>VXAZ01005262.1:825349-865296 GCA_013399875.1 Gymnorhina tibicen | reverse complement strand
CGCGGGCTGGCCCGGCTGGGGGCTGCCCCTTCGGGGCTTGGCTCTGACCAGGCGGGTGGGACTGCCCAGCGAGGTGGGGGCGCGGGGAGGGGCCGCACAGCAGATGTGGGGCCTGACCCCGTGGGGCTTGGTCTCTGCCGAAGGGATCCGAGCCTGGTTCATGGTGGAGAGGGCATTGGGGACCCACGGCCTCGGCCAGCTCTTATATGGGCGCTCCATCCCGGGGGAGGGTCGTTTGTAAGTGCGAACACACATCAAAGTGGGAATCGAGCAGAGATAACAGCTACCAGCGAGCAGGAAAGTTCACACGTCTGGCAAATGTCTACAGCCCTTGGCTCCAGCGTGTCTGCGGGGCCGGGGAGACCCCCTTGAAGTGCAAAGCTGCCCCTCTCCCATGGAGGGCAGGGCAAGGGCAGCCCCAGCCCCGCAAACAGGCATCTAAAGACCCCGTAGGTGCCGGTGGCAGCGCGGGTTTACCGCTCCCTTTTCAGTCGCGGGGTCCCACATTGCACAGATGCCCGAAACCAGCCCCGAGACCCACACCCACGGGGCCGGGGCAGGGATGAGGGATAAGGAACCTCGGGTAGAGCCTGCCAGCCCCGCCGTCCTTTTCCTTCCCTGGGAAAAGCCGTGGGGGGCCAATATCAAGAAGTCCCTATCCACGAGGCTAAGCCCTCACTCCCTGGGCCAGAGCCAGGCTGGGGGTGAGCAGGGCCTCGGGCCTTCTCAGCTTGAACTTGGCGCCGCCTGTCTAGCCAGAAAACGCAACCCATCTCCCCAATCGTTTAGTGATCAAAGCACTAAGTGAGCAGCGGAGCTCGCACCTCATCAACTTCCTACTACCCCAATCCACACGCCTCTTCCCGAGAAGCACGATGCCCTTGTAATGCAGGGAGGATACCAAGACATCCCCCAGCACAGCTTGGTTGGGGAAAAGGAGCATCTCGGCAGCTCAGCCCGTCTCCAGGTTCTTCTTGTGTTCAACTTCACCGGGCTTTTGGTCACGCCGGTAAAAAATACCACACCGACCACGACACCGGCAGTAGTGATACTTGAATAACTCACATCCTAACCCTAGGCCTAAAGGAGAATGGAAGTGACAGCCAATCCCTCTAACTAAGTAAATGCACTGATAGGACCTCAGTGTCAAAGAGGATTCCAAAATCCTCAGAGTTCCTGCTCGGATGCACCACCAGAAGGAGTGGACACCACAAACCTGGGTCTAACAGGGCAGGAGTCTGTTTCTTTCTGAAACACAGCAGTAATCTAGATTCCTACGCACAAGGGCGACGTGAGGGGTTTTTTTCCTCTTAAAAAAATCCAAAACTCAACCAAACTCCATCCAAACCATCTCCCCTCTTTATTATGAAAATCATTTGGAAAAACCCCCTCATATTCGTGCTGTTCATTTTCATTGTCTCAGGTTTTCCCGTAACTCCATGGCCGCGGGAATGGATAGAGGGTTATCGACCCCTCCCGATCCCACAAAGTCGGCTTATCCCCACACTGGCCCCAGGGGAGGGATAAAGCCCAGGCACCTGAGCAATGCAAACACCTTACCAAGCCCACAGAGCCCAAGAGCTGGATGCCTCCTGAAGTTTTGCTTGCAACAGCATCCCCTCAGGGCAGGGATGGGAAAGGCTGTTGTTGCCTCGGCATAGCCCCGACAGAGAGATTGCCCTGCTCTTTGAGTAGTGCTGAGCACAGTCACTAATGGAGTTTTACTTACTGCTGGCACAAGACTGTCGTTTTGGCTGATATGCACAAGCCAGTGCAAATGCCCAAGCAGTTGAAAACAGCTGGAGATCGAACACCCACCCTGGATCAGAACCGCATACCTGGGAGTGTCACTGACCCAACCAAAACCACTGTAACATGAACATTTAAACCCTAGACACATTTCAGTCAAGCAGGGATAGGTCACTCACTGTTCCCTAAACTAACTAGGAGCCTGAACCCTAATTTTAATAACTTCAGGATTTAATAACTGTTCCTGAATTATTCCACTTGTGTTTGGTCCCTCTTTTTCTGAAGCAAATGCATCGCTATATTATCTCCAATCTTATTTCAGAACAGCAATTTCCAAATAACCCCATATGTGGACATATCCAAGCAGAGAAACTCATGTTCTACCATCCTGGGTAAAGCAGTGTGTACTGTGTGCAGAGCCTGACTACCTCACCAAAAAGAAGTTTAGAGACAATACATGAAAACCACTGGTATTCAGGAGCTCCTAAACTGAGCACACCCTGACCCAGCAAGCAGCACGCCCCCTGCTTCCAGCAGAGCAGCTTCCCCCACCGTTTCTCCAGCAGAAGAAACTTGTGCCAAGCCAGGCAGCCTTGGGTCCCCCATGCCCTGCAGGCCCCTCACCCGGGCACACAGAAACACCCAGGGACTACCCTCTAGGAGAGACACTTCATCCCCAACTGCCAAAATCAAACCAGACACGAGATGACCACTCAGTGCTGTGCCCAGAGACCAACATTTGCATTGATACATTATGTGTTTTATAGAAGAAAACTATTATTAACCCTGAAGAGCTGCTGCCATTTCCTCCTCTCAGTTGGCTGGGAATGCAGGGAAGCAGCTGACCTGTCCCACTGTTTGCTGAAAGTCAATGAAAACTGAATTTTTTTATTAGACTCCAATCTGAATTGCCTATTTAGCAAGATATTTAAACCCAGCACTTGGATCCCCCCACTCCAGATGAAAGTAGCTGCATCTGTGGACCACAAAACCCTGGAACAGATGGGAAAAGTGTGGAAGGTGTTATGTGGCTATTGTAGCTCCCATTAGAAAGAGGTGGCAGCTTGAGAAACTTGAAATCTTTAACGACCCTGGGTGGATAGAGGCCCCGCAGCTGCAGTTAAATCTTCCCCTTACCTTGCAGTAATATGGAGCTCATATGAGGCACAAATTTAATTCTGTTCAATTCTTTTGTATCACTTGAAATTTTTACAGCATTTAATTGATGTGATTATATTAACATGATGAAAAATAAATCTAAGTTTTTAGGGAAAATGATGTATTTTCCAATAGAATTCTGTATACTCAGAACTTCAGAATATTGTATTATATTGAAAAATCGATGTATTTTTTTTACAAGTGTTATGTTAAGAACAGAGTGGACCCATTTCTCCAAAACACATTTCAAAATACTTATTGTTCTACATTTGTATGTAAGCCTTACAAGCGTAAGAAACATGCTTGCTGCTTCAAGAAATGTACTGAAAACTTATGCACTCTTGTAACTTGGTATGATACCCTGAATTTCAGTGCAGTGATTAATGCCAGGATGTGATAGTTACAGACGTGGCTGTCAGGACAGACAGCCTTCTCATGTGAGCTCTACAAAGCTTCTAAGGACAAATGGTGGATTTCTCTCGCTGGTATGCCTGGGAATATTTCATCTGGTGCTTTTCACACACATGGAATATAAACCCGTGAGAACAGGCAGGACTGCAGCAGCTTTACAGCATGAAGGTATTGCCTAAGGAAGGTCCAGCCCATCACTCAGGCTGCAGCATCTGCTGCACAAGACACTGGATGCTCATCCTTTGCCAGATGCTGAAGTATTTGTATTGCCCAGGAATGCTGTTGGTGTGCCAAGGCCTTCAGCAGACCATCACGCTGATTTTGCGTGAAAACGTAAGAAAAAGTGGACATATTTTTGCCAGCAGAAAAATAGTCCTTCTCAAGGGGAATAATTGCTAGCATAGTTGGGCAAATCTTCATGTTGCAAACTTTCTATCTGCTAGCCATGTCTGTAAGTAGACCATGGGAAAGCAAACCAAACCAAACCCCCAAAACAGTATACAGACAAAACCATCATAGTATTTATCATAGATTGAGAGCTGGTGTATTAGGCCACCAGATCCAGGATAGTGGCTCCATCATAGGCAGATGCCCTTTATTTTTATGAAAAGCACAGATTTTCCAATATCTTCTTGACAAAACTGGAGAAGTGGAGATGATAGGGGATGCAGTAAGAACTACAATGCCACCCACTCCAGTCTGAGAAAGAAAAAAACCCCAACAAACCCAAAACAAAAAGACCCCAACAAACCCCACAAAAAACATGTTTGGGGGGGGTTCGAACCCCACAAAAAACATGTTTAGCTGCACAAATGGGCAGGAGAGCCTGGGGAAATGTGGCAGCCCTTCAGAGGTAAGTAAACTCACTGTAAGGAACGGTGTTTTAACACGGCTAAAAGTTCAGGCAAGACAAGACAGTTCGCTCTGCTTCAGACGGGGCCCCAGGAATCTCAGGCCCACAAGCAGCCGCAGGGCCCGGGCTGGGCTCCTGGGACAGCTCATGGCTGTTTGTACCCTCCGCTGCTCCCCTTTGGAAATGCTAACTTGGTTATTCAGCGTCTCCTTTGATGTCCTGATAGGTGCTATTAGATAGTCAATTAGGCATCAACGAGATCGATTGTTTGGGAATAGATGCTTTTCTGTTTGAAGTACCCGTGAACACTAACAGTGCCATCACCCCGCCGCTCCTTTGCCCACGGGAACAATGCGGGCTAACACACAATAAATGACAAATGCTACTGACTCAGCCGGCAGCGCTGCACCCTCTTGCCTCCCGACTCACACGCTGCAAGCTCAGATATTCCCATTCAGCCACTGCGGGAGCAAGCACGCACTTTGCATTAAAAACGATTTATCGGGGCAATATTTTTGTGTTCTTTGCAGAACTAATGGACAAAGCACCTAGATAAGTAAAGTATAAGTTAGCTCGAAACAAACTAGCACTTGAATTTCTATGCACGCCATCGCCACAGTGCCTGAGGACTTGTGACACCTCGACAGTTGTTCAGAATTGTCCAGGCAGAGCAACTAAGAGCTGAAATAATAATTAAATCACTTAACCTACCTGAATACCAAAGAGACGCCGGGATTAGCTCCCTACTAGGTACTATTAGAGGATAACACTAGGAATTCAAGAGACAAATATAAAAGAAAAGTAGGAAAGTCTACACAAGGAACATGTCGAGACCAAGCGGTCTCCCCTCTTTCTTCCCCCTTCCACTTCGGTGGGATTTATCAAGTTAATTGTCATCTAATTGCGTATCAAAGAAGGAGATAATGGGCAGCAATTAGATGTAATGGCCTAACAGTGCGAGATCTCTCTCGATTAGCACACAACTCCGAATAACTTCACCTAGTTTGTAAAGAAGTCCCTGGAGTGGCTCCACCATGTCTGGGAGCTGCAGGGGGGTGATATACCCCGATCTTATTCCCAGTCCCCTGATGGCTGCTCTAGCCAAATTGGGACGGGCGGTTCCGAGCGCGGTTGCCGGCGGCTCCCCCGCCCCGCGGTGTTAATTCAATCAGGTTTCTCCCCCTGCGCTCACGCACTGCAGGGGAGAAAGGCTTTGAAGTTAGCGCTCGGGCAATTTTCCCCTCCCATCCCCTTTTCGTCCCTGGAGAGCCCAGTTTCCAGATTATACAGCCTCTACAACCCGAGAGCCGCCGGGCCGGGGGGTTCCGACAATTTCACCCCAGGAGTATTAAACTACTCCTCCCCAGCTAATCGACTCGCTCGCTCGGTTGTTTTTTTTTTTTTTTTTTTTTCCCCAGTTGTAGCTGGCTTGCCCACACCGCTTTGTCTTGCCGGAGAGCATTCCGGTACTGCGGTTATTGTGGTGCGATTGAAGACACAAAGGCGGGATGGGGTGCTCCCCGCCGCGCTGCTGGGGCTGCCCGGGGATCCGCTGCGGGGGCTTGCGATCTCCTGCGAGGGGCTGATACCGTGCAGGGGCCTGCACTGACACTAGTGCCCCTTTACTGCTGCCAGGGCTAAAACACAGTGAAGGAGAAATTCAAGCAAGCAGGAATAAAGCATGAAGTCCGAGTTTCTTTCTCCCAGATCAAAGAAAAAACGTGCAATCACATTTTAGTGCCAGAGTAGAACAGCTTTAGCAAAAATGAAATTATTTCACATATAGCTTTCTAGACCACTGGAACGTAGTAGTTACCTTCTAGAGAAAGCCGATTTTTGCAGGTAGGAGCGAAATTTTCATGTAGATATTCGGAGGAACCTGATACCTCTAGGGACTTAGCCAAGTGATCATCATGTCTCGCGTTTATTTGGGCAATTACCGGGAAACAGAACAATATTTTCAAGCTAGTCCTGCCAAAACATTGGCAAGGCATTTCACGTGCTTGCTGAGTATACCTGTGGCCAAGGAATCATTATGTTAAGTGGCCATTAGCACCCTTTCAAACAGAGATCGGCTTCTGCCTCGTCAGTCGTTCTGCAGCTCGTACGCCCAGAGCTGGGATACCCCGTTACTCCCCCTAAACATCCCTCGCCCCTGGCACGAAACCCGCCAGCCTCAGTCAGAGCACGGGGAGCCGCACACACCCACCCGGCACGCAGAACCTCCATCCCCGAGCCCGCCCCGTGGCCGGTGCCGCTCGGGCCCGCATTCCCGCTTGTCCCAGCGTGGTGCCCACAAACCCCGCGGGCCTAAATCACGGCAAGGATGGCAGCACTGCGTCTTGTCCCTGCAGCACCGGCTGCTTCTGTCTCGCTCTAAACATTCGCACGGAGGGGAAGCTGCTGCCCCGCTCCGGGCACCGCTGGACTCGGTGGAGCCGAGCTCGGGTGCGGGCAGGGGAGCCTGGGGCCGGCTCCGCGCCGCTCGCTCGTCGGACGGGACGGCCCGGCGGCTGCGGCCCCGCGTTCCGAGCCCGGGGGCCGGGAAGGCAGAGCCAGGGGATGAGGACTCAGGCAGAGACGCCCCAGAACACCTCTCACCGGGGACATGAGGACTCGATAAGGTGTGCTCCTGCCTCTCCCTTTTTACCGTTGGGGTGGGGGGGATGACGACACCCTCCTCCCCCGCACAAACCCCGTCCTCGCAATTCCCCTGCCAGGGAAACAGTTCCCCTCCGCAGGCGGGAGCACTTTGTTCTCCCTCTCTCCTCCTGAGTCTTTTCATCTGTCTCTCACTTTCCCCGGGCCCAGCTGTGGTGTTGCCCGTGCCCACTTCCCTTTCACCCTCCCCCATTCGGTCCGGGGTTGGGGCGCTCCCGGAACACTGCGGGTAATCCCGTTGCTCTCAGAGGCTACTCCGTCCCTTCAACCCCAGCTCCCCACACCGCCGCTCTGGCTTCTGAGAGCAGGAAGGGTTAATACTATTGTTCCTTTTGTAGGGGCTAAGCAGAGCATTTGGAGGAGTGGTGGGGTTCTCCTCTGTGGCCATACAAGATTATAAAGGGAACACCTAACCCTTCAATCATAACCCCCTTGAAAGTGGAATAGCCACAGCGAGTCTAACGCTTAATACTTTTTTCCCCCGCGGTAAATGGTGTATTTATTGGCCGTGACTGTTTCGGTTTTTTAATCACCACTGCTTTAGAGCACAGTAAAATATTCACCATTGCAGCGCTTTCTGGAGACACCCCAGTTCCCTAATGACGTTTGAAAGAGTCAGAAAGATTTCTTCAAATCAATATTACCGTTTAGTAATACCTGACTTTGAGAAATAAGCCTCCATCTAATGGGAATTTTACTTAAGTATCAACAGATTTCCTTAATCCAAAACTGCATCGTGTTCCTGAGATCCCAGCAAGATAGATAGCACCTGAACCCTTTTTAATTTAGCTGAAACTCTTGCATTAGAGACACATAATTTCTGCAATTGCATACAAATACTAGTATCTCAAAAGGATAGAAAAATACGGCATAGATTACAAAATAATCAAGGAGACTTCCAGAGGTGACTGCACAGCCCACTGCCCACAGAGGCACATAATGTTGCTTTTTACCAGACAAGGGTACGCAAGTGGCAGATTGGCCCCTGTGTACAAAAGATGTTCAAGGATATTGACTGAGAACCCTCAGACCATTCATTACAGGAGCCCAAATTACCAGTGTGCCGGAAATCTTCTAATAACCCCCCAGATCACCTCTAAAGTGATGGAAATTTTTATTGCTCTTTTCATGTTAGTTGACAATTGACTCTGAAAGATTTATGTCAACTTAAATCAGTCAAAGATCATTTCTCAGAGCCCTTTTTCTGGCCTGAATCAGGCTGTTTTGATCATCAGTTTACTAAATCATTACTCAAATTTTAAAAGTGCATAGCACAGTGTACTTTTACTGCCACTTATGGAAAACCAGCTTTGGAATGTTAAAATTCTTTTGATTATTACCTTCATACCCCAATAACTGCACGTGAGATGACTAGATACTCTTTTATAGGTAAGAAATTTCAAGATCCTTTCCACGATCTTTTTAGGTAAGAGGTTCTTACTAATGTACTGAAACAGCACATAAAAACAAGAAGATATAATATCATAATTATTTAGAAAATAATTTTGTAAGTCTTAAAAGCATCTGTTCTGCTACTATAGCAAGCCCAGTGTATACAGGTGTATCCATGTATTTGGCTAAAAGCACAGTTCCATGACAGACAACCTCATCTAGCAAGTAGCTGAAGGGGTTGGATACCTGCTTTAGAAGACAGAGGGAAAGTCACGTTTTTCTGCACTCAGCCTCAGAGTAAATAGCGGGGGGGCAGAACAAATCTAGATAAGGAGTCTATGCCTCTTTTAATGAAGAGGGGATTTCTTTTGGGGCAGGATGAATACCTCTACAATCCTTGAGAAAGGAATTCACATGAAAAAAAATAAGGTTAATTAAAAGATTCCATTTATATTATTGTTTGTCCCACCCCGTTTATATTTTACAGTTGCCTATAAATGCAAGGGCCTGAAGTCCATGATTCAGATTGTCCAACATGTCTTTGTAAATGTTCAGCTCAGTGCCGAATCAGAACTCCACCAGGCAGTTACAGACAAGGGCAGCCCAGATATATCAGTAGTGCAAATCCTCTTTTGTCAGAGTCCATATCAGAAGGTCAGACACCCAGCAAGAAAGCTCTGGGGTCCTTGTACCCTACAAAGCAGGGTGCTGCCCAAAAGCCAGCTGGCTGTGCTCTGCAGGCGCTGCTGAGGTCCAGGGCGGGTGCCGGCAGGGCCGCCAAAGGGAAGCCCTCGGAGGCAGCCCCTTGCCGGGGCAGAGGTGGTGGCCGGGCCACGTATGTGAGTGGCAAGGGCACCACAGCGCTCTGAGGTGCGTAAGGGAGAGCGGGGCTGCAGAAGGGCTCCGTCCTCAACTCCTGCAGCTGCCGCTTGAGCTTCATCCGGCGGTTCTGAAACCAGGTCTTGATCTGGGGGAAGGGTACGGGGGAAGGAGAAAAGAGGAGGTTACAACGCCACCCAGGCTTGTTTATCTCGTTATTTGGAACTGCGCTGTCGCCATTCCCCGAGCCCGCGCCGCAACCAGTGCCCCCGCTCACCTGCACCTCGGAGAGGCGCATCCTGCCCGCCAGCTGCCGGCGCTCGGCGGCGCCCAGGTACTGCTGCCGCTGGAAGGAGCTCTCCAGGGTGCTGATCTGCTCCGCGCTGAAAGCCGTGCGCAGCCGTCGCCCGCCGCGGCCGCAGGGCTCCTCGGGGCCCGGGCACTCGGGACCCTCCTCTGGCACGGGCTGCCCCGCTCCCGATGGCCTCCCGCCTGCTCCTGGGGACAGGGTTAAGGAGGAAAGGGTCAGCCAGGCCCGAGCACCGCGTGGGGAACCGCCCGCCTCCTCCGCCCCTGAGCAGCCACCGCGCAGTGCTGCCTTCCCTGGCCCGGGGGTGTCCCAGATCCCCCGCCCCCCTCCCGGGAGCCCCAGGATGTCCCGGGGCCGCGGTACCTGCGGCGGGAGTGGCCGCCACGCGCTCCCTGCTCCTGCCGCCTCTCCCGTCCCGCGGGCCCGCCGGCTGCTCCCGGCGCCGCTCGCTCTGGCCGAGGCTGGGGTGGCCGGCAGACCATGCTCGGTGTTGAGAGCCCTCGATGGGGCTCTTGAGGGCTTCGCTGCTCTGGGACAACCACTCCACGGAGAAAGGGGCCTTAGTCATCCTGCCTTGGTTCGGAGAGGCCAGAAGGAGGGTGTCAGGGAGAGAGGGCCTCTCCTTTATACCGCAACTCCCCGGAGGAAAACGTTGTTTGTGTAAATACACATCAAAGGGCCAGATAAGTATCATCTAATTGCTGTCAGTCCTCCCCCCCAACAAAAGATATCGTTCACACATTGCCCTAGCTCGCGGAGGCTCGGCTCCGCCGTGTCTGCCCCTGAGGAGTTCGCTCCGCCGTCAGTGATTTACAGCTCTTGTTACATCCTATCCCCATGCAAATGGCATTTATGGAGCAGAGCAGCCTCAAACGGCGCTGGGGAATGTACCCCCGGGGGACCGCAGCATCCCCGGCCGCTGGAGGGAGAGGGGACGCTGCTGCTTCCGATCTCCCTTCTGGAGTTCGCGTTTCCATTCCTTTTCAAGCACCAGGCCCACTGTTCAAAAGGTTCTTCTCAAGCCTGCTCCTCTCTGGGCCGAGCACTGCGTTCCCGAGACAGCCTCAAGCAGGCAAGAGGAGAAACTCACTTACTGGGTTCTCCGGGACTGCAGCATCAGTTTATAAGCACCAGGCACAGGCTGAGGGGTTTGGAGGAGAAGGTTGTGAAACAGAGAAAGGTAAATGTCAAGGTCATTGGATTCTACAAATCGACAGGCTTCTGGTCGCTTATATAAAAGTATGGTTTCTGGACTAAAGAATCAGAAAATGACAATTATTGCCTTAGAATTAACGTTCTGCTGAGAGCTCTGCTGAGGTTACAGAATTCATGTCATATCTTCCCTCCCAGATCTCTTGCAGCTATGCAGGTCATCTGTGCTATCTTACTATCCCTCTCTTTCCTCTTACTACCTTATGCGTGTCTTTCAGAAACTTTCCCGTTCATCTTTGGGTTTTGTGTGCAACAGGAACAATTGGCTGCTCTAGTAAAGCCTCTGTAGTATACTGACAAAAGGCTCTTGGTGCTTTATGGGCAGTTTTTCACTGCAGGATAACCATGAATTCCCTCCCCTTTTCACCCTCCCCTCCTGTGTGAGAACAGAGTGGGACTTCCACAGCATTGATAACTCCTATCACACTCCTCCTTGGTATCAGTCTGCCTCCAGAAATCATGACTGCACGTCTCATTTATCTGTCCTTGCTCTTGCCAGCTGCTTTACATTCACCCACCACCTGCACACAAACCCAGTGCTCTGCTGTCTGTCTACCCTGTGACTTGGCCAACCTGTTATTCTGCCACTCTGGCTGCATTTCTCAGCATTCACTTTCTCTGTGATAATAGTTACTGTATCCACGGTTCTACCTATTTCTTAGACTGTCAGTGAGGCAGAGTTTGAAGACTGAAACCCTCCTACTTAGTTTATATCTAAATCTTCCAGTGCATGCAATTTTAGTACTATTCAGATATATATTTTTCTTTATATTAATCCAGTAAAAAGTTTTATTAAAATCCTCTTTGTCAATCTTTTCCTAAACCAAACATTTCAACCTCTTGTCCACTCCAAATACAGTTGTTATATCCATTCATCAGGAAATCCTACAGTTTTTTGTTCACCAGAAAATTGTTTCATTGAACCATATTCAAATTAGGCTTGGGAATCCCTTTTAGGCTCTGTCTCTCCTTGATTGCTCATTCTCATGGCATACTCTGAGTCCTACTCTGCTCTACCAGTGATGACACTGTTCAAGAGTTTGTCTCTTACCAAACAAAAATAAAAGCATGATTGTCACCTTTATTTAAAGGTGTCTAATAACCAATTTAGAAGCACAACCATACATGACCAGAGCCGTCCTGGAGCGCTTTGTTTCCGGCCTGTTTAGGTAGGAATTGACATTGCATCCTGAGCCCACTAAACAAGCTTCCTGGAGGAAAATGGTGTAAAAATGGGTAAATAAACATTCAAGCATTAATGCCTCTCATATATGTTATCCACCTAAAGAAGTCCACAAACACCTCTAGCATGGACAAAGCCTGTGCGACACACACACACACACACATATATATACATATATATTTGTGGGGCTTTTTCACCACATGAAATTGTTTGATATCTAATTACTTGAATCCTCATACTTCCCAAGCATTTTCTGATGAACAATGGAAAGTTTAGAAAGCTTACTAGACCAAACTGTACAAGATTGCTTTTAAATTTCCTCTGTTTTATAACACACACACACACACACACCCCCCCTTCCCTGTGAAAACTTCCCCCACCACAAACCTGAGGATTTATTTTAAAATACCAGAACTTCTGAGCATTAGACAGTCCTGTTAGCAACATATTTCACAGAGCAGACCAAGCAGGCAGGAGATGAAAAGGAGACATACAAGAATCTGCTCTGTTCACTGAATTACTAAGGGACAAGTCCCTTGAGTCAGCTACATTTAACATGCGGCCTGGCAGCAACCTCTCCAGTCAGAACTGGGAATATCAGTGCCACTGCCTGCTTGCAGAATTTTGCCAAGCCTCCCCTGCAGTCAGGCAAAATGCCATTCTCAAGGACTAATTCTCATGAATGTCAGAAAAAGAAAGTGTAATTTGTCTGCAAGCTTCCTTCTCAGTTTAAATATTTCTTATCACTATAACAGCATTCTGCATCATAGATGGGGCAAAATCCCATCCCAATGAGATAAATATGTCCCATGTGCCCAGAATTATTTCCAGTCCTTACAGAATATTATGTATAATATATTTATATCCTACTTACATTCTTATATATAACATATATACTTATATATCTCTAATCAGTTTTTTTTAAAATATAAAAGAGTCCATTTCTATGACATTACTTTTTCCAGCTTTACATCAACAAATAAAGACACTTGGCAAGCTGTTGTATAGGACAAAAAGAATACATGACCTATGATGGAGCTCTAAAAATAGGTAATCTGGAGTTCTATCATCATACATCTGCCTTTACTGATTTGAAGACTTTTTACTATCTGAGCTGCAAATTACATCTTTATACACTGCTGGTTTATTAATTGCATTGTATTGAATAAAATGGCACTGCAGAAAGATGGTGTCAAATGCTGAGCTCCCAGAGACACAAATTGATCACGGTGTGACAAGGTTAAACCAAATCTCATTTCCATTACACATAAAATTTATAAGTCTCCTGGATAGGTAGGAGATGACTTCTGAATGTAATGACTGCTACAATATTTAACAGCTGCTAGTTTAATTTTATCTAAAATTCTTAAGCTGCCTTCTTTCTGTTTCTATCTATTATTCATTAAATGCTTGTTTGAAAATCTCCTGGTAAACTGTGATTCAGAAATACCACGTTTAAAATCAAGTGATATTACCAACAGAATGAAAACCTGCTCATGCTAACGAAATTTGTCAGAGTAGAGCAGGGACAGATAGTAGCTTTTACTCTGCTGCTACAGGGGGACAGAGACAAAGAGCTCAGACATACCAACATGATTGCCACTAGCAGGAGTCTGGAGATCCATTTACCATAGATAATGGCAATACTCTATGCAGATGTTTGCAGAATACATAGCTGCCCTCTTGGGGGAGGCAGCACCTTCCCCTCCAGCTTTGAAGAAATCTACACACACAACACTGGTCTCAAGTTGAGGAGGTTCTGCAGAACTACCTAATCCTACTTGGCTGCCTTCTAGCCAGTTGATAATAGAAATACCTTGGGATAACATCTCAGCCTTTGAGAATTAATTGTGGCTCCACATCTTCCAGCCAAAGCTCAGCTCTGTTCTAGTAAGCCAGCTCAGAGCCCTGCAGAGAGGCAGGATTGTGCTGAGATGTCCCCTCCCTATTGGAGCTATGGAGGAACTGAAGAGAGAGCAGCTGAGGGTTGCCAACTACCTTGGGTTCCCCACAGGTACCAGAAAGAACTGCCACCACTTGGCCTTGCTGCAGTGGGTACACAAGACCAAAGGAGGGGACTGTCATTTTGTACCAGCAGGTGACCCTTTCCCGTAGCACTGGAGGGTCCTGTGACACTAGAGTAGAGGGAATTTGTGGTTTTTAGGAGTAGCTAGGTGGTGATGCAACTCAAAGAGTAAAAACCAGGCAGTTTATGCCACACAGGGGACGTGTGTTCACTTGTGGACATGCACATTTCCCATGAAGGTCTGTCCAAGGAAGCAAGGGCTGCTGGCATCTGCTATGCAGTTTACATGGTCTTTGCCCCGGTGTGTTTATCCAAACATTCCAGTTCTGAGTAATCATTATTTAGGACTTAAAAGCATTACAAATGGCCTCCAACCGATCTCTTAATTATCAATTATTATTATTATTATTATCTTTTGTCTTTGACAGAATAAGAGCTACTTTTCCATGAGGCATTTAAAGACCATATGTGCAGAAATACCAGAAGGGCCCGGTACAAACATAGTGACAATGCACAGATGAAAATTAAATGTCTCATCATGTTTGGAATTGATCTATATCAACACAGTACTCAAAATGCCAAGAGCTCCCATGGCTCCTTAACACAAGGCTGCCACCAGCAGCTAAGCAGAATCAGTGAAATGTTTTAAAAATATATATATATTCTGCAGAGACATGCTGCAAATATTAAGAAACACATTTACTTGTTTTAATGGCTCCTTACCCAAATTTAGGCTTATTAAAAAAAAGATCAAATTCAGTATGAAGCAGGACCACATTTAACACATGTACTGCTGTTGTTACAGAAGCAAGGTACAGCAGCAGAGTCCTTTGTTTGTTTATTTATTATTAGACAAACGATTATAGTTGGAAAACCATCCAAGTTTCAGGAATGTAAATCCTACTTCAGCACTCATTGCTATCATGTTGCCAGAGGGAGATCTGTACAGACGCTGCTCAAACGAAACTGCTCAGAAGTCTGCAGTTGGTTTAATTCTGTTTAGACTAGAAATTAGACTTTAAAAACAATTAGACACACTTAGACACCTTGTAATCTTTTCAAAACCTAACAGAGAGGCTAACTTCACATTTTACATCACGGCCTTTTTCTTTGTCAGTCTTTGCTGAAAGATGTTTTTTTCATGATGACTACTTCTAAAGTTACATTTAGCATAACATATAAAAGTAAGAATGCATTGAATCAGAAATTTTCCGTTACACTCATATTTCCCACAAACATTTTCTAAAGAAATTTAGAATGAAATGAAAGAAATTATACTGACCAAAGCATTTATTATTCTTGAAAGTAACTTTCCAGTTTCGGCTATTAAAGAATGAATAATTTTCCCCCTTGATTTTAGAGTTAGCATTTGAGCATGATGAGTCAGTCAGCAGGAGAATGAGCTATCACAGCTGGCAGCCCCGGGACATCTATCATGCTCTGTGCCCATCCTGGTCTATGCCATACAATGCTGCTTTGAAATGTATTGATCTCAGCAGTGAAAATGTTTTACTGACTCTTCCTTCCCCTAACTTACACCTAAAATAAATCAGGTCTTTGTATTCCTCCCAAACCAGTCTGTTCAAATTAAATGGAAATAATCTTTACCTTTTTTTTTCCCCCTGACATCAAGGTTCTTCTCCATTTCACATTTCTAGTTATTTCTCCCGTTCATCTGTATTCCTTGCTATACACGCCTCTTCCTATTTTCTTTATTCCAGTCACTTCCAGCAAGTATCCTGCAAATGTTACTATTGCCTGAAGAAGAGAATAACGTTGGCAGGATATATAACTGTAGCAACAGAGCACAAATGACACTGCACGTCTGCCTTCACTTATACCAGACAGGGAGCACAGACGTGTCCTGACATTCCCTTAGTTTACTGATAAGGGAAAAGCTGGGCTTAGTGGGTGAGGACAGGAATGCAGTTAGGTTAAGATGCTTAACACTGCCCCTGTAACCTGCAATTCGATGTCTACGTTTCCTCCGGACAGTGCAGTGTAACTCTTTTGCCAGGTTTTACAGAAATGAGTGTATTACACATGGATAGAAGGTAAATAGGATTTAAGACTATGACGATGTGCGTGAATGTTCTCTAAAAGATCAAAGGGAGCAGCTGAACGCTGAATGCAAATAAATCTTCGTTTTACAAATGGAATATAAAAACCCCTGCCATTTTGTGTTTGCCTGTTTCTAATGGGCAGGTTTTGGGCAGGAATCTGGACGGCCGATCGTTTTTCACGCTCCCTTTGGTCCCGGTACGACACCAACATCTACAACGCTGCAGAGGGCCTCTTGTGCCATCTCCTGGTTATATTGAGACTTCACATCCAGAAAGCAGCTACATAAAGGAGGGGAAGTAGTAGAAGTTTAGCTGAGGCAGTGATAGAACCAGGGAATCATACAGGTTGCAGAAGACCTGTAAGACCATCGAGTTCAGCCGTTAACCCAACTCCACCACTAAACCATGTCCCTGAGTGCCATATGTACGCAGGAGCACTCCCGGGATGGTGACTCAGTTCCTGGCAGCTAAAATGACTCACCCAGCACATGGATGTGCATGGTAGGCTTGGGCTCTAATCCTTCTGCTGCTGCTTTTAGCATCAAGTCACTTTTCCTTTGCATTAGCATATGCATAGAAAGGAAATTCAGCATCCCTCTATAATATCTTTGACATCAGTTCTAGCAACTCATCCCCCGGCATCACCTACTTTTTAGTATGTATCAGTGGAAGAATCCAAATAACCCCCTGAAAATTGAAGTGACAGGAATACAATTAAATTAATAATCAAATTAATATAATTCCTTGATTGCAGGCAATCAATGTCCAATTTAGTTTACTGAAGATCCCTACTGAGTCCCTCTCCCTTCACAGGAACAAGGGGGCCTGTGCACTTTATGATAGAGTTTTATCTTATTTTTCATTAAAAATTCATAGGAAAGTGGATCCTACAGCTGTATTACAGATGAGTAACCTGTTGCAGTGCTTCACATGAAACTTCCCAATGTAAAAACTAAAAAAAAAATCAGCCTTGTTTCAAAATCAAGTGCTTAAACTTCACAGAACATGAAAAAAACCCCTCGCTCTGCAGCTATTACAACTTTTTACAGCAACATTTCACATTCACAGATCTGCTCAATCCAGTCTTGTCTATGTAAATCCAATTCTTTCCAATTCTATGTAAATCCAAAACTTTCTCAGTTTATGTTTCTAAACATATAATTATTGTGGTACTCTACTCTCCTTCATTTTGGCTGTATATATCCTAGCTGCAGTGCCTAAATGGTAAAGTATTCCTGCTGATGCTTCTCTACTGCCAAACAGAGCAAAATAATTACCTTCTGTCATATGTATCTCTTGTGTAGTACACCTCAGGTCTTCTCCCTGCACCTTTTTATTTCTTTTTGCAAACTGTACATATGGATTCATATTCAGCTTGTGATCTGTTACCGTCCCCAGAGATTTTTACTGAAGCTCTGTAGTTATTTTTCATTTAATATTTATCCTTCAAAAACGTAAGACTTGACGCTGAAATTTAAACTGTTATCATGATTATTGTGCATTCTAAGCTTACATGTTGTGTAAGTGTGCTTTCCATCCCACCTTGTATTTCAACAGTAAAATTCACAGACATTCCTACACATTCCATACAGTGTAGGCTGTGAGAACACTGCCGTATGGTAACCCTGGATAGCTTGCCTCCCTCACTGGAGTATGCAGAGCCCCAAGCAGGTCTTATCTTCTTGTTCCTATAACTGTGATAGTTCTCTTCTTCCCACCTGAGTGTGTTGAGAACTGAGCATGTTTTACCTCAGTGCTGTAAGCCAGAATAGTTTGCTTTCCCCCATCTGCATGGGTGCCAAGGTGAAGGCCATCTGTGGATCTTCGAATTCAGACAGCAGCACCTGCATTACATGGGGCAGCTAATGAGCAAAACAGGACATTGCATATGTATGAAATGTTAATTAGCACAGGTTTCATTACTCAGCCCCACAGCACTTTCCCTGGAGGTTCACTCCTGAGCTGGGCTCCACTGCACTGGGTCCTCATTTGATTGGTTCTCCAGGATTCCCACTGTGGAAATGCTACACTTTTGATAAAGGCAAAGCTTTCACTTATTTTGTGCTTTGTCCCTGAGGGATCTGCACCTGCTTTTCACTCATAACATCTGGGTAGTCCTAACTCCACTCAATTTGCTTTCACAATTTAACAAGCATGGTAATTACCCTTTGAAATGATGTATTAACCAGTTGTGTATTCACCTTAGAGGCCCATCATCTGAATCTGAGCAACCAAATATATAATCAGGCCAGGAGAATCTGCTGTCAAGGCATTTATTGACTTCAATGTACACCATGCTGTTTTTATCTCTTGGGACAGTTACCTTGATCATTAGGCTATTTAAAAATTACTTCATGGACAAAAGCATGTTAGCCTTTTAAATTAGTGTCTACACTTTCAGATTTTTAGACAGCTTTTTCAGTAACTCTTCTAGTGTCAAAGTTTGGCTGATCCTCTGTCATTCTCTTTACCTTGCCTTTCCACTCATTCCTGTGCTCTTGTCCACTTTTACTAAGTAGTATTATTTTCTGGTTCTCTGGGAACTCACTCATTCTTCCTCAATCAAAAATACAGTAATTCCAAGATTATTTCAATTTTCCTCATTATTATTATAGAACAGATTTAATCAGAAGTTAATGTTATGATACATCTAATTAGCCCGATAGCCTCTGATCTGCATTCCTGGTTAACTTTGATCATGGCGTGCATTGTTTAGAGCAGAAGCAGTGGAACAGCAATCACTCCAGGCTTTTGCACCATCTGATACTTACTCACCTCTTCTCATAAGCAGAGAGCTCTTACTGTATAATAGAAAAATATTTTAAAAACTATTTTTATTATTTTGCTTTTCCCTTGCTGACAAAAACTTTTTGTCTGTCCAGTTTTGTTTCTAACCTGCTGTCCTGTTCTTTTATATTTGTTCTTGATAATGCAGCCGTCTTGTTTCTACTTTTTTTTCCAGCATTCTTTTTTGATCTTTTTCAGGTAATTGATGAGCCCCTAATGCAGCCACAGTGCTCTCTGAGTTTTCTTTCCTTTGCATGTGGATAGACTGCTGTTATACTTAAAATATGGCCTTAGAAACCCTTCTTAGAAACTCTCAGCTCTCTTGAATTTTTCTTTGCCTTTCAATTCCTTCCCCAGGACCTCATGTACCAATACCTTGAGTTTGCTGAAGTTTGCTTTTTTGAAGTCCCGTGTTATTATTCTGCTTCTTTCATCTCTTTATTTCCTTTGAATCATGAACTCTGTTGTCTAATGGTAACTTTCATCTTGATTGCTTTCCACATTCAGATTTTCAACAGTTTATCTATTAAACACTGCAAAATCTTAAATAGTAAGATTACTTCCTATGGTTCCAGCATTAGCTTATATACACAAAGCTATATCTAAAGTGTGCTCACGCCGGGCTCAGAGCAAATCATATCCTGGCTGTCATCAGAGGGATAAGAAGGTGGTGTGGGTAGGGATGTGAGCACAGTGTACTTCAATACATCCCCTGGGCTGGAGAAACAAAAAATGAGAGACTATATGTGACATTTCAAAATACATCATCCTCACAATTTTTAGATGCAGCCTAGGATGTTCAATATTTCACCAGCTTAGTTGATCAAACATCAAAACTTTGTTTGGCACTCTATTGAGTTCTCAACATCTTTCTCTAGGTTTCATTCATTTATCTTTTATTTAAATAAACTAATTTGGGGAATTTTGTATTCCCAACAATTGTCTTTAACAGAATTGGCTGACCTTTGACCTGCAGTTTATCTTCCTAGAGAAAAGTTACTTTGCTGCTGTCTGTGGATCTATACTCTCATCTCAGGAGTCATCTGCTCTTTTCCAGCCTTTTATTTTCAAGCCCTTTTCCCTTTCCCTTCCTTGCGTCAAGAAACTGAGAACTAGGAGATATCTTGAAGGGATATCAAGACCCTTCTTCCCCAGAATAAGTGACTTTATCTTCCCTTTTCCACAAAAAACCCATAATCCTAGTCTATGACTGTGCATCTGATTATCCTGGAATTTTGCTACTTAGGTGAAAAATTTACTACTGTTACTGTTTATGAATTTTATCACATATGACAGCAAATAAGCATCTCTTTGCAGAGTTGTTGTTTTTCATTGATAGATTAAAAAAACCCAGCCATATTAAAAGTTTCTTCAAACTTGTTTGCTGCAGGAATTTTTAAATAGACATTTGAAATGTGAAATTGCTCATTTTCACATGTATTTTGAGGGTTATCAGACTATGAAACCATATAAAAATCTCCAATGGAATATTCCACCACAAATTAGTAATTTATTGGTAATTAATAATTACAAGATCTCTTGGGGGGGGGAAAAACCCCAAAACACCTTTATAATCAAAACTGTAGTAAGAGCAGTGTTAAAATTACTATCTAAAAATTTCTTACATTTATAGTAACTTAATGAAGGCAAAAACATTTATAGGTGAAGAATATCTCCTTATCAGTCAAATCCCAAAGATGATGACTAAACTAAGCTTTATTTACAGGACTTTAATTTTCAAATATTGTTCAAATCTGCATTTCCAATGCTTTGAGGGTCCTTCAAAGCTCAGCATACATTTAAAATGAATTATTTATAAAGCATATTTTAAGAAAAAAAGACTTTCTGGAAAAAAAAAAAGGAAAAGGTAGCTCTAAAGAGAACACTTGGAATTTAAACAATGTTATGCTTTGGATTGTATTTAAGCAAGTATGAGGGAGAAAAAATAATTTATCTGCACTCTTTCCAGCATCATAATATCAAGGATTAAAACAATCAACTGTATATTCAGCACTGAAAAAACAGGTGGCTTCCACTCTTTCTACCTGTAGTTTATTTATTTTTCAATTTACAAACTTCCCTCAAGTTTTAATCTTTTGCAAATCACATCGAGTACTCACAGATGTGATGAGTCTCAGCAATGCTTATGAAACCAATCCAATACACAAAGCAAAGTCTTGAACTGGCTGAAAATTTTCTAATGAAAGCAATTTGTCAGAATATTGAATCAGTGTTGATTCACTAATTATGTCCCAGCTCCTTGGTTTAGGATTCTACAGAATAGGATGCACAGGATTCAGCTGAATTCACCCCTGTTTCCTGGCAGGCTTCTGGAGATGTTGGAACTGGAAATCTGATTTCTAACAGAGCTGGTGTAATAAGAACACACTTCCCAGCTCTCTCACAAGAGGAGTGAAAACCCCAGGGATCCTGGAGGCAAACATCTGCAAAGGGATGCAGAAAGAGCACTAATAAACAAAGCAACTGGAAAGGCTCCCAAGGAGCAGACTTCATTTCAGAAATCCATGGGTCACTGTTTGAAAAATAAACATAAAAAACAAGATGAGGGAAATGTGGAAAAAATAAAGAAGAGCTGGTGGCACAATTCTGGCTTAAAGAACAAGCTCTATTTTTTTTTCCCCAAAAAATTCTCATTTGGTATTGGAATGGAAGCACAGGACCAGACTGCAAAGTCCCTCACTTATGCAATACGATTACTGATGCCAATAATATTTTGCCAACTACATAAAAATGAACATGTTTCTAAATTGATATGTTTTGTCCCATTTTTTTTTTCTTAAAGGACATTCCCCACAAAGAGAGAAAACTTTAGATCAACCCTTACTGCTTGTTAATCATAAATAAGCAGTACAGTTATATGCTACATGTAACGTCCGTCTGAAATCTGTTTCATATAAGATGCAGGTACCTCAGTGTTCATGGGCAAAACCAAACCAGTTTCCTTGTAAAGGAATGATTTTTTTTTAAATAGCTACTAACATTTGCTGCTGTTGTTGTGGGTACCTAACCACAAAATCTGAAATGTCTGATTGACGGAAATACCCCAAAGTAGTACCATAACTCAATACTATGTACTAATACCAATATAAGGTTTGATACACTGAACCATCTACAGGAGACATGAGTTGATTTTTAAAATCTTGTATAGCACCAGTTATTGTCACAGAATAAACAATATTTTCTAGATGTAGTAATACAAAACTAAGAAATGCATGAGCTAATTCTCATGAGTGCAAAATATAATGATAAGAAAATTCACAAAGGCAATTTCAAAAGTCTGACTGGTATTTGTATAAAATGAATTTATTAAGATCATGTGATTAGCAAGTTTTGTGGAGTACTTTAGTAAAGCTTATGTTACTTAAAGTTTTACTGTCTTTCAAAGGCAAGGTGTGGGTTTAAGTGAATGGCAATTTTTAATTGAGAAAAACCCAAGTAACTACTAATAAAAACAATTATTTAAAATAAATGCATACAGATAAAATACATGAAATGCATGTCTGAAAATAAGGTTATCATTAACATTCTTAAATCATTATATTATATAAAGATAGGAGGTAAAGATTAAGTGTTTTCACACTTGGCGATTTTCAGAGAAATAGCAACATGATTTAGTTCCTTAAGGGTAAGTCAGAATACTATAACTAATGACATGTTAAACCTACATATGGTAAATAACAAAATAAATCATGTTAAAAATAGAACAAAAGCAAGAAGACCCTGTTCAGGACTGAGTTCTCCAGTGTTTAAACCAATAAGAGCCAAAAGTTAGTATATTGTTTTAGTAGGAAAAAGTAACTGAGTATCTAATGGAAAGTATGGACACACCTTGTTTTTACTGAGAAAGATGAGAGAGGCTTGAGATGTAATATTGCTGTTCCTGGCAAGAGAAAAGGAGAAGCCTTCCTCTTCTACATTGAGAAAGCTACAGTTTAGCATGTGCACATGCACTTCTGTCAAACACAACAGTACAACTGCAAAATACCAGACATGAACACGCTCCCATTTCATACATCTTTATCCTTCTCCATCACTAACACTTGATGAGGTACTTAGTTCACATCTGCCCTTCACTTCTCTCAAAACATTTTCTTTTTCATCTTTTTAAAACACAGTTCCAAGCAAATCACTTTCAGAATAGTGCTTAAGTGTCTCTTGCCCTTCCCTACTTCTCATTCAACACCTCCTCTAGTAGAAATACTTGTCTTTCTCAATAATTTGCAGCCTTAACATTCTGGCCTTGCATAAACCTGGGTAGCTCAACAAATTTTGTATCAATAGCAACACATTTCAAGGCCATTTAGAGGGTCTTGTAAGTATAAGCTCTATGAATAGGTTAGCACCACAGTTTTACAAGTTGCAGATCCAAATTTCACACGGCTACCTTCTATTGGATGCTGCTGGAGCACTGTGATGTACAAAACCAACCTCAGGAGGAAAGGCCATACTCAAATATGCACACATACAGACATACATAAATTGGCAAAGTGACTCTTATGACAAATACAGATAAAAAAAGCAATTTCACGTTTACTGTCTTCACAATGCCAGGAGTGCAGAAGCAGAGCAAGAAATTGGTAATACTTACATTCAGATCTTACTCTCATTTGAAAACAGGTCAGTCTGATGACTTTAAAATCAAACAAACAACCAAAAAGAAAGCTGAAGGATAGCATTCCTCTCCTTCCTTGGTAGGAGAAATAGACAGCCAATTATTTCAGTCAGTTACAGTTTTCATAATATACAACATAAAAGCAAGACACACCAACAGTCAATGAATAGCAAAAGATCTGTGTTCCTGAATTATATGCACAATGTGACAGGATATAAGTGTACTGCGTTTATATAAAAATAGATTAAACATTTAATGAACTATGTTTTGAACTCTCCTAGGCCATCTTGGCAACAGAAGCTGTAATTTTAACTTACTTCCACAGTATTTTTTAGATATTGGTTTTCAGGCTAATTAATTATTTATGCCAAAGAGGAGTAACAAAATTAATGATCCTTTTCATCTATACTCTCTTTAATTTTATCTCTATTTTTATTCTTTTGATCTGCCCTCCAGTTACCAGCGATTCAAATCTCATTAGTCAGCATTTTATAATTCCATGTTAAGAAATATAATAATTTCAACTTGAGACTGTATCTTATGTCATTTCACTTAAGTACTTGCTTGGAAATTGGTCCAGTAGATGAAGTCAACTTAATCCAGTTTTACAGTCTAGACTCAGAATAGAACAGATGAAACATAAATAATTACTGAAATGTCGCTTTCATCCGGCGCAGTGTGTCCTGAATTTTTCGAGAATGTTTTTCTGCTGGTATCTGATGGAAGTTGGCACAGTTGTCAGCTGCCAAGGCAGAAATGTCTGCATCTTTAAAACGAGTTATTCTTTGTCTGAGGTAAGACTGCAGCTTGAAATCTGGTGCATATGTATAAGGATTCTCTTGAAAGGCATGAACTTGGCTCACAACTTTTGCAATATTTCTTGTAAGAGAATATGGTAAAAAAGATTAGTTTGTCTTGCTGATGATAAAAACAAAAGCATAAACCAAAAAACAAACTTCAAAAGAAATTCAAAGGCATCAAGCAGTTTATTCTATTGTATATATACCTCTAGTTAGATGTCCAAACAAATGAAACAATTTGAACTATTAGCTGTGAGATGCTGCATTAGCTGTCATTATCTCATTAGACAATAGTATAATAAAAAATATAGGTGATATACACACATAATTAAAATAATTACCTAAGTTTAGTCCACTTGTGAGCTCCATTTGTCATTGTGAATCCTCCAGTTTCAAGCTGTTGGACATGCATAGCCAAAACATGGGCTGATGGAATTGTTGGAAGAGTTTTGAATCTGTCTCCTTCCATCAGGCATAAACTGTCACTTTTTAAAAACACCTAGTTAAAAAATGCACACAGAATAATCTCACATTAAGTATTGGGGAAGGCTTTACAAGTCCTCCATACACTTAACACTATTTATTTGTCATGAATATTAACTTCTGCCACTAAAGTTCAAGACAACACTATGAATTCATCTGGTGGCAAACTTTTTAAAGTACACAAATAAATAAAGTTACTTTAATCAAAAGGTATTTCATGCATAATTTTAATTGTTCTAAATCATAGGCAAAACTGCATTTTAAAACCTCACTCTGTGTTTCAAAATTGTATAGATCAATAAAAGAATGCCTATAATAAAATAAACGTTTAAGATTTTTCAGAACACATTACAGCTGCAAAGCTTTTGCAGAATTTTCTATCCAGTGTAGCACATCTAATGTTTTAGCTTGCTTTTGAAATTTTGATAAGTCACACAGGACATATGTTAAAGAAATACTGAGATTAAATTTTATGTAAACTCTTGGATTAGGAGTAAAAAGTATTCAATCAAATTAAATTCATAATTTGAAGTAATAATTAGGGTTTTCATCCTGCAGAGACACCAATTTAAGCAGATCTTGCATCTTCTCCAACCCCAAAGATGTAATTTTGCATGAAGGACTTTATACTATACCTCAACAGCCTTCAGTTCCTCCATTATCTCAGCTACTTTTGCAGGTAAAATTTTCCAGGCCTTACAACAAAACAGAATATATTTTTGTTTTTCACATTAATGTCTATATTGGAACAAGATTATATTAAGCAAAACGGTTAGAGAACAGAGTCCCAAACTTACTGGTAACTGTCGTACAATAAGATTTTCCAAGCCTGCTAGGATTTGCATTGCAGTAGCAAAATTTCTTTGTTCATAGCAGCATTTTGCTATAAGAAGAAATTTTGATAACAAGCTCACCTGCCGCTGGAAAAAAATGAAGATATATAATATATACATATATAGACTTAGTAAATCTACATAATAAAATTAAACAAGAAGGAAGAAGAGATATTTCCTTTTTCAATTTGTTATCAAAATTGCTCTCTGTAGTAACATTTTCCTTCACACAAAGTTTTTCCCTTTCTGTCACTCAGGTGTCCTTGATAAAAGTTTGACCTACATTCCCCTCAGACAAGCCATTTCTTACATTCTGTTAGGTTTTGACATCTGCTACTACAAAGCATCCAAGACCCTCCTTGTGACAACAAACCAAATTTTTAACTGCCCACTCACAGGTGTATTTCAGAATATTTCTTGCAGGTTTGCTACATAGCAATTCATAGATAATAACAAATAAATAACTATTTTGTAGTTAATAGCACAATAAACAATGACAAACCTTAGTTGTGTGACATGTTACAATTTCAGCAGCAACCCAGGTGCTGATACTGTCTGCATTTTTTAATAATTGCAGAAGGTACTGGTCTTGTATGCACTTTGACAGAAATAGATTACAGACTTTCAGTGAAACTGTGTCAGCAGAAACTGCCCTAAGGAAAATACAGAAAAAAAAAGGCAAAAATAATTCTGGCTGATATTAGATTTTTAAAGAAAACTTTTATTGTGAAGACGTCAACTTCTAACCATCTAAAATAATTTTGCATTTCTTGCCATCTTGATTTTATACTTCATGACGCACATAGTGAGCTATGTTACTTTTTCTTCCTTATAATTACAAGATAATTATACCTGATAAAAAAATAAGCATATGCGGGATACATTTCTGTACATAAAAACACTTTCACCACTCATTAGTGAATAATAAAACCCCAGCCAATCTGACACAAAGTAACAGCCAGAAATCCAAACTCAACAACCACAGCCACATAAGAAACCAAGGCTGATATCAAGGGGCACCACACACTTTGTTTCCCATGACTAGACCCCAAAATCTGTATAAATGAGCTGATTTAGCCTTGGCCATTGAATAATCTGTAAAAAATGAGGTGCTTTAGATGTTCATTCCCAATCCTTAAAAGCAAAAATCTACCACAGGTAGTGCAATTAACAAGTACTAATTAGAAGCTAACTGAATCCACTGAGTATGTAAGAAATAGACCATCATAAAAATAATTAGGTCTATGTGGTTGGATGAAAACATTAATTACTGATGAGCAAATAATTTAAATAGGTTGGTAACCACTCTAGTAACTACAGGAAAATTCCCGTGTATCTCTGAATACCAATAATTCATTTCCCTAACAGTACAGAAGGAACATCACACAGAGAAGCTGTGGAGTCTCCATCCACCTTCAGAACCCAACTGCACACAGCCCTGGGACCTGGTCCAGCTGACCTTGCTTTCAGCAGGGTGGTTGAACTACATGATCTTGAGAGGTCTCTTCCAACCTCAGCTATTCTGTGAGACTGTAAATGTCTTTGAGATTTTATATACATACACACATTCATGACCAAGGATCCTACTTCAGAATCCATTACATTTTTTCCCTGCAAAAAATGCAACCTTTCAAGCAACCCCCAAGACAAGTTCTTAGAAATATTTTGGTCTCAACTCACTTCAGATTTCAAAGAAATCACCTGGCAAATGTGACCTTCCACATACATGCATGTGCATAGGTACATAACCACATCCACATATGAAAATCCTGAAATTGAATAACCCAAATAAACAGGCTACCTAGTCTGTAAAAAAAAATACTAAGTATTTAAATTGTTTCTCTGTTTCTGGCTGTATTAAAAGTGTAACACTTTAAGCTATTGTGCATCAACAAAACAGAAGGGCAGTTAAAACAAGCAACTTACTTTGGCACAGCAACACATTTGTCTTTAACACCAAGTGCTCTGGAATTTAGGAAATGTACTGGATGACATTTATGAAATACTTCCTAAACAAAAAGAGTAAGATATATCTGCTGTTAGTTCTAAGAGTTCTTTTAAAATGCTTGGGGATAAAAATGACAGAGTACGTCCCCCTCCCATCCCACCTGCATAAATTTCTGAGAGGGATCACAGCCTAAGAATAGCATTAGATATTCTATATTTCACTGTAGAGATTTCAAGAGAAAAGCTTTAGATCAAAGTCTCATAAAATAGTATGAAATAAGCTTGAAACAAGGTTGGAAAATGGTAAAGAAAGAAGAGAAAGAGTAAGAAGATAGGTATTATTTGTACTTCCCAATAAACCTAGACCTTTGTACCTGTTGCAATAGTGTCAGCTGCCAACAAAGCTGTTGGGCACTGCACTCTATCAAGAGAAATGGTCCCACTTCATCTGCTCTAGCAAAGGAGACTGAGGATTCTTCTGTGAAACTGCTACAGCAGGGCTTTGGCAAAACTGCTGAACCAGTGTGCAGTCTCTCTCTCTGATATTGTGCAATTGGTCCCATACCTTTGGATAGCTTCCAGTAGAAGTTCTGTAGAAAAAAGAAATGTAAGGTCACAACTTCTCTAAAACAAACACTCTGTCTCCCCTTGATGTAACTTTCAGGAAAGTGTTGTTAAGAGAAACACCTTTGTGCATGCAAAACTCTTCAGCTAATCTTCAAGGTTAGCCCAGAATGAATTGGTTTACTCAACACTGCTATTTTAAGCTAATATAAAATGCACAATGAGTCCAAGCAGGAGGCTGCCAGATCTCAATCAACAATCAGTATTTAAAACAAACCTCTGTGTATTCAAGCTTGCTGCTTTAAAACATTTCACTTCTCCTTTTTGCTTAGAATCAAACATCTCTTTCAAAGAAATATTTGATATTCCATTCTTTTTGCTTCTTCTGTCTGCCATTACCATTACTATGTGGTGACAATAAAAAAAGTCCATGTTCCTCTATTCTGTTTGCCCTTTCTTGTCTGAATCCCCAGTACACCCATGGAATTGTGTGCCTTTATCATAAGGCTGGTTCTTAATTCAGCTTGCACATTATTGATACATTTGACTTCCACATGTTATTTTGGTCATTCTGTAAAGAGATCTGGTTTTGGGAAAAGCCTGCAGTACGTTCTGGTTTTTGGGGCTCTAGAACACTATAAAATAGTAAATACAGACAAAAATTCAGACAAGTTCTTGCTACAAGCTTTCAAGTTCTAGCAGGAAACCTCTTAGCTCCTGCTGTTTTCTTGTATTTATAATCTTACAAAGACCAATGCCTAATAAAAAGCATTAATGGTTGACAAGGGGGCAAAGGTTTCCTAATAACTATAAGTCACATGCTAGTGTCAAGAATGAAGAGTTCAACTCTCAAAATTTTTTATTATCTGATCTGTGATTACTGAAACAGCTGTCAGTAGTTAAAACTTAAGATTATTTTCACAGTTACAGAACTGTCTGGATCTTAGTTACTTTCAAAAGAGAATTTAAAATGCAGGTACATAATTCTTACTAAGTATGTGGTCTAGACTCTAAGCTGGACACTTCTGTTTTTGTCAAAACGTAATATATAGAAATGTGTTCCATACACTGCAGTTTGAAGAAAAGACACACCTTTCTGGAAACATCTTCTGAGAGCTTTTTACATAAGGAATGTAATATTTTTCTGCCCTCCTCACTTTCCTCTTCACATTTGTCCACACTAGAGCACTGATCAGCGCTGCCACTTTTCCTGGCAGAGGCGTCCTCGAGCAGTGACAACAAGCGCTCCCCGTAGCCATTTAACGAAGCAACCTGGGAATGCAAAATAGGCTAACGGAACGCGGAACTCAATTTCCCAGAAATTATAAGCAAGTTACAATACAGTTTTAAGATTCTTACCTGTCCAAAACCAGACACACTGAACATAGCTGGAAATATAGCATTATTTTTCTTTTATTTATGTTAATTGTACTTAGGGCAGCTTTTTGTAATAACAAGGTTACATACCCCATAACTGACTTAATTTTTTTTTTTCTTAAAGGATCTACTGGAATTCTGAATTACCTTGGAAGAAATAAATTCTTTTAGGGTACCCAGAAGATCAGTATTTGTTGCAAAGTCTACAGTGTAACAGTCTTCTATCCATGCCTGCAGGATGTAGAAACTGCGGTTACATATTTTGGTAAGGGATGTGGAAGGATCCAGGCTTGCACTGGTGAGAAGAAAAAGAAACTTATTACGCCAAAATTGATATCCAATTCCAATTTAAAAATAAGTGTTGACAAAGCCCGTAAGTTTCATTTGGTATTTAATGTAGTATCTTAAATTCCTAAACTTCATGTCTCTAGAATCCATGGTTTCATGGAAACAAAGCTGTGGTTGTAATTACTACCTATTACTGGATAACTGGTAAAAGTGAGAAGCAGAATTGAGAAGTAAGCACATTGTCAGATGCAGCTCTTGCTCTAGTTTTGCTCTCACTTGTTAAGAGA
The DNA here is from genome assembly GCA_013399875.1 of Gymnorhina tibicen. Taxonomy (NCBI): domain Eukaryota; kingdom Metazoa; phylum Chordata; class Aves; order Passeriformes; family Artamidae; genus Gymnorhina; species Gymnorhina tibicen. Next base: position 835,460 of record VXAZ01005262.1, on the reverse strand, counting down.
GTCTTACAAAAGCAAATATAAAAATTCATTTTAATTAAGTAGGACTTTTGAGAAACAGCTATTTGTTAGTGGGGGGAAACCTAATTGTGCTTTGATAATATTTTTCATGGGAACTTACTGTACCTGGATAAAGTGCTGCTGATTCTATCAAGAAGAAACTGCAAAAATTCTTCTTGTGTGCAGAAATAGCGAAATGTGTAAAGAAACTGCTGTACATAACCCTCTAAAAAGGCATTTCTGTAAAGCACAAGAAAAACTTCAGACAAGCCAGAACACATCTTCAACTTGCATTAGAGTACAGCAACAGCAAAAAATCCTCAAAATATCAAGAACAGGCATTTTAAATTCTCAAGCTCTTCATAAAACCTTGGTTCTTGTTTTTTTATTATTTTTACATATCAAGTACTGTGATTGCCAATCCTGAAAGCATAATTTGCTTTATAAAGAGTTTTTCTACTTTCAATTTTGTGAATAACCATTTTGACATTTCTATTATTAAGGCAAGTTATAATCTAAATAGTATGGAAGAATTACATTTTCTTTTTTTTCCTATCATCTCACTTGACGCGGCTTTAAAACATTTTTATTATAATAACAGCATAAGAAGTAGATACATTAACCAAGAAAATATTCCCTGTAGCTCTAATTAGAAGAGTAGTTACTTTAACAACAGAGTACACTTATTACACAGATATTAAAAATGAGGGCATTTGACTTTTTTACATACACACACTCTCAAGGTCTTAACACAGGTTGTCTTTTCTCCGTATTGGCTCACAGCTAATCATGAAAGTTTGGCTTTGATGAATGTGGAAAATCCAGTTCCAAACTATTTTCTTCACTTTGTGCAAAATAACTACCAGGAAAAGCAGCACTCAGTGTAAGTAACTGGATCTCAGAGTCAGGCAGGATGAACAGGGGGAAGTAGCTGGGAGGAAGTTGCTCCCTCTACAGAGGCATAAGTCTGATGGAGCCTCAGGCAATTTCCATCCTTCACACTGTTACAGCTCAGGTACCTTAAAACAACACTGCCCTCCCCAGAGTTGAAGGACACCTTTGTCCCCATTTAAACCCTGAGATAAGTCTGCATCTTGATCAGTGCCAAGGACTGATTATTGGGGCAATAATCTGTAGAACAGAACCTAAATATTTTCATATCCAGACCCTATTAATAAGAATTACCAAATAATACGAGCTGAAGAATTGTTGTACTGCTGGCAGTAACATTAAGTCTTGATTCCATGGCAACTATCAGAGCAAATCTCAAATCAGTAAAAGAGAAAAAAGTTTAAAGTTACTAGTTTTTTATTTATTATCAAGTACTTTTAATCAAATCCAGCCGATCTTTTGCCATTTTCATGTCCATTTCTGTAAATGAGTGTTCACAGAAATAACACCAACTTGATAGAAGGGAGGAGAATTTATTCAATGTTGAGCAACTAGGATTTATCACAGAGACAAGCTTTTCCTGATTTAGCAACTATGCTTCAACCCACTCCCAATTTAGGTGCAAAATATACTATACCTAGAATATAAATAAGCCATTAAACCAAGTGGTGTACCGGCCTGCAGAACTCTCACTCCATTTTGATTATTACACTGGTGTTTCTCTGTGTTATAGTAAAGAAGCAATGATGATTCATCCATAGGTGCCATGTCCATGGTGTCAGTTTTCCCATTGTGAATGACTGTAGGCAGCGCATAGGATTCCACACCCCACTGCTCTGCGTACATCATCTGCTCAAAAAAGCAAGGCCATGATAAAACAAGAAATTAAAGAGGAAAATTCACACAAAATGCAATCAACTTAGAGACAAATTGCATTTCATAGAACTGATTTTTTTTCCTTTTTAAACAATACTAGTAGCAATTACTTTTAATAATTCTTTTGGATCTTACTTTATTTGGCAGTTTGACACAAAATATTTCATATTTCATATATGAATTGGGTGGTCAACTACACTGATGCAGTAATGAAATGACAAATTAGGCACAAGTGAAAGAAAGTCTGACTTGCCTGCACGTATTTTTTTACCAGTTCAAGAAACTGCACTTTTGATTTCATCTCCTGTAGCTGTCCTTTCAGTTTAGGCAACACAGATTTAGTTTCAGGACCTTTAGATTGAAAATACATAAGAACATCAACAATTCAGATTTACAGAACAAGTCCTTAAAAGTACTATGCAGCCATTTTATTACTGGCAAGTAGCTGTAATCTTACCTTTGCTTCTTCTTTCTTTCTGCAATAGCTTCTGGTAAAACTTTATGGTCTTTCTGTAATTTTTTGTCTCCATCATTAGCAATTGTTCTAGCTCCTATTTAAAAAGAAATAGGATTCTGATCAGAATTGTAAGTGGAAGGTGGTTCTAGCAAGAAAGTGAAGTTTTAGAAGAGAATTATTTTGCATGAAGGAAAAAGAACATCCAAACAGACAAGAATACGATATTAAAAATGAAAAACTACTTTTCACAGCTGTGCTTGCAGGCAAGATACAGCAGGTGTCACCTGCTCCCAGAAAAGCATTAGTGATGTCACAGTTCTACAACTTAAGAACTGGAGCAGGTTTGTGCATGATGAGACTGCATGGAATTTTTGTCTGAATCTGTTCACATAAATATGCCTTTAGTTATAATTGTACTTATCTGGTTGTTTTCAAGAGCATTTTTAAAACTTACAATCAGAAGTCATCCAGAATTAAAATTTGTATGTTCTGAACTTAGTGCAGGCCCCAGAAACACTTTGTTAAACAGCTGACCTATATTTCCATCAAGAACTGAAAGTCTGACTGAAATCAATGGCTTCCAAACAAGTATAATTACATGACATTATACAACCAGGTCAGAAGGCAGACAAGACAGCTGCTCTAGAAATAAAGGACACATAAATTTCAAAGTTCAGCTTTCATGTTTTAAATTTATGTATTTCACAAAATTGAAAAAATTAAACTAAATTTCTATAGAATTGCGTAACTTAAGCAATGAATAGAAATGAAAGTATATCAGGTCTCTTGCAATATATCAATTTAAAAGTAAACATTTACATTTATAATTGTTTGCATATCAAAGGTTTCATTATTTTACCAGCCAGTAAAAATGGGCCATCAACTTTGGGTTCAGCTTCCAATTTATTATGAAACAACAAACATGATGTATGTTGTGCTTTATAAAAGTGGTGACTTTTGCACTTGGGTCCTAAGTTAACTACATATGACCCAGTTACATGAAACTAACTGCATTTTAAATGCAGTAAGTTCACGGAATGCATCAGACAACTCCCACAAGCAGAATGATCAGAAAACACACAGCTCAGAGCTAACATATCAAACAACAGATTGGTAAATAGGTTAGCTTTAATGGGATGGACTTGCTAGAAATTAATTTGAGCTTAAGAAAAACCTGTCACTGTTTTTCAGAAAAGCTCAAAAGGTTTAACAACACAGTTCATTAGCACTGAGTCACAAAAGCCCCCTGGACTTTTAAAAGATGTACTCCTACAGAGGCATCACATAGGGAACAGGGAAAGCACAGGAAAGCTATTATCCAGATTCTAATTGGAAGCTGCTTGCTTTTACTTCAAGGTCTGGTTTTGCTTTATCAATTAAAGCAAAATCAAGGTGATTAAGAGACCATGTAAGCAGAAAGGGAATCAGAATGACTGACCATTTGGAATCTGGTGGACAAAATGGTTGTCCCCTAAAAAACCTGGGGCGAGTAGCAATGACGTCAGAGGCAAATTCCACAACATTTTCCAATTCAGGTAGGTCTAGAGTATGAAAAGTTTTGATGAAGCTACATGCCTGTGATGTGCTCCAGTCACAGTCATTCTTAGCTCTTTTCTATAGTATCACCACCATGGGGTTGGTGCAAAGCGCAGACAGGGCTTTTCCAGTCAACTTTAAGAACAGGAGGTGGGTTGTACAGGAGAACAGTGAGAACAGGAGATCAGTGATTGCACTTCTGTGTCAGTGAGTTTTATTTTGGAATACTACTTGTACTGTAGCTATTGCTAAGACACAACAAATCTTGAGGATTTTAAACCACTTAAGAGTCAATATTTGAAAGAAGAAATTGTGTTTCGACTCACTATAACAGAATGAATTTTATCACACTTTTAAGCAGCAAGTAAAGATGTATCTTAATGATTTAAAATCAATGTACTCACCACTTTTTTAGCATCTATATTTTGTGACTCACTTGATTTCTGCTTTCCAAGGTTTTTCAAGTAACTACGAACTTCTGAATCAAAACATTCAGCTCCATAAAATGCACTGCTCCAACCAGGACTACAGCCATGAAAGTCAGGTAGATTGGGAGATGCCAGGTAGCTGTTTTCAGCTATCTTTATCATGGCCTGTTCCTCTGAACTTGTATTTTCTTCTGCAAAGCCTGGACCACAGCTGTTGCTTTGCAAATATTGTTGCTCTTTTGCTATGGGGATTGTACTCTGCAGAGTCAATTCTTCTTTGATATTATCTGAAGGTGACTCATCGAAATCCATTTCAACTAATGATGTTTTTATCATAGGCTCAGCCTTCACATCAAAGTTTGCTTCCCCTTTTCCTAAAGAAGGTGTATGGCGGAAAAGAAATAATGATCATGTGCTGTAATGCATGCTTTGTTGAACTTAAACACTACACATACAAAACACTGTTATGAGACTACCTATGTGCTCTAACAGTGGATTTAGAGGCTTATTGTGACTTTACTTTTTTTTTCCTCAACCACACATTGTACAATGATAAAGGTTAAAAACATTTTAGAACTATTAAGCAATAGTTAAGTAATACATTTCTGAAAAGTACAAAATATTTTCCATGCATAGGCAACAAGCATTTAGATAACGCAGAGAAACTTTAAGACAGAAGTTAAATATGTCAGACCTAAGAACATATTCGTAAAATGCTTAGCTTTTGAGTTTTTTTCCATCCCTAAGTCTTGAAGCTTTTATTCCGTACAGAGAGGGCAAGAATACTTGATACAGCCAATAGATGTTAAACTTTCTACTCCAGGACTCAATCCCTTGAGTTATGATGGGACTTTTTTGCAGTTATAACAACTATTACCAACCTTCAGGGACTGAGGTGACCATCAAAGGTTGGTATAATGCTGACAGGAGCATTCACACCTGCCAGAAGTCTCCCTTTTCACTTGAGCAACCCTTCAGGCTTTAGATATGCCACCTTGGAGTCAAACAAACTAAATTACTGGTGCAAAGAAATCACACACTCCACAGTAAAGTCTAGCTCTACATTTGCAATCATTCTCAGCCAAAATGGAAAACTGTGATATTGAACAACAGCAGCCAAGCGCAAAATTACAAATTTATGTTTTGCTATAAAAATAAACAATATGAGTGTATAAGCCCTTCTGTAAAACACACACATTTTCACTTTGCTCAAAACTGAGAAGTAACCAAGTTTAAATGCTGAAATTTGGATGAACTATCTTGAAAAAAACCTCACACTGGTAAAACAGCAACCAAATAGAAGCTGTCCATCAATACACCAACCCTAGAAAGGGTAATGGTTTTGTTCTAATATTTGGATTCACCTGTCCCAGCTCAGTTTTGAGTTCAGTTACTGAAAGATAGATATTTTGTAAACTTTCAATCACAAAGTGTGTAAGGAGAAATGTAAAACCCAAACTGAGGAAGTATAAATAAACAGTCCACTAGTATAGTAGGGACTAGAATATCTACTCAAACACAAGAAAACCACATACAGCAGTTATCATTTTGGGAGTTTTCAACAGACACATCTGTTTAAATAAAAGTAAGTAAAAGTAAATGACGTCTCACAAAACAACACTGGGTCATATGTAAGCTTCATATAAAAGACATTTATGTCCTCAAGGCATTGATAATGTTCAGATGCAGTGAAAATATCCATAAATTGTTAAGGTGAGTGCTTTCCTGAAGACACAAGCAAAGTGTCTCAAAGCTTCTGTCACTGATAGATTCCCAGCACACACAAAGATCTAGAAACATGAAGTCCCTTCTCACCCTCTGTCTGATCACTGCTTGCCAAAAAGCTTTCCGATTTCTTCACATCTTGGAATATATTGCCACATTTTGCTTCATCTGCCTCAGTTACGCTGAAAATACAAGGAAACTAAGAAAAATTAATGTTTCCTATACTTTTATATTTACATCAGTAAAATGAGATCTTACAAGTGACTCTAGCATGCAAGTAAAGGGCTTCATAGCATTTATCTACTTCCTAAAGTTTTCATGTTACAAGAAAAAAATGTTCAAATGGCTATTCAAGCACAATAAGATAGAGATTTTCCTGTACAGCATTTGGCAGAACTCCAACAAAAGTATCAGAGCACACATAAACAGAAGGCATAACTCCAGGCATAACTTAAGACTGCAAATTACTGTAGTGAGTTTTTCACTCACTCTGGATAACTCTGACTCTATGATTCTAACTAGGAATGACTTAATCATAATCTTAAGTCAAAGAAGCTAACACGGAAAAACTGCTGTATAGTCTTTGTCAAACTAATGTTAAGTAATCAGTGTCTAAGAGATATTTTAAGACAGGCCTTACATGTGATGTAAAAGCTAGACTTGTATTTTTCACTGTCAAAAACTACTTTGTAACAAAAGTTCATATACAGGATAACCCCTTCATACATCTCAGTAATTCAGCTGCAACAGCTCAGGTTTCTCCTACCATATCACTGAACTCTGGGGAACTACAGGCCTAACTTCCAACCAATTTTCAGTATCTCCTTAAAAATCCCAACCCTAATGTGAAATTGGCCAGCATACCAAGGTTTGGTATTTGGAGGTCATAATTCTATTATCTCTGAAACTTGCTGTAAGGATTATACACCTGTCAACACTGAAGTTTTTCTAAACTGTATCTACTAAGCTTCTTTGTCAAAACTTAAATTTGTAGTTCCAAAAACCCCCAAAATAACTTTCATGTAAACTGATTGCTTTTTTCAACAGTCTTCAGCAAGAAGCTTTTATAAAAGTGTGCTACATTTGGAGGTTGCAGTAAGACAAGAATTTTAAAATTATTTTTCAGGTAGATACATATGTCATTGAAGATTAAATAAGAAAAATGGGAAATTAATTAAGCTGTTTTTTCTCACTTAACAGGCTACTTACAAAAGACTGCCAGGAGGAACACTGAGTCAAATTAAACCAGTTAAGCAAAACATTTCTAGCAAAGCTTAATTAATTTCCTTTTTCTTGGGTGTGATTAGAACACATGATGTATAAAGAACTAATATCAAGCAGAATAAGCAAACTGAACAGTAAGAACAATATACTTCTGATTAAACAGCCTCCTTCTAACAAGACTATGAAGCTCGCCATCAATGGTTGTAACTAATATTGATCAGAATTAGGTTTCCATTATTCAGCTATCATAAAATGGAATTACAGACAAGTGTAGTAGAAAACACTTTTGACTGAACCATTAAGCACTATTTGCCATGGAGAAAGCTTTGAAAAACCTCACACTGTGAAATTAACAGCTTACAGGAAACAAGTACAAATACTTAAAGAGAAACTGCATATTCTTTCCTGCTTCTATGAAGTAGGGATGAAAGCATTAAATTCAACTGTAAGAAGGAAAAAGTTGAAAAACACCTACCAAAAATGTGAAGATCTTCCTCCATTTACTACCTGATAGAGATTCTCCAGTAATTTTTCATCCCAGTAGAGGTCACAAAACTTCTCACAAATTCTATCAGAGAACATATCAAACTTAATTTCCTTTAAGTTTAAAATGAAGTTACCTTGTTTAAAATAAAAAGAACAGAAACAAACAAAAGAGGGAGAAAAAAAATTAATAGCAATATTCTTACAAATCAATGATAATAACATACAGAAGAAAATGCACATACCCATATCAAAAACTTCAGCTCCATTCTCTAAATAACCATCAAATGCAAACTCCTCTTGTATAAGATGAACCACTTCCTGTAGTAAAGTGTCACTTGTTCTGTTCTGATGTGGCTGGACTTTATCATCAAAGGAATTATAATTGTCTTTATTCACTGAAGTACATGGTGTGTGCTCTTTTTCAGTGAAAAAACTGTCTACACTAGTATCACACTCAGTTTCTTGGCAGTTGGTTTGAATAAGTGGGCTACTTTTATCAAACTGGTGCTCTGTATTAGTAGTCTCATGACTTTGCACATTGCAAAGGGAGGCATCATCTTCTGTTTGCATGCTCATCTTATAATTTGCAATAGTACTTGAAAGAAGCACTGGCAAACTGTGATAGCAATCATAAGCAATTCTTGAGCGAAGAGGCTTATTTGGTATTTGCTCTGATACAGCCAAATGTACTGGTACAAATGTCAGAACTCTTCTCTCCAAGTCCTGTTTGAGAATGATGTTATTTATATGAAGAAAATTAGGAGATGTAGGACAATCTAAGGAATTGGAAGGATCCTCAGATAAAAGTCTCTCCTCTTGCAGAATATGTGAGGAATCAGATGGTGATGCAAACGTATTGCCTGAGTTTTGCTCTTCTGAAGACATCTGGAATGAGTGGCTTGGAACTTGTAAATCACACTCAGGTGTTTCAGCTACAGTTTCAACAACATCTGTATCCTCAGTACCACAGCTTTTAGAGTCTTCTGTATATCCTGATTTGTTGTGGTCCATATGTTTTTCATTCCTTGTCTCTTTCTTGAATTGCTCAGAAACTGGTGCGTGAACCTCTCTGAAAAAAAACCAAAGAATTTTTTTAAGGAAAATTTAAGTTTAAATTTATCAATGAAATTTAAGCTTTAACTTATTTAAGCTTAAGGATATACTAACTTTGTTATATTTGCATCTTGTTGCAAAATAATAGGCCTAAAGTGAGTTGCAGGAGAGGTGAATGCAACAGGTAATGTTGCTTTCTCACAATTTAATGAAATCTGGCATGGTACTGGTCCTTTAACTGCTACAAGTTTACTTTCACTGGTAAAAGGCACAAATCCTAAAAATAAAAACACAGAAAGATGATCAATACGTAAAATATAAATGCAAAGTAAGTAACAATCAATTTAGATAGAAAAACAGTTGCATATTGGACTGAGAAAATCCTATGTGGAGAACTGAACTAGAGAATACTAAACCAGAGTAAACATGTCAGAGCCTGACTGCTTACCTAGACACGACTCTGAAGAGTCCATTTCATGTTTCTCATTTTTAAATTCAAAAGCGACATGATCTTGAGACAAAACTTCTTCCTCAACAGCCTAACAATAAACATTGAAGTCCAAATTGATATTATTAGCATTTTCTTTTAGCAAAATCTTCTCAGCACATTACTTTAAAAAACTCACAATCCTCATATACACCTAGAGTATTGCAAAGCAGCAACCTAGTCATGCCGAGGTGAGGAATTAAATAAATTACATACAGAAGTCTAAGGACTGGTAGAACTGTTTAGAAATCTTGATAACTTCGTGTTTCAAATCAGAACCTTAAGGTAATCAAGGTTTTGAACAAACTCAGTTCCATGGATTGACTGAATCCTGTGTGCATCATATACACACATTTGAAACATAAACAGAACCCAACAATTACATATTAGTTTCTTCTGTGGGCTAGTAAATAAAAAGAGAGATTATGAAATTAGTCACTTATTCTTCACCCATACAGATTGTGGAGTCAGAGCATCACAATCTGTGATCACTCCAACATCAAGAACTAGGAAAAGACAATACTTATAGACTACTTGAAAATACATTAAAAAAAACCCAAAAAAAAAACAAACAACCAAAAATCACAACAACAAAATCAAACCCAAAATCTAGCTACACTTGTAGGGGACAAAATCTTACTGGAATACATTTACAGAATTAATTTAAAAAACATACAGCATTAAAGAAAGGTGGCACTCTTACCTTAAAGATGGGTTTACCCAACAATGTCAAAATATTTTTGCTGTTTATACCTTGTTCAAGTAAATAATGATTGCATGTCTAAAAAAAAATTTGTAATTTTCAGTCAGTAAATAAGTTTTCAATCAAGTGAGGTATTCTTGGACAAGGACAAAGTAAAGATAAATAGTCAATTAGAAGTAATCTAAGTTTAGGAAGTCTTATGAACCTTGTACAAGTCCAAGTACCTCGATAATTTCAATGTAAATTAA
>VXAZ01005262.1:783840-825298 GCA_013399875.1 Gymnorhina tibicen | reverse complement strand
CCTCTGTGTCCCTAAGGAGGCAACTTTAAAAACAAAACCCAAAGTGTCTGGTTATGACTTAATTAGATATCAGTCTATTACAAGTATTAAGCTATTATTTTGATTTTAAAATCACTAAAATGAGAATCACTTAAAATCACAAGTAACCTTAATTGCAGCAGTTAGAGAAGGTCTTTCTTCAGGGTTTTTTCTTGCCATATCCAGAAGCAGTTTTTTTAATTTCCTTGGCAATACCAGTTTGTGACTCGGTGGAACACTGTATTTTGCAGCCATCCACAGAACTGCAGCAACACCATAAACACAGACCTATTGGTATAACATAAGAGACAAGAAAGATTTAAACAGACTAAAAAAAGCCTCCACTTCAAGAAAAATTCCAGCAAATTATACAAAAATTCTCCCCATTCCCTGCCAAAAAAAGAAAAAAAAATTACTAGAGCTTCCAAAGTACGGTTTACATTTGTCTTTTGAGGGTGCTGATGAAAATCCCAGCCCATTTCAAAATCTAGTTGTTATGCATGCAGGGCCAATAACAGTAGCTGTTTTTCTACTGTTGGAGCAACAGACATTGTCTTATTCTTAACCTAGGGAAATTGTCCAGGAAAAACGTATTTTAGAACCATATTGAAGAATTCCTTTCTCATGTAAAAAGATTGCTGCAAGCTCCAGAGTTCTACCATAAAACTTGGCCAGCTGCAATTTACTTAAAAAAGGTCATGATAATTCAGCAAGTAAGTGGCACACAGTAATTACAAGCTAGCCAGCACAAGTCATATTTTATAGAGAAGATTACACCCATCAGAAGAATGAGGCACTGCATATTTATTCTAGCAATTATTATGCTACCTGCAGCTAGACCAATTGAAGTTGCACCAATAAGGGACCTTGAAAAGGACTTGGTCTTTACCAGCTTTCTTGTTTTGTTCGAAGAATTACAATTTTCAGAGTCAGATTTAGTCCACTTAATGCTTCGTTTTCACATGTTAGCATGCACTATAAATGCAATTTTAACAAATTTAAAGCACCATACTTTACATTGCCTCTGAAAGATATTAAAAAGGCTCAGCAGACAGAAATCTAAGCACAGTAGTAAATAACATGTTCCCATAAACTCTTTTGATCAAAGTAAACAGCAATGAACAAAACATATCAAGGAAGTTCACTGTAAACAAAATAATCTGTGAACCATTTGAACTATTGAGAAAAAGCTACTAATAGGTACAAAAATACCTGAAATAGGAGAAAGCAGCCCAATCAAAACAAAAATAATTTTCTTCCCCTTAGGTTCAGAACTTCAAGATTACCCTAAATTTACTTATTGAGGAAAAGCTTGTCATCTAATCCATCATATCCTTCAGAGAAAGTTCTTTTTACCATTATTGTGACTGACATTACAGTCTTCATCCCAATGCCATAATTTGAACTGAATGTTCATAACTAGAAAGTTATACAGTCATCAGGAAAAAGGCAAAAAACCACATCAGCTTATTCTATTTATAATGTAGAAAACCAAAGAAGCAGATTACTTCACATATTCTAAAGAAAATGAACATAGCATAAAGACTTTAGGATTATTAATGTCTACTGTCTGGCGAAACTGCTGTATTATATTTCAGGGTTAGTTTAAGCTTCTGATGCCTTTAAAAAACCTGCACACTGGATCAAAGCAGTTTAAGAAAAAGCAATTTTAAGGATGATATACAAATATTTTCTAGTTACAGATAGATTTACAGAAAATTGAATGTTTTTAGTAGATTTCTATGAACTTTTATTTTCTGATTCATGATTATTATGTCTAATTCCAAAGAACTCCTGTGACACAAGGCACATATTAGCTAACCTCTTTTCTTGTTACATAATAGAAAGGTACTGGAAATTCTGTGCCCCTAAGTTTTAAGATCGCTGTGGTACAGTTTGCAACTCAAAAGTAGTTGCAGTGGAGACATGTTCGCCTGCTATTTGACATTTTTATTATCTTTGTTCTAAAAGCTCCTTATGGCTTTTATCTATAGCAAAAAGCTCTAAGAAAACTATACTGGAAAAAGACGTAATTCATAATGTTTCCATAGTAAAAACATACCGATAATGATATTTTTATCCAGTCTTCTAAATGTGAATGTTTGGGGGCTTGCCCAGACAGTCTAAAACACTGATCTTACTGTGACCTTCAGTATATGAAAACATGACTTCAAAGTCTGTCTTACTGCTAACAAACGGAAAATAATTAAGTCTTATGGAATACCATTGAATAACAGATTTTTGGCAAGAATTCTGGAAGGCAAAATTTAAGAAGCAACTACTTTTATGAGAGATCAATACATTTAAAAATCCCCACAGATAACCAAGAAATGTTGAGAGAAATGAGAAATATTAATACAATCTTAGAAGAGTTCAGCTTTCTTCTTCAACTAGCAGAGGGATAAAACTGTCCTTTGATAAAATACAAAGCAACCTACATAACCTACCACATTACCTTCTCAGTATCCACATCCTCTTCTTCAATTTCAGGAGCTAAATAAAATACATCACAAGATTCTAAATGAGAAAAGAAATCAGAAACAAAAGGTGAGATGTTTGCTTTCTTCTCCACTTCCCCTGCAACGAAATAAAAGCTGAGCATGCGACGTCTTATTTTACCTTCATCTTTTGGAGCAGCAAAGAGGATCCTTCCATGGCAGTCAATCAGCACAGAGTCCAAACACAAGACCACTGCAAAAAACCCCACAAATGGGCCATGCATAATTATCTGTTCTTGTAGCTATTTAGCACTAATAAAAAGAAATAATTTTAAAAAAGAATTTGCAGTGTCAGAAATTACCCTATGATAAATGATGCTTTAAATAACATTTATGCTAGAACAGACACAAGCCAATAAAGAGACAGTAGCTGTGTAATTACCCAAAGCAGTTTCTGCAGAACAAAGACAAGAAACTGGAAGTTTATTCTCTCTCTATACCCAGCCCTGAACAGGAAGGTCAACAAGAAAGCAACAACAACAACAAAAAGAAATAAATATAACAGGTAGATATACTCTAGTCTTCTCACAACGTGCCAATAAATGATAGTCAATTTATCTTAAGCATTTCAGTCTCTCTTCTCTTCCCTCCTTCAACCCTCCAAAAATACAGGGTTATCATCTGGACAAAGCTGACACACGCACAGCCAGATCCAAAACTCCTCTAAGTGCAACAGGATATGAAGTCCAGTTTTTCACAAATAGTTATAATCACACTTTCTCAGTTAAGAAATATTGCATAGGTCAGTATTTGCAAGGCCATGGAATTTTCCATTGTTAAAAAAGAAATAATGGATTTCTAAAACTATTTTAAATGATCTGAGGTCTTCAGGAACTTAACATTAAAGTCATGAGATGATGTTATATAAATTTGGTGTTGAAAATGTTGTGGCAACACCGTGTCTATCTGTTTGCTAACTTCAAAGCACACTTTAATTTGACACGTTTCAATCTATTAAGCCAACTGGCCAGGAATGTAGTCCTCTATTTCTAGACTACCATCAAATGCACAGTTTTCTTATTAAAAACAAAGTACTGAAAGTATAGATTCTTAAATTGAACAAGAAATAAAAATATTGGATGTATTTATTACGAAATAAAATATTAAAGATGTCTAAGAGAAACCCAAATACTGATTTATTAATAAATAATTAATTGAATAGGTCTAAGAGGCAAAAAATAAAGTAAGAAAAAAAGGCAATAACACTTCTGCTTTTTTTTAGTTACCTGTACAAAACACATCTAAAATTAAATTATTAACTATGCTTAACATAAATAAAGGCTTGTCTACTACCTTCAATAATATTTAAGCTGGAACTGAAGTATATGTCTTGAAAAGCAACACTTTCCCAAATGAGAACTTTTGCTGGTTATTTCTGCAGAAGCAGCTTCATGCTCACTTGTCTTTGTCAGCAGTTAATGCCCCTGGCCCTGCTCACACAAACCAGATCTCAGCTTGTTCAGTACAACATAAGAATCCTCACCTGGGCTCCCTGAATCACCCATGAGCAACATGTAAGCAACATCCTCTGATAAGAGGAGAGGAATTAAGTAAAGTCCCAGTGGAGGTTACAAACAAGTTCTGTAGCAGAGTTGAATTAACAAAAACATGAAGAAGAAGCTAGCTGTGGGGTATGTTTTCTTAGCCAGATAATTCCTGCTTAGGATAATGAAATAAGTGTAATCAATGAAGGATTTGGAGGAAAAAGCTGTCTATGTGAATAAATAAAAACTAATCCAGCTTCATATATTTAACTGTGACTCATAGCTACCAGTCTTCTCTACCGTTGTCAAGACAAAGGATGTTTTAACTATATATTCAAAATACGTATCAGCTTCACCTTTAATAAGTTAGTATTATTCAAAAGGAACATCAAGAGAACTTTGTGTGTGTGTGTGTGGGCACTGAAGTAGTAACACCACTGTAAATCTTTCCACAATGCACAACTCCTCTCAGAACAGGCAGAGAATCCTCTTGCAGAAACATCCTAAAACTGAAACCAATATTGAACTTCTAGGTAGCTTTATTTGTCAAATACAGAATTTTTAAGTAAGGTGTCTTCCATTTGGTGGTTTGTATCATTATGTTCACTTCTACAGGCTACATAAGGTTCAGATGACAACTCACTTGTCAGATGACAACTTTTAATATTTGTAACACATGCATTTGGATGCATGTGAGTGCAGTAACAGAGGCTGGCTAAGCATATTACATTAGAATCTGAGCCATTATGTGCAGCTAACTGAAACCTTCAAAACATTAGGAACATGCTATGAGGCTGAAATAATCCTTCTGTTGCAAGGTATATTAAATACTTAGTTTTATGGGTAACAGTTCTCAAAATGCTCAGAATCTTTGTTTATGGCTTATTTCCTTTTAAGCAGTTTTCTGTCACAAAAGATAAAATAACTGAAGCTGAAATACAAAGAGATGCAGTAAGTTTTCTGTACATTGCTATCCAGTTGTTTATATTCACTTACAGGCTTCAAACTCATCCCTGCCCATACTCTCAAAAGCAAGTTTTTTTTAAATCAAGAAGAAAGATAGGGTGGTGGTGGTGGAAAACTCTGCTCTGTTTATCAGAACTACTATAGGTTTATCATTAGTATAAGCTAAACCATCATTCAGAATGTCCGTGGAAATCTAGGATGGTCTTCTCCTGAGCTGCACACAACAGATTCCAATTTTGTCAAAGGATAGTTCCCTCTTCCTCTCTCAGAAGTTTGCTTCTGATAATTCATCTGTAAACTGAAGCATAGGGGATGTGGAAAGAGTAATGTCATGACAAGATCCTGGGTGCTTTAAAATGACAAAGCCCTGTATTGTAGAAAATATGTCAGGAACCATTTGTCACAAAGAAACCCAGGCAAAAGAGAAAGATTTTGTTTACATATATGTGTATGTAAAACTTATTTCCTCCTGCTTGATACAAGTCACAAGTGTTTTTCTTAGAAGTCACAGTACAGATTCTCCATTCCCAAAAGGTCTAAAGTTTGTTTCACTGATTCAAGACAAAGATTCATTTCTGCTGCAAAAGTCATCAAAACTCAGAATAAAGAGAAAAAAAGACATTCATCTATATATGGAAGAAAACTCCAAATTGAGTTTTGTCACAATTTAAGAGAATTAAAACATTGCATATTATTTTCTGCACACAAAATGAAAGTCAAGATCCTTTCAATCAACAGAATAAAAGGAAACATTAACACAGTGAACATAAATAACCAGGCAAAATACTTTATGATAATTAAGACTATACCTGGATAATCTATGCAAGTCTGCAGAGTACATAAACACTCGTGACATAACGCCCAGAGTTCATAGTCTTTCAGAGGCCTACCATACCAGGATAACAGGAGTTTTAGAGAGATCCACTGAAAAAAAGAGTGAGGATGCAGAAAGTTACAAAAATTATCACAAATTAAAAACATTTACTAACGCAACAACAAAGTAAATCCTAATCTAAAATATACTCAAAAAGTAACAAGAACATGTATTTATTGCACTTACCAGTAATGAATTAATACTACTTATTAAGAAAGCATGGCCCAGTTAGCTGACTGTATAGACCTATTTTATGATGAAACATAATTACATAATTATAGGGACAACACCTAGACTGAAAAACATAAAAAATTCAAGTGATTGCCATCAAAAAACCAGTCCCACATTCAAATCCTGATTTAACCTGACAGTTGCATTACATGTCTTACCTTAAAGATTTCATCAACATCTCTTGATCTTCTGTGAAAGATGTTAACAATATTGACAGAATTAATGACAGGTCTATTTGAAGTCCAAGCACATAGTTTTGTTTTTAATCACTGGCTGTTCAATTCGTAATAACAGCATTTGTTTTTCTGACTATCAATTTAGCTTTTGATACCTGACATAATACCTTAACGTGACAAATATACTGCTCCACGGAAACTTACTGTTCTTCAGAGACATGCTTTACATTTTGTGATTTTTTATTTTTGGGGGGTGGTATGTGTTTGTGTGACTCTAAGAACCTGAGATTTATAGTAGTGCACAAACATCTTCCAGACCAAACCATGCTAATGGAAAAGCTTATCTCTAATAGTGGCTCTTGACATCAGCTGCACTTTATGATCTCCATTCATCTACCAAAGGAACACTAAAAAATTCATGGTAGGCAGAAACCTCTGAGTGAGTGCAGACCCAAAGAACTCTTTTAAAAAAGAGCACAGCACATTTTCTCTTGCATATGATGCCCTGAGAGAGTCAACTTCAGGCCATGTTGGGGAAAAGAATTACCAGAAGTAATTCAGGATTAACTCTGGAAAAAACCAAACACCCCACTCTCAAAAAAAAAACCCAAACCAACAAAAACCAGTCAAATAAAAAAACCAAACAAACCAACCCAAAAAATTCCAAACATAAAACTGAAGCACAAGAGGCAAACAAAAACCCTTTGAACTGTTTTGTTGCTTTTACAGACACCTTTATATCCCAATCAGTATTTGTAAAACCTACATAGACTAAGGGTCTCTGCCACACACAATGGCAGTACATCATTAACTTTGACAAATCAGTCTCTGCACTGTCATTTACTAAAGTCAATTTTTCATCATCTTGTCTATGAAATACCGTTTACTGAGATGCTCTTCAGATTTTATCATGCAATACGTAATGAGCAGGCTACTGCGTTGAATTTCATAAAGCTCAACAAACAGAAATAGCTTCAGTGCAATCTATGGAGAAAATACATGAATTTCTGTAGCTGAAACTTTGTTGATAATTTTAACCAGAAGACCTTCTCAAAGAACACAATACCTTAAGCTCATATTGTTTAAATATTCTTTGAAGGTGAACCAGATAAACTACTTTTTTTTAAACAAAATATGACAGGAAACACACCTTTTGATTTACTGAAAATGTTTCATATTCTGCCTACCTCCAACAGATTAAAATGAACTTGGTGCTTTTATTCTTCTATCCTACATTGTGGCACATTGCAAAAATTAGTAACTTCAGCATAGAGAGATTTGAAGCCAGGTGATAAGATTCAGTTTCATTCTCCAATTTTGCTATCACCAGCACCCTGGAGTGCAAAATTCTTTCATCCATGTGTTCTTTTACTATATCTAGAAAAGTAAGCTCTTGAACTGTCTGATAAAAAGCCATCAATCACACAGCAGGAAGGAAAAGGACAGATAGTCAAAAGAATGAATTAGTCTAGAGACCATGTAAGATAGAGCTTCACACTGTTAATAGATTACTATCCCTGAGCAGCACTGTTTCCCCCTCCAGAGCACTCTGGTTCTCACATGCCTCAAGTGTCTTTGCTCACAGACACTTTACAAATAAAGGAGCACTCAAATCTTCAAATTAACTCTGCACAGCTGACACGAGTGAAGAGAAACTCCAAGAGAAATTTCAGAGACTTACTAAAACATTAAGAAGGTTTTGGGATTTCGGAATTTTCTCCTAGTAAGTACACACTAGTGCCACTAGTTGTAAGATACAACTACACACTAGTTATCCACTCTAGTTGTGGTAATATTAGTTATTATCCACACTAGCTGTAAGATAATCCCTCCTCTTGAAGTTTATGTCTCTAGAGACTCTAAAGGCTGCAGCAAAGAAAAATGGACTTCCTTTACCGCATATACAAATCACCTTTCACTTCAGGAGAAGGGGATGAATAGCTAGTCAGGGAAAAAAGAACCTCTCAGTAAACTGGAGACTGAAGCTTGTTGTACAACAGAAAGCTGCAAAGTACTTCTCATCACCTCTGGGATATCCAAGCTCTTTAGAGTAAGAAAGAAATGACAGAAAGGAATTTAGGTGTGGCAGGAGAGTAGGAATAAATCCTAAGAGCAGCAGCAAAAGTTTATGATAAGGAAGAAGTGTCAATGATAGATTAGAAAATAGAGGATGAAGAGGCACCAGAAAAACTCTGTTTTGGAAGAAAAAGGTATGTAGGGAAAGAAAATCTTAGCAGAAATGAGAATCACTGCCATCCACAGGATGGTCAAATCAAACTGAAGTCAGGAAAAAAAGGATACAGACTGGTTACAGGTTGGTGAACTTTATTTAAATTTATATGCTCATTGTTTCTCTGGCAACCATTCTAAAGAAATAAGAAACTTCAAATAAAATATTGTTAGCTGCTATTTGTGTGCTAGTTGGTCTTCCGTCATGCTAATAACTACCTGCACTGCTATTGTCTCTTACTATAATTCATGTCTCTCCTCACCTTGATCATATCAAAGATTAATTTTATTCCTGAAAGAAATACCTGAGAAGGTCATTCTTCTAGTGTCCTAATTATTCCAAATTCTCACCTTCCTATACCAGAAAGAGAAATGTGGAAGGCTTCAGATGAAAACTGAGGGTTCAGACCTGCTGGGGATTTGTGCTTCTAACACCTTGCAGAAGTTACCCCATGTAGTCAAGGTAAACGACAAGACATGTTTCACCACACATTTGCATTTGTGGTGAAAAATGCTTGAAGTCTGGTCTGAACACTTTTCAAAGGAAAAAAGAATACACTTCTCAACCTATGGTTATGAGGCAATTTTTATTTAAGTCTCAATCCTTAAATAAAGATATTTAATGCAATACTCCCAGTACCTCACCTCTAAGGTATTTTAACACAATGCACATTCTAACTCCACTGAACCTTGGTTTGGTAAACATTTAAGTGTAAAACTCCTTATTTAGGCATGTCTCAGGTTTGGCTGTTTTGTTTTTTAACATGCGAGTCTCTGATTCATGGCTATTACTATTTCCTAAAACTTAAAAAAAAAAAACCAAAACACTCAACCACCAACAAAAAGAAATCTGAAGTACTGGAAAATATATGATTAAAAGTTTTTAGTCAAACCATCTGTAGCATGCATTGTTTCTTATCTATCTATTCACATATTTTAGCAAAGCAAGCTCAAGACAACTCTTCAGCATTTATAAGTCCACTTCATTTAAGCCATTAACATTATTTTAATATTGATACTAAACATTCATTATTATATTATCACCAGTGAAACTGCACCAAAGAGGAAAAAAATTATAATCTAATGTCTCTTACCAAATTTTTTCATGTTCTAAATCAGACTTTTTCGTAACAGAAATTATATTATCCATTTTTTAAAGTAAGAAAATGTTTTTCACAGCATAGAAATTTTGTCAGAAAATATAAAAAAGCCAAATGAGCCATTATTGCCTATAGCTACATCCTGGTGCCATTTTGGTTTATGCCCAAAGATTTTAAATGCATTTTAAACCTTACTTGTTGGAAAAGTGATGGGGTTTTTGCAGTGCTGCAAAGATCATTTAACAGATCTTCTACTTAATTGTTTGTACCAGAATTGTAAACCCCAAATTTAGTAAAGCATTCCAACTATGCAAACATAACCTAGTTTATGAATATAATGCTGGCATGTTTTAAATAGCCAAAGTAAGATTTTCATCACTCTTTTCTTAGCAAGTATCATTTTGGGAATTGACAACTTTTCTCTCCTTCAAGTGTTATTTCCCCAGTGTTGAAGTGTCAGCCTCTGGCTACATGGCTTTTCACTTTTCTCATGCTTGACAGGGTATGAATGACCAGCCGAAGACAAACTTGCATATGCCAGGTTCCCATTAACCCTTCCCAAGGCCATAGCATTTAAATCACACAGAAACATTTAAAAGGGTTAGAGATGAGACACACCTGATTGGAATGAAACTGGTTAGAGAAATAAAAGATCCCCACTCAAACTTGAAGTGAAAAATATTTATTTATGGCATGCAAAACTATAAAAATTACTAGGAAAACCCTCACAAGATACATTGCAGTAGCCAGACAAAAGCAAGCAAGTATTTTTAGTAATGCTTACTAGCAGTAAAGCACACAACAATAAGGAGCAGTGTTTGAGTATTAGAAAAATATTGTCCACTGGAGAAGTAATGACAGGCAAGAAAAACTGTCTGTTCTCCAGAGTAGACAAGGTTGATCTTCAACCGGATGGGGTTGGTATTGCACCTTCTCTAAACAACATGAAATATTGAAAGGAATGCTAGAGATACTATTCTGAAAGCTCTATTTGCTGCAATCATGCTGATCTGTTATAGAAAACTCGGGAAAGAGCAGCACTGCAAATCTTCTGAGGTGTTTTCTATTTACCCCACAAGGCAGAAATCACATTAGCTGGGGCTTCACACTTCTTGTGCTTTTGCAGTAAATGAATAAACTCAGGTTTTCTTAAAAAAAAAAAAAGGTATTTGGTAAATTTCTGGCCAGTGGGAACTTGAGAGAGAGACAGCAGTTGTACTTTTTTCATGTAAGGGATGGCACAGTATGGCTTTTTTTTTTTTTTTTTTTTTTTTCAGTTGTCAGGAGGTAACACAGAGGAAAAACCTGCTATACTTTGGAAGCCTGAGGAATAAAATCTCTTTTCCAAAAGAAAAAAAGAAGCTGAAAGCTTTAACCCACTCCATTTCTCTAAGAAGACTTGTAATAAAGTCTGCTATGCAGTTCAACGACTACTAACAATGAACGACCTTCCTTCAGAAAACAAAGGATTACAAGGCTAGAAATTCAGCATTTCAGGAATCCATTTCAGAAGCCTAGAAGTTGTTAATATATTTAAAGGTGGTTTTTTCTCCCTCCAGCAGTTAAATAATCAAAGAAGATTTTATCATGTTTGCTTTTTTTTGTTTAAGACCAACAAGACTTTTCTAAATAGCACATTTTTATGTGGCAGAACCTGAACATTTGCTGGAATCATTTACTAAAAGAGAGAATATAGAACATGAGTCTATCAAACATTTCTTCTATTGAAAAGACAGCTATAAACCTCTGATATCACAAAGAATCACCACCCTGCTGTCTTCATTTTAGATCTTACATATTACAACACTGCTTATTAGGTTACCTGGAATAAGAGTTACCTTTTCCAATTCACTGTGATTGTCCTGTGAGTTCAGTGGGAGCAGGATAACCTCACTCTTAATAAGAGCCTACTTTTTTGCAAGAATGAAATTCTGTTCAAGCTTAAAGAACACTTTATTTAAATTGATGATGAACTATTTGAAGACAAAGAAGATTACAGAAGAACGACAGAATAACCTGAAAATGTGTTTTGGTTTACTTTTCTGTGTGTCAGTCTCAAGTGCTGCTGCACAAAAAGAAGATGAAATTTGTTACAGCTTTTAATTTCATGGAAAAACTTTGGAAAACTATAATTCTGGGGAAGATTATTTTCTTGAAACTACCTTCATGCACCCAGACAAACTTTTGCCCTGGTAATCCAGTAAGGACAGAATATAGGTTTTATTTCAACACTTTTTTCCTCCTTAAAAAAGAACCTCTATCACTACACTCAAATTATGTTCATAAGTGATGGCAGAAATAGGAAAAAAAAAAAAGTATATGTGTACAACAAATGGACCATTTCTCAGAGTCTGAAGAATGCATTTGCAGGGTTTAAAAACTAAATAAAGGATTCAATATGCATACAACGAATAACCCCCTCAGAAGGCAAAACCATGCCACGTGGTACTTATCCATATTTACTATCCTCCTGAACTATCAATTTAATAAGCACACCTATTGAGGGAGAAGAGACAGGAAAGAGAAAAAATAACAGATTCTTCAATTTGCACTAGGTTTTGAGCTAGGATGAACCAGAGGCTCTTTACACACCTGACAATTCTAGGTCAGTGCTCCAATGGATGTGTTCGAGCAAGGTGAAAAGAGGGATGGACAGAGACTGAATATAACCCTAAGTGCCACTGAATGGGATGGCTGGAAGATGGGCTGTCAGACAAGGAGAACAAGGATGACTTGCCAGTAGACACGCAAGGAAAAAACCCAACATCTTCACCTAAGAATAATTTCTGGAAACAAAACGTGTGAAGTTTGTGCTGCTAATATTTGTCCCGCCACAACAAAGGTGGAGAAGGATAATTCACCCTGCAGTTTTAGCCAGCAGCTCTCCTACCACAGGGATTGTTTATACCTCTGAGTGTGGCACAAGAGAAAACCATCTAGTCAGAGACCAAACTTGTCCACCCTGAGATATGTAATTTCAGCAGAGAAGAGACCATACTACAATTATCTGTCAACAAATTCTGTTAGATTGTCCCTCTCTCATTTGGCTAATTATAAAGACTAAATGCATGAGACAACATATCCATCATATTATGCACATATATAAATTCTATAGTGAAACATACATAACAAACAGAGATGGCAGTTTAAGAACACAGAACAAATATAGCATATGTACAATTTCCAAAAACTTAAAGGTACATGTAAGAGTTAAAAAAAAAAAGGCAGACTCTATCCTCCTGAAGCTGATGGGATATTGCCATTGATTTCAATGAGGTCACATTTACAGTCAGGAATTCTGCAATTTTCATAAGCACCTGGGAGGCTCACTGCAAGGTAGTGAAATTTATGCATTGACAGTAACATAATGAATTAAAAATATATGTATGTTTTGGTCACGTTCTCTTACAAATGTAATCAGCTATTAAGGAATCCTGCTCTAACACACTAGCAAGTCGACTCCATTTGTAAAAAAAAATTTAAAATTAATATGGAAGTTGATTTTGCAATAGCATAAATTTCACCATAGCACTTTTTAATTTAAGAGGAAAAAAGGATCACCATATTTCCAATACTAACTCTTAAAGTGTGCAGAAGAGCAAAGTTTGATTTTCTAGGATGCTAAAGGGGACAAGGGGGGAAGAAATTACACAGTATTTAAGTCATCTCATCTCCACATAAGTGACTACAGCAACTATATAATGAAGACTTTATTTTTACTACCTGCTCATTACTTTTGATTTCTGAATCTCTGCCTCCACAAAGATTATCTTCATTATTGTTTGCACTCATCACACCGTTGCTTAATTCTGGCGGCCTAATTAGGTTTGAGCCATATCTGTTCCCACTGGGTTTTGTCGTTAACACTGAATCCATCTTGTTAAAATGTGGTACATAATTTTCATTTGACCCTTGAAAAGTTTCAGAACAGTCTTCCAACACCATGTAGTTGTCTAGCATTTTTGCTCCAGCAATTGACTGATTTGGGCCTTTTAGCATATCAGCTGGTTTTAGCACTTCAGAGGTAGCACCAGAACAGTCTTCTTCGTGATCAGATGAAGAAAAACCTATCTTTTTGCCATTGATAAGTGACATGTGTTCTTCTAGGTTCAAGCCAGACACCTGTGTGCATACACATGGAGCTTCTAAATGATGATCATCAGCTTGGTGATTCTTTGATTCTACTTCTGGTGGACTACTGACAGCAAATGAATTAAGATTTCCCTTTGAAAAAGCAACCTCATTATTATTGTCTAGAGGTAGTGACTCTTGTGTTAGGAAGTGATTTTTCCTATCTAGTGGCCCACTGTTGGTTACAGAAGTAAAAAAGTTATTTGTATCTGCAAGTTCAAGTGGTAGCTTTGGAAAGGTTTTCATTTTTCTCAAAGAACCTTTCTTAAAAAGGCCATCTCTCTCCAGGTCAATAACACATGATTTTATATCCAAAGCAACACTAGCAAAACTGTCAGTATACACTTCATGTTTGTCCTCTTCTTTGCTCTTTTCAGTTTGAGTTGCAAGTTGAGAACGTTGAGTTTTCTCATTATCCAGATCAATTTGCATTTCCTTTAAACCACTTTCTCTGCCAGTCACCATGGTAACTACAGAAGAGTTGTTATGACAGGCAGTCGTCACATCTTCCACTGCAGACGAATCCCCTGTTATGTTGTTTTTCTCAATTGAATATAATTTAGATCCCAAACTTCTCTGACACATTCTTCCCTTCCACATGTTATCACAGACATCTAGATACAAAAACAGATACTTATATTAAACGTGTATTTAAACCTTCTAATCTGTCCTAGTAAATCCTTATATTGTTTTTTCTGCCATTGCTGTTACATAACTTCAGTAGGTTACACAAATTCTCTACTTCTGAACAAATCACTTTGAATCATAAGGGGCACTCTAAATATATTATGTTAATGAAGAGTTGCATGTTCCCAGTTCTCCACCACCAACCTACAAATATTTAATAATGATTTGTTGTAATCTAGAAAGGAACCTATAACAGGAGAACACACAAACACAGTCTTTTAAAAATCATTAGATATGTCAGGCAATCTAAAGTTTTAGACTAAATACATTTTAAGGTTACCTTGAGAAGCACCAAATGATTCAATTGAAAGAACTCTTCTTCCAACAGCAGACAAGCTTCGACAAATATTACTTGATGAAGCAATCTTCATTTTTTCTTCACATAATGACAAAATGCTCTAGAGAAAATTAATGTTAAATACTTATTTAATAATGAATAGATTTGTGAATTTTGACTAACATGAATGATGTTAACTCCCACATTACATCTGAATTTATATAGTGCTACATTGGAGGTCTTTCTTCTACAATTCTTTATACTGCATGTTTCTATTATGTGGTTGAATTACTTTCTTGTTTTTACCATGGGCTATTATGAAGTCATTTAATACAATTCAAGTTTTAGCCTACAGTTAGAACATCAAGAACAACTGATAAAAATTATCTCAAATGTTATCCTTTATGAATAACATAGTGAAAATGCAAAAAGCTAGAGAGTTGATTACTTTTTTAAACAGCCAGTGCTTTGCTTGAATTCAGTGACACAGGCAGGATGATGAATGTTTTTATTACTGAAATTACATTAAAATTAAACCCTAAATCTTTTAAAAACTGCAAAATACAAATATCTAAAAAGCAATATTCCCAGTTAGAGAAAGCAATCATTATCAGATCACAAGAAGTAACAGTACTTCATATCTCAAATCTGCAGCCTGAGCACCATTTGATGGCATTAGCACTGGCCTCACACACAATTAACTACATATATACACACATTTAAAAACCTGTCCCTTTGGGCAGGAAGTAAAAGAGAGCTGCCTTTACAAATACATCCCACCATTTCCTCAGTAACTATTCCTAAAAAAACACTGATGAGACCTCATACAGCTCTTAGAAGATGCTCTGACTTCTCCATTAACCCTCTCAACTGCTCCTCTGCTGTTGTGCATGGAAGGAAGAAACTGGCACTGTTGGTTCCCATACAGGATTGAGGAAGGACAGGAAAAAGGGAGACAGGTATCCAACTGCGCTGAAGTCTAGAAAAATGCCTAGAAAAGTCTCTGGGTTTTCTCTCCAAATAGCTCCCCCAACTCTGTTCACCCAAGAAAGTGTCCAGTAGAAAAGGAACAGAAAGAACATACTCACAAAGTGACCTTTATTACCCAAGACCAGCTATTTTCCGGTTGATGTAAATAGTCAGCAAGAGCTTTCAGGGCCTACAGACCACTTGGAGACGAGAGAGTGCTATACAATCCCTCCTCTGACTACTCAAAAGTAAATGCATAGAAATAGAGCAGCTGACCCAGCAGGCTCCATGTCAGGTACGGTCTCCTGCCTGGGCAGTCCTCAATCAGGGAGCCAATATGTTTCCTTTATAAAAATGAAT
This sequence comes from Gymnorhina tibicen, assembly GCA_013399875.1. NCBI lineage: Eukaryota > Metazoa > Chordata > Aves > Passeriformes > Artamidae > Gymnorhina > Gymnorhina tibicen. The sequence goes on along the minus strand of VXAZ01005262.1, from coordinate 809,298 downwards.
CTGTTAATTCTCCTGTTGCAGCACTCTTTCTGCAAAGTATTGATCATAGGTGCTATAGCACTTAGAATATACACTATCAGCTCAGGAAAATGAAACACCTAAGGCCCCCCCTCAGAAAAAAAATAGACAGCACTATTCTGAAGTAGAAGAACTGAGTCCAAGAAAAGTCACATTGCACAATTGTTATTCTCTGGTTAAATTTTCAAAGTCTGCAAAAACATTAAACTTTTGCACATTAATGTCAAATAACTCTGTTAGGTAACCAACATTTAGAATGTAAATTCTTTGAAAACATCAGCTTGAAAAATCCTGTATAGTTTCAAATTCTTTCTAACAACTAAAGGTAAAATAAGAGGCTAAATGGAATAAAATACAAAATCCAAGAAAGATATCTAATCAAATACTGCTACACTTTCATGTATTTACAGAAAAGCTAGTTCCTAGTAATGCTTTGAACAACGCTGCTTTGAACATGCCAAGGAACAGTGGTTTCCTGGGGCAGGGTCCATACATCTCTTTCTTAAATGCAATCCAATTGTCCTACAAATTTCACAGCATAATGTGCTTTTATTTCTAATGACACTCTCTCTCTCTGCAAACCAAATATTAAATGGGAAGAAACAGCTAATGAGAAAATTTAGATCCACCAGCATATTCACCCAACCTTCTTAAAAATCCAAGCACTGTCTAACATCTACATCTACTTTTCAGGTTGTATCCCATTACAGTGGGAAAAAGGATGAATTTCTACAGTCTGGGAAAACCTTAGCTGTCTTGCAAAACCTGAGCATACCACTTATCAAGACCATCTTAATAATTACAGATATTAACAAGATAAATAGAGATTAATGAGCACACATACAGAAATATTAGTATCACTTTTTTTAAAACAAAAAATGATGTAGGGCTGTTTTACCTCAATATCTGGCCTATTTTCAGGATTGTCTTCTTGCATTTGTTCAAGTAGAGTGTGCAGATCTTGTCCAAATTCTGATTCTGTCTCAGGTTCTATAATATATTCTATTGCTGCTTTCAGTGTTGCACCCAAAGAATAGATATGTGCCTGCATGAAGTTTAAAAGAAGACATTAAATATGCTACCAGTTCTCTCTCTCCTGCCACCAAAGCTTCAAGATCACACAAGCTTACACTATTTTCAATTTTAAGGTAACAGTTTATTGGAAAGGTGGTTTAATTTAAACACGAGGAACAAAACCAGTTTCAGACCTGCTTTGGGGAATATACTTGCTGCAAACAAAAAGAAAATGTTGTGGGGTCCAACTAGAACTTTTTTCCTCCTCAACAATAACCAGTATTACAAGTATTACATCAGGCTACAATTAAATATAAAACTCAGAACCCTGTGTTTGTGTAAGTATTGTTTAAGTTAGAAGCATGCTGGGAGATCGAAGTGACATTCCTCTCAGCAGGGAAACAAAATATTAATTTGAAAAACAACCTTTTATATACAGCAAGATTTTATGAGTGCTATCAAGCATAAAGAAAATGAGCAGAAAAAATACAGCATAATACCACTTGTCTCTGAAGACACTTATGAAAGAATTTTTAAAAAATACTCCATGTTTTCCACCTCTGCTTCTCTTAAAGCCCACAACCTTGTGATGAGTTCCAATAAAAATGGATGTGAACCAGCAACTTTTTAAAAACTACTGCAAATGCAATAGATTTCCCATACAACAGCTACCTCTTAATTTTAGAAGTATTTTACTTTTTGGGGGAAAAAAAAAAATTAAAAAATACTTTTTCACATCTGCTTAAGTAGTTACGGTATTTTATCCATGATGGCTTGTATTTTATATTCCATTCATAGAAAACAGTTCAGTAAAATTTATAAGCAAATATAAGTGCAAGTTTGGGTAAACACTTCAATGGTGATACAGCGTAGCCAGGAATTCAAGTGTACTGAACACTGCCCTCTGAGGTTTACAGATGCATACATAAATAAAATAATGACTGCACTTGTACATTAAATTTGGTTGTTTTAATGCATTTGCTACACACTTTACTATCTCTTATCTTAGAAAGAAGACTGACTCAAAGGTCAAAAGTAATTTCCTTCCTCTGCCCACCCCTAACTTTCTCATTAAGGTGTGTTTTGTCTCTAAATTGTATGAATTGTACTTTTCCCACAAGTATGTTTATATATTTACTTTCAAGTGAGGCACGGCACCTCTGTGAAGGGAAGTGCAAAACCACCTCCTCAGGAAGAGCCATGTGTGAGGTTGGACAGTTCCTCTCTTCTCTCTCCCCTCCATGCCATCCCCAAACCAAGAGTACAGAAACCAGTGCTGACTGCCGGCTGTGAAGCCTTGATTTATTTTTGGGACACATCAAGATTAGGAAAAAGGTCAGAAAAGCAGACTATATGCCATCTCATCTAGATAGAAAAGATACAATTTTTTTGCAAAGCAGTAATGTCAGTCTCAAGTTCTTCACTGTTATACAACTTCATCATTAAGCAGAAGAGGTAACTGAAGAATTTTGAGAATCTCAGAGGAACTGAGACAGGAACCGTTTTATTTTTATTTTGATTTAGCAGAAGAATGAAGGTTGTTCATCTATTCCAAAAGTAAGGGTTACTTTCCTCCCCAGCCCCTCTCCCCATACCACATAAACTACTATAACCCACTCAGCAGCAGCAGCCCTACTGAACCACACCCTTGACAAGACTTGCTTTTTGGGTTTTTTTGGGTTTTTTTGTAAGATGAAACAGACCACGTTAGCAAAAGGATACAAAACTATGAAACCTGAGCAAATAGCCCACTAACAAGGTGATGGAAAAAGCTATTTCTTCATACACAACCTTTACCCATGCTTATTTCAGCTGCAGAAGCTGCACTCCACCCTAGACTAACAGAACTACTCACAAAGGAAGTACAACTCCTGTAAGTAAATGCTTAAAGCTTGATGGTTTACAGTCCACATAAGTTAACTTGCTATAAAATTAACCAAGTAAAAGTAGTACTACTCTAAGCCTGTCCAAGACTGAAGGCCTGAGAAGGTAACTGTAACTGAGAAAAAAAGGATTAAAAAAAAAAAAAATCTAGATTTATAAACTTTAGTGCATTTCACTTGGTGGAAGAAATTTAACCAAAATTCCTTCCACAACAGGAATTTATGATGGTTTTAAGGGTTTTTTTTTTCTGTAGACTGTTTCAAAGCTTCTGAACAGTGAAGAAGTGTACAGTGTAGAACTTATTCCTTGATTTTGATACTAAACACTTCAGTAAGCTATGTAATTTTCCATTTCTCAGTGGACAACATAAAAAAAAAAAGAACATAAATTTTAAAAAAGAATAAGGAAACAAGGACAAACTTAAAAATATAATACAGGTCTATTTAAAGAGCCTTTTGTTCAAATGTAGTATTGTGCTGGGCAGTTTAATATATTGATATTAGTAAGTTATTCCACATATTTGATAGGATCTGCAACAAGTGACATCACTTCTGTTCCACAAAGTTACTATTATAGAACAAATTAATCACTCCTCTAAGAACTGAAGGAAAAAACCACGCTGCACAAGTTATGGACTTACGCTACACAGACCAAGCCATGGTAGAACACCAGAAGAAATAATGCCATATAGTGCGGGCATGACCTTTGAAGTCAGAAAGTATTTCCAAACAGAATAACTTCTGAATGGAATAATTTCTTTCAGTAACAAATGCATAAGAATTCACTAGTTCTTATAATACAGGAGAATAAGAAAGCCTATTTGAATATAATTTCATTATATGCAACTCAAATACCAGCTCCAAAAGCAGGACAGAAAGATGAGGAGCTTATCTTTAAGGGAACAAAAGAATTTACTTTTGACTAATTTTCTTCATCCACACAAGACTGGATGTGAACATTATAGGACATAGGAACAAGATGGGCAGAGCAACACATTACCTCATCCCACTTTGTCTAATTAATAATTTCTGTTCACAGTGGAGTATATCTCACATGCTCTAGTTTGCCTTTAAAAGCACAAGTGCCTGAGATGCAAGCAGACAGGCTTCAACTCCATTTTACTGTCCTGTTTTAATGAAGTTCACTGCGTCTTTTCTCATATGAGAGAAAGGCCAGTCTCATACTGAACAAAGATCTTTTTTCTCAATACACAGAAAGTTGCTCTGTTAAGGTACTTCCTTTCCTCTGACATGCAGGAAGGCTAGTTTTGAAGATGGCCATTTTAAGCACCATAGCTTGTAACTAATTTCTATGTTAAAACATTTATTGAGAACATAGACATCTTTTTCAACTTGAAACTTTCTTTCATGTAAATCCCCTTTTTACCTTTCCCCTCTCCCAGCTCCCAAAACACCACCACTGTCACCCCACAAGAAAAAGGGGAAAGAAAATCCAGCTATTTAATCAATTTCCCGAGCTGGCAGTAAACATGGGTAATATTTAAGGTAATCCAATGTAACCGTAAGCCTGTCTGAACTGGAGCAATGAGAAAATGAGTTTGCGATCATCCACTAGGTGGGGCATTCCCCAAGTTAATGCATCAAAATGCTTCTAGTTTACTGCACAGTTGGGGTTAGGAAGAAAATTTCACTTCCTGGGAGAGGAGAGCAAGTTGGGTATATGCAATAAATAAAGCAAATTCTTAAGTATAAAATACCTAATGCTTATTGGAAGTGACTGCTCTCAATGAAAACAAATCTCACAAGCAAGCTAAAGATTTTTCAGTCTGCTCTGTGGAGAGTAATAAATAGGAAAGGCTGGCAAACAACTTTTCTGCTGGCCAGACAGAATTGGGACTGAATGGGCCATTAGGAATTTTATTAAATAATTAAGAGGGCTTTTTTCCTTAATTTCTGAAAAAAACCCAACCAAACAAAACCACCATTACAAAAACCCACCAACTCCCTCCAAAAAAAACACCAAACCCTCACATCCACTTGTTTTAAATGTAGATGAGGAGAAAAGCTTTTTGTATTATAAGCATTTTGCGTTACAGGACAATAATTTAACAGCTGATAAATAGCATGCATTTCCAGAGAGATCCAAAAGAAAAACCAAACTAACCCAAAGCAATCTCTTCACAATTCCTAAGGAGGCTCAGGAGTTAAAGACTAAATGTCACTTGTTACAAAAATATATAGACCATGCCAGCAAGACTGCACCACAATGTCAGCTTCAAAAAAGATGGGAGGAAAGGGAGGAAGTCACATTAGGAAACCAACTCTCCAGATTTGGTCTTAGGGAGTACATATACTCTTAGCCCAAAGTCAAGCAAATATAACAAGAATTGTAGGTAAACCATAATGGTGTGCATTACTGGGAAGTCCATCATGGAAAGAATATGCCCTTTAAGAATCACAATGGCAACACAAAAAGAAGATGCTTGAAGAGAGTAATAAGTATCATTTGAGGTAATAAAAGTCCTTCTTTCAGAAACATGCTGAAACACGGGAACTCAAGTATTTCAGAGAAAAAGTCGAAGGTCATAGTCATACAAGTAGCCTCAAATCAAAATAACTTTAATACTAGAGTGGTTTCCAAGACACGAAGGCATAACAAGACAAAAAACCAAAAGCCCAAAGAAACAACAACAACAAAAAACCCAAACAAAAAGATAATTCAAAAGGTGAAGATACATTCTTTTTAAACGATCAGGCTGAGTACTGGAAGCACTTACCAAGGGAGAGGAAAGCTTCTCCCATCACGTTATAATTTTATATCACGATTGAAATGCTTTCCAAAAGGCTTCTGCAAGTTCTAATCAAAAGTTACTTGCCTTGCTGCATTCCATTTTATAACCATTTAACACCATAGGAAGTGAAATCAGAGAACAGTAATGATCCGCTCTAGTTTTAAAATCTGCCAATCAAAAGATTGGGAAAGGAAGTAAAAGCTCCAAGTCTACAACAGAGAGTGTGACAGAGGCGTTGTTGTATTACTGTTTGGCAGGGCTAAAGAACTAAACTTCTGCAAGAACTCACATTTGCAGACAAACACTACAGAAAAAAGCTGACAAAAGAGCTTTTGAATAGTGACTGCACAAGCATGTAGCAATTAGGAATAAAGACCATTTATATTTTGTATTGAGATTTCACTGAGTTCAGAATTGTAAGTCTTATGAAGAACTGAAAAAGACAGACTATAATACAACCAATACTTCCTGAAAAATATTTCTGACTAAATGACCAACTACAGAATTGTGTAAAACAATTCTTGGGTTTGACATTCATATCTGACCCTTACTTTACTTTGCATATTTTTCTTATTTTTATTGAGATTGCACAGATATAGACACTTCCACCCTTTCACAATTCAAAGAATTTAAGGGTTCCACAAATGAAAGCTTCAGTGTGATTATAAACCTCAAAGTTTTATAAAGAAATTCAAGGTAATGCTTGAGAAAATTACCACTGAGAGACAACATTTAATATTTACCTATGTCATTTTTCTATGTAGTCACTAAAGTGCACTGTCTTTATGCAAAAGAAAGTCAGTAATATTCCTCTGTGAGAAAATGAAAATGAAATAGGCCTTTTATTTTCAATATTTTCCTTCATTACAAATGGACTAAATGCCTTTCTGCATAATCGTAATTACTGGAAGGTGCTGTATTAAATATTAGCTTTATGTTCATTTGGCACTCTGGATGCATAGATAATTAGTCTGCAGATTGTGCTAGAAGTGCTCAACCACTGTAGACTATTCAGAAAACATACAGTCTAGCTTGAAGTGGTAGCAAAAGCTGCAAGTACACTTTCTACCAAAGCTGTATGTGCAGTTTGCCCCTTTTAACTACAGTTAACTTTGTCTGAAAAAACTTGTTCCCCAAAAGACTTCTAAAAAAAAAATGGGGACCAAAATGCATCTACAGGTCAGATTTTCTCATGGCCAAAGTTTGCAGGTATTTCAACTGTCAAATTGCCTTTTAACTAACCTAGCAAAAGTAAGTGAAAGCTTTCAAGTTTATTTATGTTGCTAGGCAAACATCAGGTCGTCAGCTTATATCACAAAACACAAGCAAGGCTTTGTTACCTAGTCCCTACATTTTACTGGTGTTGGTTTCTGGTGACCTGTATTTGTATCATCCAGTTTGAACTGAAAAACACTACCTAGGACATCAACCTAATCTCAGTTGCAGGCTTCTTGTCTGTAATGGTTCATGCCAACTGTTTTATTTCCATGAATTTGTCTAAGTTTTATCCACATGCAACCTTTTTGCATCCATGTTTTTCAGCAAGAATTTCCACATCTCACAGCAAAAAAGGCAGTATTTTGTTTGAATCCACCCATGTACATCTCATTGTTGCCACCTACTTCTTCATTTTTGAGAGCTGACACTCACTTCATGACTGCTGCCACAGCACACCTCACAGATTTCTAGCAGAGCTTCTCCCTCAGGGCATTCTCTTCCAGGCTAAAGACTATTACTTGAAGTAATTGTTTCTTTTATGACTGCTGTTTCACCATCTGGTCCTGGAAATTTATGTTACTGCTAATTTTGTCAGGTTGGTCACTAGTCTATTCTGACATTCTTAATTGAGCCAAATTTTTGATAATTCTCCATAAAGAAGAGTTGCAATGTATGAACCTACTGAAGGTCCTACAAGATGAAAACGTTCAAAAAAATTACATAGCTTTTTGGCTATGGCTTTCTTTGAAAAACTCTTTTGTATCTTACTCATTTGCAAACATTGCAGATTTTGTGTAGCATTTCTGTGTTTTGAGAGATTTGAAAAATACTAGGTTTTCATTCTTTTGTAAGTGGTTTTGCATACTTTTTGACTAACCTCAGGGGTTTCTTTTCAGGTCTTCTTTGACTGGAGATATATATTGTTTTTAAAAAAATAAATCATAAGATACATTTACAACAGTCTCTGTGCTACCTGCAAACATTATTTTAACAGCAGTAGATTTTGGCTTTCCATATGACCCTGTTGATTGTTGTCCATAGAGTAACTTGCCAGCCTCTATAGTAGTAATCACTTTGAAAAGAAATACCATCAATTCAGAGCTACACCCAGAAATGAAGGAAAAAAAACCCACAAATTTTTCAAATGGACCTGAATACAGTTTCAAAAAGGTGTTGGTACCTTAACTACCGTAGTAAAGACAGATGTACTGTAATCCACTGACAGTTACCTTAGTAAAGATTCATTTCACTTTTGGAAGTCACATGATGATGAACATACACAGAATCTTGAGCAAATTTAAACCGTGCTATTTGCAGGAAATTACTCATGTATTTGCAGAGTGAAGACACAAATTAAGAACAGGTTTCTTACACTTCCATCCCACTTTTAGGCTCCCTTAATCACGAAGAACAGGCACCCCAACACAGATGAGTAGCACACCAATTGACTCCTCTCCTGCATGACTGAAGAAGTATAATTATGAGAGGTAAGGAAGAATACCGCAAAAAAACCTGCTGAATACCTCAGAGGTTTAGATAGCAAAAGTTACATTTATCTTTAAAGCTTCTTGAACAATGCTATTTTTTAAAACTCCCTCTGAAACGGAATTTCATGTGTCACAGCTCTCCTTATGATTTATCAGCCATTAACCTCCTTACTTTTAAGTTACTTGCCATAGGTAATCCATTTATCACTTAATTAAGGTAACACAACTTATTCCCTGTAGGCATAGAAAGAAGGAAGCCTGAGAAACAGTAATATGCATGCTGAGCAGACTGGCTCTGTCTTCTCTCAACTGTATAGGATTTTTTTTTCATTTTATGGCAAATATTATGTTATTCATAGTTACTGAAGTTCTTTATTTAAAAAAAACCTACATTCTTTTAATCTTAAACCTAAGAGGCAATGCCTACTGGTAAAGTCTGTCAATCTGAGTAATGCATTCACACCATTCTCTATTGAGGGATACTTATTACACATTTTGGAGGTAAAAAACTGAATTGCAGCACTTCCAGTTAAGAACACTATGGGTCAATACACTAGAATAGCATCCCAGTTCTTTCACCATTATGTGAATCAATGACATCCAGACTCTGATACGTAAAATATTTATTACTGTACAATAACCAGCTAACTCTTCCTCAACATAATAACCCATGTAGATTTTTTTTTCCTTATAAGAATCATATATAAGACGAACCGCAAAATGTAAAAAGCTGGCCAAACACTTCTGTGTTTACCACTCTGTGTAATATCTTGTTATGACAGCATTCAGAATACCAATATTCACAGAACAGGTGGAGGTGACAGAAATAGCCAATGAATAGGTAGCTCTCATTTTATATGTCAGGAATGTAAACATTTGGCAGGGGAGGGTTGGGGGCTGATTTCAGTTTGATGATTTTTTTTTTGTTTGATTGTTTCACAGGGGACTGTTTTCTGCAGAAGTAAGCCTTGCTCCTTCTCTACTCAAGTACAGAAGTAGTATATAGCTGAGAGAAAGGTGCAGTTTGCTTGGAGTTTGTGGTTGTTTTGTGGGGCTTTTTTTGTTTTGTTTTTTTCTTTGTTTGGGTTTTTTGTTTGTTTGTTGGCTTGTGGTTTTTGTTTGTTTGGGTTTTCTTTTTGTTTGTTCTGTTTTGTTTTATTTTTAAACTCGGTGAAAGGGCTGAAAAGTTCAAGAACCCTGGAGTATGTACATACAAACAGATTAATTCAAAATGTGTTGCAAGCTTATCTAAGAAAACTTAAGTCACACCCAACACATTTCCCAGGAGACACTATCCTCAGCTTCAAAAGCATGTTCTCAATTATTCTTCTAAGGTTTCCTGAAATGCTGTAACTAAGGAGACTGATGAGCGAGTGACAACCATTTTGTCACAATCCTGAAGGCCCTGTTGACTAAATCTCAACAACCTAATACTCTACAACCATCTAATTCACTGTGGAAACTGAACTGGTCTTGAAATTTTATCTGAAGATTAGGAAGTCATCCATTCTACCATCTACTTCTAAGTCAATCGTTTCCTGAACCTTTCAAAAACAGTGGCATTTATGAACATTCTTATACACTGATGAAATGGCTCTATTTTCAGTTTGTCCAAAGGTAAAAATTAATTGCCATTGTTTTAGGGAGCATAAATTATCCAGATCCAGTGTAGTAATGATCATGGATCTCTTAGTGACCTGAATATCCATGTAAAACACACATAAAATTAATGAAAGAGAAATCTTTTGATAACAAGTAATGATAAGGAATAACTCCATGTTGCCTTTAAGGGTTCAGGCTTACATTTCAACAGCATTGTAAAGCCTTTTAAGGAGTAAATGATGGAAATAAGTGGAAAGGACCAGAGAAAATCAAGTTCTGCCAGTAAGACCAGTATGATGATGGATCCATCAAAGAAATGAGTTTGAATGGGTAGCACCAGAAACTGACAGATATGAGGACTGAAGAAGACAACTTCATCCATAGCCGAGAAAGTATCAGTACTAATGAGAAGAGTTTACGTGGAAGAGGCTGGAAAGAAACAACTGATCCAAAACATTTGTGCATCTTTAGCATTAAGAAGCCCATAGATTTATTATAACACTGCACAAGTAACAGGAGAAAACAATTTCTTCTCCTTTCCACAGTTTTTTTGCACATGATGGAAACTATCTACAAATTTATCCAACACAGCTCTTCAGGCTTCTAAAAAAGTAAACTTCAACCACAAGAACCACCTGTTTTATGACAGAACACAAAGTCCTCTCTTCACTCCCAATCTTTTCCTCACAAAACAAAAAGTCTTAAATAAGATAATTAAAAAATTCTTTTGTACATCAGGGCATAATCTTCACCAATCTTAGGGGAAAAAATTATATATCATAACTTTAATAATGTTTTCTTACAGGAATCTTGTAGCTGAATAAGGAAGAAACCTAAAATTCTATATATTTTCATTGACCAGCTTACCTGTACAGTCATTTTTCTTTCAAAGACGTTTTTCTGCCTAGGAGACAGACTATTTCCAATAAAAATAAGTCAGTCTGAAAAGTCGTTTCAGATTTAGAGGCAAAACTGTAGAAATACTGGCAATATGCTCAAAAAGTTTGCTAGCAAAGACCAATATGACAACTTTGCAACCCTAGCTTCAGGACTAAGCAACAAGCTGTAGGTTTTTGAGGTAACCAAATTATAAAGTTTAAGACAGTCTAGGCATTAAAAGAAAACAATAAAACAAACAAAAAAAGACTGCTGTAAAAAAAATCCCATTAGCCTCATTTCTCCTTTTGTTAATTTTGTGTAAAGCAACTAAAGGGTGTCTGCTCAGTCCTAAGTTCCTGAAAGGAACCTCAGTTGGGACAGTGATGTAAAAGCAAGAACAGGAAGATTCCATTTTCTCTTCTACAGCACAGTAGAGGCAGAGGTAACCAAATGAAAGTAATTTATTTTTGTCACTGAAGGAAAAGACAGCTTTAAATAACGCTCAGAAGATCGAATGGTTTAGACTACAGGAGGAGATGTTACCATTTTCTGATGACAAGCCTTGCTGCTGTTAGATAGAATTAGTCTCAAGGGGAGGCTACATGAAACTAAGGGAAACAGAACTGAAGAAAAAAGGCACTAGGTATTTCAAAAGACTTGCTTCCCCCATCAGATAAACACAAAACCAAAAACCCCTCTAGGAGAACATATAAAAGTTTTCTTTTTTCATCCTGCATTGAGAGCTAAAGAAAGAATAGAACAATAGGGATAATCTCAGCGTATTCAAAGCTACTGCTTTAAAAGACTAGGAAAGTCACAAAGACAAGACTTTCTTTATACTGTCTGCTCTTTGGATTTGGGAGAAAGATGAAGGCTTTCACATTTAGAGAAGGACCAACAGCTGAGACATGAACACTAGGTTAGTGATGATCAGCTACTGAGAAATACTGCAGCATGAAACTGCTCAGTTTTCTTCAGCAGGCCTGACATAGATATATATACACACATACACACCCCCCCGAAGTTTTCTTTCTTTATCTATTCTACAGAACACTGTGTTTCATTTGACACTTCAACCCATGCATCTATATGTGCATAGAATATTTGTATGTATATTGTATTTATCACTCCAACTGCCTTGTCACATTTCATAGGAATAAGTTATATGAATCTTAATAATTTAGTATTCAAAAACAATGTAATAACATTTTATTTTGTATCTTTTATATTTGCAGTAGTTCTACCACTTTGTGTACATTTGATTATTTTTTAGGTTGCTGAAACATTTGGACTTCTTTTTACATAATATAAATCAACTAGAGCCCACTGAGAACTGCAAGTTGACAGCCATGACATTCTAACAAAGACAGCGACAGCACTCAGCCTTTTCCAGTTGCGAATCTCTCACAGGTGAGAGTTCAGCATACCCCACTCCCATCCTGATAGATAAAAGCTAGAACAAGTTCTAGATGAGAAAAAGAAGTGCGAACTTCACTTTCTTCCCCTTCGCTAACCCATATTTCCTCCTTCTCTTCAAGGTAATATTTAACTCTGTATCACTTTTTCAGTTCTTTAATTTCTGAAGCTTTTAATCCTGCTGCACACTGAGGCTTCTGAACTACTGCATCTTATCACCTCTAAATAATGAAATAAGTAATTAACAGAAGTATTATCCAGTCTTCTTTAGGTAAAAAAAAAATAGACAAGAGTGAAAATTTACTGACTTCTATTACAAAGGTTCACTAGAAGAAGCAAACCTGAATAGCCACATTATTAAAAGATTATAAATGCAAGCTCACACATGGTGGACATCGGTCCCTCATCTCACTGAAAGCTCATATCTTAGAAATGTGGTGTTCCACATCAATGAACCTCTGTGTGAGACTCAATGGCAGTTTTGTGATGCAGACAAATAGCTATTTGAAACTGGTTTGAGACAGCCAATGTTTTTAACCTGAGGCAATCTTGTATTGTAGTGATAGAAGCAAGGCTATTAATGAACTCAACAACATTTAACTATTCGTGTTGAGCCTCCCATTGGTCAAATTTCACAAGTCTAACACTGTACTGCTCAGGGCAAGAAAATTAAATAGGAACCACTTTCATTAGGAAAAAGGCTAAAATTCTTCCTATTTAGAAGGCAGAACCAGGGCAAATTTTAAAAGAAGCCTCAAATATTATTTTTGCATCTCAGTCTCTTCATGTTTTTCAAGAAAAAATTTACATTCTTTGCTCTTCTCTACAGTATGATGAGTAGAAAATGATAAAATTAGATGCTAGTCTTTGTACTTCAGATGTTTCTAACTGACTTCTAGCGCAAGATTCAGTGAGAACAAAAACGTGGTCAATACTTGCAATAGCAAATTCAGGCACAACTTCCAGCTTAGAGGAAAAGCAGAAAGTGAGATCTTTCCAATAATGCAGGCAAGTGACAGCTTCAGTAATCTGAAAACTTTTACTGAGCACTGTTACATCACATGCCTGAATTTGCATTAAGAGGAGAAGTGCCAGTGATAATAAGTGTACTGTATAGAAATTCACCTTTTCTTTGGAGTTACAGTATGGATCATAACTCCAAAGTTTATCTCCTATTCCCTCTCTCTCGTCAGCACCAGTTCTCAACAGTACATTTACTAGAGCACAATGGTAATGGAAGTCTGTAAGGAGATAGCAAATTTAGAGGAAAAAAATTAACATGAACAGATAGCCAGAGGATTCTCTGTTTTAGTTCTGTGCTGTCCTAGAGCCCAGCAGCACATTCTTTGGCTGCCTTTCTGTCCTTGTACTGCAACCATGCAAACACCTGGAAGAGGAAAACATACTAGAACTGGCCTATTCAATGCCACTCCAACCACTTAGCAACACAGTGACTTCAAGGTCTCTTCAGATGCTCAGAAACTGCAATCCTTCCTCCAGCCCCACAGGCTGGAACTGCAGCAGCACTAAAGTCACCATGGAAAGTTAGCTGCACTTCACTGTCAGTATCACAAGCCCCTTTCACAGCTAATTCCTTCTTAACCATGTTTCTCTCTAAAAACTCTATTTTACACCTGACACTGATGGGCTAGTTTTCACCTGCCAGCTCTCAACAGTAACTGAAGCTGGTGCTATTATTCCCACTTTACAAACGGAGAGCAGGTCAGGAAAGAAGGCACAAGTCTGAAACCAACCACATGAAATCAATTACTTTTCAGTCTTGTTCATTGTCATTTGGACAAAGCTTTAGATCTCTTGCCATTTGAAATTCCAACTAGAAACCGACATTTTTAATAGTGTTGCGTCAGACATCAGGACAGTAATGCATTTCAATTTGTTTCCTGTGTCTATTACCCTTGTGTGCTTGTGAGTGCCAGCTAAGTTTAGCAACTAATTAGGCTGGAGTTACAATACCATTAGAGGTCTGGATCAGTAATTCACCAAGCAGGAAACAAAACATCTCTTGTTGAAATAACTGTAGCTTTAATTGAAGCAATTTTTAAAAAAGAGTTTAAAGAGGAAGAAGTCATCCAGTAGCCATACAAACCTCATTGTGTGCTTCCATTTTAGAAGCCACAAAATAGGTCACACTCAAATCAAGCAAAACCTCTGGCTGACATAACTATTTTAAATCAGCTGAGCTTTGACACTGGAGTAACAGCTGTCAAAGATCATCCTGAACATAATTACTAGTTCCAAAACTAATTTTTCCTCTTTATATTGAAATCGGACAGTTTCAATACAAACATTACTTGCCATTGTTCTAAACAAAGCAGACCAAGCAGGTGCAAAAACACTTCAACAAAGAAGAACCAAGTCAGGTCATTACCAAGGAAGGAGCAAGCAGTAACACAAGAGACTTGACACCCCTATAAAAAGGGCAGCTTACTGTAACCAAAGAACCTCATCATACTGAGAAAGCACAACGGGCCAGGAGATGTATATAAAGCAGTACTATTCTGCTATTGCACAGTAGAAGGTTACAAAAGGGGTGAGGGGATAGAGAAAAGTATCAATACTTATGGAAAAGAGAAGAACTTGAAGGATTAACACCAAGAAGGAAATGGCCAACTTGGAAAGATTACAATATTATAAAACTCTAGTAACAAATACATAAGCATTAACCCACTGTAGGTCTTGAAAACTGCAAAAGTAAAAGCAAGCAAAGATCAGCATGGAATCCTTGGCAGAAGTTGGTCTGGTACTAAAGCACTTAAACATTCAACCGAACTCGACAGATGGTAAGAGGTAAAGCTTGGAAATTCCACAAATACTCTGAATCCCATAGATGGCTGACCAAATGCACACAAATCCCAGAGTAAAACAATACATTTCTGCCTCAATGCAGGGGAAAGCCCTTGCTTTTCAGTCTTGTGTGTTTCTCTAGGATGGTCATTGAAAAACAGCTGAGGCAGTAGGACACTGTTGAAGCATTGCTCTCCCTGCTTTGGAAGGCTTCCCAACTTGCCAGATAAAGAAATAGCAGCAACGCACAGAAATCAGTGCACTCAGCCCTTAACCCACTTCACAAGGGACAATGCAGAGCATGTTGACTTCCTTCCACACAAATGTGTACCTTCATGTATCTTCAATGATCTTTGCAAAAGGAGTAAAAGGGTCAATGTTCAGAGCCACTCCTGACTCAAACAGCTTTCACTGACTTAAATTGTTTGTGCTGTGCTTTGTATTTGGATTCACTGGGGCTTAACAGGCTTGTACATGCTGCTGAAAGAGAAGAGTTAAACAAGAAATCTGTACACAGATGAGTTTTATCCAAAAGGAATGCAATGGCCTTATCTACCAGACAGAACTAAAATTTCAGGTTACTTAGTATTACCACAGTCTTTCCAAATTCTTTTTTCACCTTGTTCCATCTCCTTGGTCTTTGAACCTCTTTCAGTGTATCTATTTACTTTATGCAGACAAGTTCAGCAATTTCTAGACAAGGAAAAAGGGTTGGGGGAAATAAGTTGGCCAAAGGAGCAAATAATTCCACAAATCTTGTAAGCGTTTCTGTGTCAAGTCTTTGAAGCTTGTTAAGGGATGAAGAACATATTTATGTAAAATCTTAAGTCCAGCTCCAGAAGCACAACAAAATGAAAGAAACAAAAACCAGTCACCTTTGGGTCTTGTTTTCCTCAACCGCATCTGAATAGAAAGGCTTATACAGTTGCCAAGTTTACAGGCAATGCAGGCCACCTTCTAACAGTCCTTGTCCACAAAGAAAGACTCACCACAAACTATCATGGGGATGAGGAGGAGAGTGAGCACAAAATCACTAGAGCTCTGCTGGCCTATGTAGATATATTAGTAAAGCATAGCAACAGAGTGAAATATTGCCTCTCTAACCTTCAAAGACTGCACTATTTCATATTCTATTATACCACCCTCCCTGCCTTATCATTCTCATTTAACATGAGTACTACACACTTCCAAGGCTCGCTTCTCCTCCTCCTCCCCACCACCACCCCCTCCACCAAGAAACACAGAGAACTACTAAAATGACTATGAAGGCTATAACTATGAAAAGCAAAAGATATTTGTACTGAACTATAAAGAACCAGATTTCTTTTATATACCTTGAATTAAATGTGTTGCTAATAAAAGCATTTGAATTATCTAAGAATACATGCCAGAAAAAATAGTGTATTAAGAAGAAGGATATTAAGCAAGCAAGTGGTCCTGTAGCATGCAATGAGATGGTTGACTTGGGAGGCTAATGAATTAGTATAAACAATTTAAATCTAATTTAATTTAACAATGTAGAGCATTTGTGCATTGCAAAGCAACAGATAGTAATCTGTTTCTTCATTAAATCAAAGATAACATTGCTGATTACCCTTCCCTGAATTACTTTATTGAAGAGGATAGCAAACAAATTTTATATTTAGTCATAAAAGTTCATGACTAGTCCCCAAACAAGTCAATGTAACCAGTGAAGGGTACCAGTGAACATAATACAGGCCAGCTGTGGTTTAGCGCAACACATTATTCAGCCAAAATAGATTCTCACATTTTAACAGTTAGTGAACAAATGTTTATGCAGAAAATTAATACGGCATTTCAAGTTCACTTTTTATTTTCACAAAACATATCTAAACAGCACCATTTACTACTCACAATCTTTAGAAGTTCTAAAATTATATACTGAGAATGCTGAGCATTTGGCATTGCCAGAAATACTAAAACTATTAACCTCCCCCTCTACTTTACAGATAAATTTATGAACTTGCCTCAAAAGTGTTACCGGTGATATCAAATTCTGGTGGAACAAAGGCACCCTCTGGATCATCTTTAAAAACAAAAGGAAACATGCCAGATTAGAAATTAGTAGTCTTACTTGTTTAAAAAAACCACAAACCAATTTGATGATACAAATTTAATGATACACTCCTATCTGATACAAAAGAAACTTTTGTATAGCAGTATTTTGGTTCACTCCAATCTGATGTACAGAGAACTTGCTATCCATGTTACTAGCACGGGAAGTAAAATAAAGTGCTGTTTTCAAGGTATCATAACTTTCCTACAAAGAAACAAAACAGATTAAACACCCACAAAGAAATACATTTAACACGTCTAACCACTTCTTGCCTTCAGGCACTTGTGTTTGGACCCAGTTATCACCTAAACTGGTGTGGCTCAGCTGTGGTTTAGAGGTCTGGTTTGATTAATTGGACTCTTCCATTCACTATTTTCCACTGCAGACCTGGGTGATAAGGGTTCAAGCAGCAAAGCCAGTCTGAACAGCTAATTGCCTCTTCATCTACAGACCAGCTTAGAACTCTGACCTTCCTGCTCAGTTTGTTTTACTTATGATAAAAGAGTAGAGAAAGTAAATTCCCCACACATGTGCTTCTGAGCAGAGAACTGAGCTACTACAGCAGTCAATTCTGAGTGAAGAGGTGAAAAGAAGAAAAGACCATCTTAAGAGAGACTGATGCTGCTTCTGCATCCAAGTAGGTACACATTATCACACTGTACTTACGTCACATGAACCCAGTAAAGAATGTCCAGGAATTAAACAAGAGCACAATTAAAAAACCTACTCTTCACGTACATATTCTACTCACCTAATCTATCCTTCTGGGAAGCCAGGATGATTGAGATGATTTACATGCAAAAAGTGTGTTTCCCTTCTCAACAAGAAGAAAAAAATAGTATGTTCAGAGGCACAGCATAATCATCATAACTTTAGCTTTAATAGAACTTTTGTGCCTGTGCTTTAGAAGTGAAGTGCTAAGTTTTTATTGTGAAGACACTAAACCCTGTTATATGGTAGAGACTAGTAGAGAGGACTTTTTTTACATATTCATACATTGCAGCTAAGTGGCCTGGCTGACTAGCCAGATGCCAGTAACTGATTTACAGCTCCTTATGACATTCCCAAATGTACTTTCCCACTGAAAAAGCGGGGTACGCAACTAATTTTGCATTCCTTACCCACCACCACATTTTTTTGTGATTTTGGGGATGGGCAGAGGAGGCAGAGTGGGAAGGGAACTAGTGGACAGATGTTTTGTTCTCCCCTCTCCCCCACCTGCAGACTACTGCTCCTTTTTATCTCCCCAGTACCTTTTCTCTTTCTTTACATAGAACACTTTAAAGGCTGTACAAGTATTTAACTTATCACTGGTACAGCTCACTGTATTCTTTTAATATAATGTTTACCACGGGAATTTGTTTGATCTGAAGAGACAAGAAGGTATCAGACCCCTTGGCAGAACATCCTATTGAATGTCACTTTAGCACCACAGAACCTGCAGGAAGCAGAACTTGCTGCTAAAGCAGAGATGACAGGCTGTTCATTTTCTCTCACTGGCAAGCAAATCCAGAGGTTATAATTTTCTTCTGGAAGAATAAATCCATAGGCAACAACTACAGGGAAGCAAAAACGACAACCTCCTCAAGTGCCTACCTAACAAACTATATTTTAACCAAATAGTAACAAGATCTGAAGGAAGAGTCAAAGACACAGTGGAGTGTGTGTGAGAGAAGTAGAACATATATATATACATAACGTATATATATAATTTTTTGCATTCCTATGGAAAACATATCTTTCTTTAAAGAGAACTAATGAAAAGTTCCACAGTTTTCCTTAGAGACTAACATGACTTCAGGGAACTAAATCTTTGTACATTTGCTTCGCACAGGAATTTGTTATCCCACATTTTAAGCACTTGAATACAGCATTCCTGGATCAGTTGTTTGCCAGCTATTCAATTAGACTAAAACATTTAAGAAGAAATTGATTTTTTTTCTTTCCCAGCTACAAGCAAAGATCTTAGTTGAGGGACATTTTTCATCTATTAGATTTATTCTCTTCAACCAGTCTTTCACATACCCTTGGCTTACACAAAGCCAGCTTCTTTTTCTTTTTTTAATTTCAAGATACGACAAGATCCTTAAAATACAGGAAACTGATTCCACGTTACCCTATTAATATGGAACTAAAAGTTGACTCACGTCTATTTGAGGAATTTTATAAAAAGTAAATATCACAACAATTATGAAGATATTTTTTCATCTTTATTAATTATGCTTTATGATGTGCCAGTTATATGAAATACCATCTTTAATTCTAAAGAAGGAAACAACTCTTCATTTGTTGCAATTTTACCTTACCTAATTTTTAATAGTATTTTCTAAATACTGTGATCTAGATTTTGACTAAAAGAATAAACACTTATCCTGACATAGATTTAAAAATAAATTAGGTTAAAGAAATCACAACAAAAAACTCACCAGTGTGTATATAGACTAGAATGGTTCTCCTAGTTATGAGCTGACATAATTTTAAAAGTACCATAGAATAAGAGCTGCATATTTTCTTTTCCTCCTCTGAAAATCATTAAGAGGCTTAAGACCCATCATCTTGAGATGCATCACATGAGAAAGGAACAGCAACCATAATATGCTTTTTTGTCTAAGCTGAAACAAGAAGGTTTTTTTAAAGTTAAGCATCCCTCTGTTCACCTGCTATGATACCTGAACATCTTCCATGCTACTACATACTGGTTTTTAATATACTAAAATTGATTTCTCAGTCAGTCCCCACACTTGCCCAGTCTGAAAATCATGACTTAAAAAAATAAAAAATTTTTATTCAATAGAGATCTTTAAAAAAAGAAAACCTCTTTATTCAACAGAACTTTCCTTGTTCATGGCAAATATGCACTACAATTGCTCCATTCTTTATAGCCACAATCACCAAGATACACTGAATATCAGACTTATCCAGAAATAGAACATAGCTATGAAATTAGAAGATCTGTAAGAGATGAAGCACATGCTTTACAAAGGTAGCGACTTGTGCACACAGGCACACAAGTACATAATCTGTGCGTTTAAAATGGACATAAAGATTTATCACCTGGATAAGACTTAAAATAACTAGGAGGAATTTTCTAAGCAAATTCAGAACAGCCTTTGTTCACCAGTTACAAAACTGAACATGTAGTTTCACATATACGTATACACACCCCTTCCCAAATAAGTTTTATTTTATCTTTATTTTAATTGTAACTCTTAAAAATAGAATGTAATATTTTACTGTAGTTTCTTGCGATGAGTTTGCACAGTTCTAAAACAAACGGCCTGGAAACACAAATACTTACCACTGAGCTGTTCCATGAAGCATACATTGCCATTGGTGTTAAAAGCCAAAGTGTCAGGAGTGATGCAGAGTGTCTGGAAGATTGCAGAATGGGCAATGCTCTTCAAAGAATGGCAACACTCCAGGCAAATTGCCCAAATATCTTGCTCAGTAAGACAGCTATCCCGCAGTGACAAAATATCAGCAAGGGACACATTCTCCTGCCAAGATACGAATTAATAAATTACCCTGGATTTCATGACACTACTTTGTGTATCATAGATTACATTTGACACAATTGGCTACAAGTAATGTTTCCAGCAAGTTCTCAGACTTTCTAGGACACTGATTAACACCCCAAGAAACACCAAGTGCATGACTTTGCTCTTAACACAGACTGTTTTAAGAAGCACAGTTAACCTGAACAAAGATATCACAGTATGCCAACATAAAAAAAATATTATGGGAGATATGTAAGTTACATAAACACTGCATCAAAGGAAACAGACCATTTGGAGGTAAAAGCAGAGAGACTAAATGAAAACATTTTGTTTCACCCACGCCTTTCAAGCTCTCCCAGGTGCCTTTATATAAACTACTTAAAAATTCTCTTCACAGCACTTCTCCCTGCCACTTGTGATCTGGGAAAAAGTACCCTTTAGATTAGCCTGTCTTAAGAATGATGTTGTTGTGAAGTTTAGTGGTGTAGACCATTTAATAAACATTGAAAAGCCAAACATGCCATAGGAAAAGTGGTTTTATACTTGGACTTAAAACCAAACACTTCTGTTGCCCTAGGCCTTCCCATTACATCCAGAGCTCTTAGTGACCAAAACAGCTCATGGACTTAAGTCTTTTAAGTTGCTGTCATAAACTGTAGTCAACTTGCATTGACTCTATTATCATAGTAAGGCTATGAGTCCAGTCCCAAAAAAATGTGTTTCTAATGTGGCTTTCCTGGTCAAGATGTTCAGAAACAATGCTTGGCTCAAAGCAACCAGCCTCTCTATAGATATTTTTGGAATACAAACCAAACACATTACCCACAGCTACAGAAGTCAAGTTGTCATGAACTTAAAGGAATGAGGGAAAAAAAACCCCAAACAAACAAAACATCAATTCCACCTATAATGAAACACAAGGTAACAAAAATGGAAGGTAATCTACAGAAGTTACTTTGTATCAGAGATATAATAACTATTAATTACACAGTATTTTCTCATTTATATGTAAGTAATTAAGACTAAAGACTATGCTTCTCAGAGATATTAAATATACCCTGAATGGTAGATGTAGATACACACTGCTTAGCATACTGAAAAAAGAAAGTACGTTATCATCAGCAAAAGAGGATGTGAAGTACCTTACAGCTCAGAAAACTGCTGTGGTTTAAACTTTTAATCCCTTGGAGAACAGTTATAAATTTCTTTACCTACTTCAGCACTGGTGAACATCAATGATATCTGGATTACCACATACAGAAGGGTTAACAATTTATTATTATTAACATGTCTTTCAGAGAATTAAGCACTGGTTTCATAATATCCTTCAAATAAGAACCAAACCTCAGTCCAAAAGCATATTGTGCTTTTTAGTCTAAAGTATAATGCTTAATAAATAAATATGAGGTAGGAAATAAAACACACTCACTGTTATTTGGGAAACTCAGCTTCTCTTTTCAATGGTCTTATTTTTCATCAGCCTAGACATGGACTGATTTACTAATGGCAGCATTACTACAGTGCCTTCTAGCACTAATCATGGATCCTGGTCTCGTTAAATTCAGTCCTACATAATAATGAACAGCAAGAGGTCTCAGCACAAAATCTTATTTTCTCTGTGCTGTGCTCAGTACAACTGTGTAATGCTGCCATCAGAGTTTGAGGGTGGGTAAGGAGGTTTTGCACATTTTCATAGGGAAGCTGTTCCAAGCATGAAGAGCAGCACAGAGGTTCCTCTATCTGCAAACCAAAACACATGGCAAGAAGCTCTACTACAAACATTAGGCTTTGAAACTGACCAAACTGAGTGGTGGGACGAGGATAGGCTTGGAAAGAAGAGACACACTGCTTATTCTATGGCCGGTGAAAAGCATTAAAAAAAAATATAAAAGTTCTATGATCAAAACAATGAACCGGTAAATATTTTTAACTCTCCTAGAATCCTCCAGCTAGGTAACATGATGGCATTTGCCACAACAGAAAAATAAAAGAATGCTTCACTAATCAAGGTGCAAAACTATGAGAGTTTCATCTGTGTGTATGGACAAAAGAGGCTCAATTCAGAGTGCACGTGAAAAACATTAAACCTGCAATCTTTAAGACAGCCTCAATATCAAATTCCTATTACAATAAGGACTTGAGAGAACTTATTTTGAGTTAAGCTTTGAGGCTGAACTCCACTGCAGATAATAATTATCAGCAATGATATCGACAGTATAAACCTACAAAAATATCTTTGTCTTGTGGTTATTTGGGAAGTAAACAAAAGGTAACAATCTCATATCAGATAAGCTTATCCTCCTTCCAGGGGATGAGAAAGTTATGTAATGCAGAAAAGGAAAAAAAAAAAGGAAAAAGGAAAAAAGTCCTATGAATGTTCCGTGGCTTCCATCAGCAGTGGATGGCTAGGTGAAGATAAAACAAACACAAAAAAAAGATAAAACAAAACACCACCACCACCATACAGCAGGCCTTTCTATTTCCAATGCTTCAGTGCAGTAAGTTACTTCACAGAAACCACATATTTCCTAAATGATCACACTTTCTTGACCTTAGTTATTAAAGCTGCTATTGCAGCTAAGCAAGGCCTTTGTAGAGAACGAAGCATTGAAAACACTGAGACTTGCGTTTGTCTAGCTTGTATCCCCAAAGCAACATAGACCAAAAGTTTTCACTGTGGACAATCATCCTTTTAACACTGTAACGCAGGAGGTTCTGGCAAGCTGAAGCTTCTGGTGAGCAACTGTTTCACTACTTCAGACCACTGGAAGGTGCTTCATTCAAATGTGGTACGTATCGGAGATGCTGATGCCTCTTTTTTGTATCTTTCATCAAAAGACACTTGTGTCTGGTTTTAACGTGAAAGTGTCTGGTTTTAACACTAAGAACTACAAAAAGTAAACTGGTCAGGCAATCATGCTTAACTGCTCACTTTAGTTCTCAGCTTTCCCTTATATTTCTTCAGCAAGTACAAAACAGTTCAGTAGCAGATAATTAAAAGAGAGTAGGAATAAAAAATAAATTAATTGGCCACAGGCCATTTCTTAAAAAATTTGAAATTGAATATTAAGGAGTATGAAATGAAGAAAGTTCTAGTTAAGAGAGGAATTGGAAACATCCTCAGCATTTTCTACTCTTCAGCTCGGGCAGATTCCTGCTTCACATGTTGGCAAAAAACCACATGCATCAGACACCAACCTCATTCTTTATACTAGGTACAGTGATGAGAAGAGCAGACTCCACTAAATGACTAAGCAGCTGAGAGTTCAGTACAACAGCACTCACAGCCTTCTGACATCTTTTTGCCATGATAATTCACACAAACTTCAAAACAATCTATTTCAGAATCACAGAAAACGTGGCAAGTGCCATTCATTACATCCATCACATCTGAAGAAAAACACTGGGTTGCCTGAGTAAGCTCTCTGAGTACTCTTCAAAGCAGCCCTTTTATATTAACTTATCTAACCACAAGGTGATAGGTCATGCTCATTCTCCCAACAAAAATACTGAAACTATTTATGCTTCTGTAACAACTAAATAGATGGGACTCGTGGAAATCCACAATCAAAGTATACATTGAGCAGGTATGAAAAATGGGCCCAGTTCTTTTTTATACAGAAGAGTTGACCCTTAGCCTTCTCCATTCTGAGAAAATAAGTATTTAAGCCAATGTGTAAAAAATGAGGCCATTACCACCTTCCTCCTAGATTTTGCATGGGCCAGTCTGAGAGGGCCTACTGCACTGAACACTACAGATGGTGGAAGAGCAAAACTGCTGAGCCATTGGATGACCTAGGAAAGCTGAAAGGGGCGTTGAGTTTTCAAACTTGCTTTTAACTCCTGATTCAGCATGGACTCTTGACATAGCAAATAAGAAAGTTTGCAAGATTGGGTTCGTGGAGCGACCAGGTCACATACGGTTCACCAAACATTCACTTAAAAAAAGGAAATCTCCAAATATTTTGCCCCAACATTCACTAGGGGCTAAGAAACACACTTTTCATGAAAAGGTATAAAGATGAGCAAGAGCAATAAAAAGCAAGTGCAAAACCAATAACAGATCCAGACAAATGCAATGACAAGAACTGGGTTTAGCTACAGGTTATTTGGCATAACAACTGAACAAACAGATTTAACAGTTTGATATTTTTGTATTTTATTTCCCAGCGTCAAAGACCTTTTAGCATAGGGCAGCAATATACTGCTGTACAAAAAAGTGGTTGGCAGCTTCGGGAAACTGTTCTGCCCATGTAAATTTCCCTTGATCGGGTGCGACAAGGACACGTACTTGCCGACTGCAGCATTAACCCACGGCTACGACAGCAGTGACGAGACACCCCGCACTCGAGGACCATGACTTTGCTGTTGTGTGGAGAAGGTGCATGGGAATGGGCTAAGCCCAACTTGGTGGCCGGGACCGCGGGGCTGGAGGCAGCGAGGAGCCGGCGGAACACACAGGGAAAGCGAACGGTGCTGCGGCCGCGGCCTGGCCGCTCCCGAGGGGTGGGTGCGCCCCCGGCCCC
The DNA here is from genome assembly GCA_013399875.1 of Gymnorhina tibicen. Taxonomy (NCBI): domain Eukaryota; kingdom Metazoa; phylum Chordata; class Aves; order Passeriformes; family Artamidae; genus Gymnorhina; species Gymnorhina tibicen. Next base: position 784,123 of record VXAZ01005262.1, on the reverse strand, counting down.
GGCCGCCTCCCGCTGGCGGACCCTGAGGCCGCTACACCACAGGTGAGCGCAAGGGCGGCGGCTCCGTCCCCGCACCTGCCTCACTCACCTCATCCTCCAGCAGCGTCGGCAGAGGCTCAAAGTCGTAGCAGTTCACCTCCTCCTCCTCATCCTCATAAAACACGTCCTCTGCAGTGCCAAGAGTCTCCATCCCGCCCGGCGAGGGAGCAGAGGCTTCACCTCCGCAGCCTCCCTGTGCGCTCGGAGCACGGCCCTCGGCCCCCGCCGCGGCTCATCCCCACAC
>VXAZ01005262.1:653662-783770 GCA_013399875.1 Gymnorhina tibicen | reverse complement strand
CCCGGGCGGCCCCGGGAGTCAGCGGGCGACGGCCGCGCACCGCGGCGAGTGCCCCGCGCCTCCTGCTCCCGTCGCGCCGCGGTGGGGTGGCGGTGGCGTGGCCCTGCGCCCTGAGGAGCGCGCCCGCCGCAGTACGAGCTGCAGCCGCCGGGGCCCCGCCGGTCCCCTCTCGGCTGCGCTCTGCGGGCGATCAGAAGCGGCGGGAAGGGAGGGCTGGTGACGGGCGAGAGGGTGCCTGGTGCTCGAGGTGGGACCGGCGCTGTGCCGGGGCGCTGCTGCCGCCGGCGAGAGATCCCCGCCCTGCCTGCCCAAGCCCCCGGGCTCGCGCTACCGCCACCGGCTCTCCAAACCGCTGGATTTACTGGATAAATCAAAATTAAGACAGGTAGCCAAATATTTGCACGCCCATGGCATAACTCTTGACGCAGTTCGAACCATAACAACCACAAACAAAACCAAGCCGGTGTCACCAGCTTTACGTTCATTAGCCCCGGCCCTTTTTTGCTATCCGCAGGGCTTAGGGTGCCTCAAGTAACTTCATTAAGACTCCCCTTGAAATCAAAGGTTCAAGATCAAGTATTCCTTCAAAACCACCACCCGCATAAGCCAGTTTTTAATTCAAGTAAACCCCACTGGAAAGCTCAGATTGTTTTGAATAAACAGACTGTAGCCTGGGAATGGGACTCGGCATTCAGTAATGGACAAATAACCCCTGAGCAGGTGTCTCCTGATTTAACTTTAAGCCACATCACGATCTTTTATCTCCATTGTAAAAGCATGGTGGATGGAGAGAATAGACTCTTTTCTCCTGTAATTAAATTTTAGAGCTACTGGAAAATAATGGTGTCAATTTCATTATTCTGTTTTCCTGTATACCTATAATTCTATGTCAAAATGAAGTATGTTAATTAATCTGTGCACAGTACATCAAACAAAGCAAGAGCTTTTTTTTTGTATTTAGTATTCTATGGAAAAGATTAATACTCTATTAAAATACACATTAACAAACACTGTGAAGCAAACAAAGATACGTTGATTAACTGCCCCATAAAAGTCATCCTGCAGTTGTAAGATTTCTCCCAATTAAATGTTATTTGGATACATTCCACAGTTATGGCATGCTGCTGAGAAAAAAGCCAAACCCAGACAGATTGCAGTCTTTCATATATATGCTGCCTTCTTACTAACATTTTTGAACTAAATTGGTATGAACAATATATATACTTACAATTTGGTAACTCAGGCTTTTGTGAACAAGTGTTTAAGCATGGGAAAGAGTGAGTGCCTGATACTTCTGAAAAAAAAGGCCAATATGAATCCAATAACAGTGTTATAATATAATGTTTCTTAAACTGTATTTTACCAGCATTTTTGGCAAAGTATTTTCTTCAGGCGGCACCATCTACCAAGAAGGACCTGAATTCTGGACTTTTGTGGGCTGGACTCATAAGTGCATTATGAAAAAAAAAGTAGAAAACAGGAAAAGTTTCTCTGGTGCCTAAATTAGGCCTAATATCTACGCTCATCCATAATTATATCTTAGATGGCACTCCATTGCAATCACCACTTAAGCATTCAAAAGTATTTCTGAAAAAAAGATTGTTTAAGTTATACCTCTGGAAGCTGCACGGAAATTCACATGCTACTTTTGAAAGGATCAATATTTTTTGTTGACTAAGAGAAATTCCCTTGCTAGTAATTGAGTGATAGGGCATTTTCCTGTGAGGTCAGCAGGTTTGGGTTCGGACGCCTACGCTGCATTATTTGGACATGCATTGTTTATTTATTGAACCTAGGCTTAGGTAGATTTTGTCAGAGTAAGTACCTGACTGACTGTATTCAAGTGATTCAAGATGCTTCAGACTTATCTCATGGTTGCTCTCGTTAACTTATTTGCTCTACTGAAGAACTATTTATATGAAGTGTAATATGTACAAAGTGGAAGACAAAATGAAACCAACACAGCATTGCTCTGCAAACAAAAACTTGTAGTGGACTTAGCCTTATCACACATCCATGATGGGCAGGACAGGACAATCCTTGGAACTGACATGGTTTGGTATATTTCTTCCAGAAAAATTGCTATACTAAGCCTCTGCTCTCATCAATAACAGTGTTGTTTTGCTTTCCTCACAGTTGAGGCAGCTGTCAGAAAAAGCATTGCAACTTGCTTGATACATTCACATGGCAATTCTCAGGCTAGAATATTCATTCTTATTAACTTCTGCAATTAGTCATGGGAATTGTTGGAGGACTTGCAACACTACACAGTTCAGCATTATAAAAAACCCCACATGTAGATGAAGCTGCCGGTTTGTCTGCAGTCATATTTTCCGTTCTTTCTTGTCCACAATGTTGCTTAAGGAAGTGTAAGTTCCTAGGAGGTCTTTATTGGTAGGCATTTTTTGAAAGGCATTTTGATGGGTATATGTCTATGGAAATTTACTTCTGAGTCTGAGGCTGACCGAACATGCAGGTGAATATCGTATTGAACACAGAAATATATAGAAGACAAATCAGGTTCTCATAGGTGAGAGTTCTCAAAAGGAAGAAATAAAAACATTACTTTGCACTAATAATATTCTATAGCTGGAAAAGAAATAAGAAATTTTAGCATAGATTAAATGCATACACTGTGATTAAAATTGTTTTGTTAAAGGATATTTGGAACAGGTTTTACTATGAAAGTACCAGAGAGGTTTCATTTACCTGTGATCAGATTTTGAACATGAACTGAGATGTCTTAAGCAACAATTACACCGGGAATCTCAATTATTAGAGATTTTGACTTCTTAATAGTAGATGAGAGATGGAGAGCTAAGCAAGGGTAAACTCCAGATATAGTGCAGATATTACACGAAAAGTCATTAAATCAACATGGAGTTTTGTGGTTTATACTGTATGATCACAGACAATGCAGAGGGAATGGATCAAATACACCTGATTTCAGTCCTCCCACAGTTTCAGCATGCTCCCCTTAAACTGTGTCTAATTTGTAGGAAACGCATTAGAGTAAGGACAGTTTGTAATTTTCACATGAGGAGTGTTTGCAGCGAAGTAACTGACTTGATTTCTGTCTCTGACAGCAGCTGAAAGCAGATGTCTAGAGAAGAGTGCAGGAACAAGGTAGTAACATACTATGGTCTCAGAACCTCCAGAGTGTCACAGTTCAGATAGTCCCTAAGGCAGTGGTAGCATCTACTGGTTCAAGAGACACTGGAATATTTTTCGTTAATGAATTTGTTCATTCACTTTTTGAGTCTGAATGGGTTTACTGTCTACCATATCTTATTACAAAATTCCTCAGCTGACCCACACATAAAGTAAATTCTTTGTTTCATTTGAGCCCCCTAAATTCTTGTATTTAAAAGGGTGGTAAATATATTCTTTATTTGTCGTCTTTCTAACATTTATGATACTGCAGAGTTTTCATATCTCCCCTAGTTTCATCTTTTCAGGTTGAAAGGCCCTGGTCTAGTTGTTCATTTGCAGAATAGAAACTATTCCATAACTTCGATCATGCTTTAGCACTTCACAGTATTTTTTCTAATTGTGTCACTATATAATTAAAAAATTGTGAAGAAGGAAGGAAGGAAGGAAAGAAGGAATTTTAAAAAATATATTAATGACCTGCAAAATAAAAGGAAGTACTTCTTTTAACTGTGATTTATTGATTTAGTTATGAGCTGCACACCTTTTACTTCCAGGTAGCTGCATTCATGGGATATCATAAAAAATAATTCAGTGGGCACAAGCCATAGAGAATACATTCCTGAGAATTCAGGAAGTGACTGCCAGCACCCCTGTCTCTGCAACATAATCTAAATACAGGCTACACAAGAAAGGAAATTGTACAGGGTACTACTGTAACACCACTTTGAGCCACTGGAGATGTCTTTCATGTTCTTTTGTAGGTTTTTCCTTTTCATTATAGCACTTTGGTTATTCTTTTTAATAGAGTATATAATCATAATTGACTATTATAATTTGGAGTACCAGCCTTGTAGATGAAAGGTACACATTTGTTACACTATAACTAGATTGTACATTCTCCTTTTAAGAGTTTTCGTTTAATGGCAATTTGCCTGAAGGTTCTCATTTTAATTTGGTTTGGGTGAAACTGGGGGAACTGAAGGATTGCTGTATAAAGAATTGGGGGTTTTTTGTGTGTGACTTGTATTCTTTTCAACTGTTTGGGTTTCGTTAATCAGAGATCTCTTTAATGTCATGGGTTTTAATACTTTCACAGTCTATGAAACTACCATTCTTCCTTTAGCAATTATTTGGATTTCAAGACAGAGACATGCTTTCTGCCAGTTGCCAACTGCTGCTGCCTTTGTGGCAGCAGTGAGAAAGCATTGCAGTAAAGAGCAAATTGTGTTGCTGCTACCGAAAAACCTGAAAGAATTCAAAGGTAAAGAACTACAATTTTAAACTGGCCCCATTACTGCTATGACTCATAGAGGAGCATAACATGGTTGCCTGAAGTGGTAGGTTAGTTTGTATTCCAGGTACTTTAGAATCTTACAAAGGCAATAGGGGTGAGTGAGCTGTGCATTCATGAGGAAGATCAGAAAATTACGTGCATAGACTGCTTACTGTATGGCAAAACCCATATAGAGCCTTCTCTTTTCATGGGGTTGAATGGTAGAAGGGTAAGCTTCAGAATCATGAAGCACAGTCTTCAGTCACTATAGACACCTGTCACATCATTCTTTTCAAAGAAATAATCAAACTCCACCTGCTCCTACATGTTCAGAACTTTCTGATTTCCAGCCTTTACTTACATTCATTCACTTTTGCCCCAACATTGTCTTTCTTAATCTCAGTTCTATTTCTTTACTGATTATCACTTTATGTATACATCCATTCTGTTGCCTCATCTTTTCCTAACAGTGCATTTTCTTAAATCCCCATTTTAGTCATGATTGCTTTTCCACTACACTACACTTTTGTTGTATTTATAATACTGATAAATCTCAATTTCATAATTTCCTCAGGTGCTTAGGAGATCTGATCTTTTTGATAGAGTCCTCTTCTATCTCTCCCCTTGATGTATTTCTTTAGGTATGTGCCTTTTTTCATCTTCATAATTTCTCGCATGTCCACTGTCTAAAGACTTTGATTTCACTGCATCTTTGAATAATAGTTTCATTTGTTTTCATATGAAAGATGATAAAAGGATGCTTGACCCTTCTCCTCCTCAGGACATCTTACAGCCATCTAATCCATTTTCATATGAACTGCAGCAGCATCTCCAATTCCTGTATTCTTTTCACATGAACTCTACTAGGTGGCACTCCAGACATAGATAGCTCCATCAGGAGCTACTTTAGAATAATGTGCTTTGAATTTAGGCATCTCCACTTTGTCATTCTTTAAATATCCTATGCTGTTGCAGTTGGATATTACCCCCCTCTACCAGCTGAAATGCAAAGATAGACAGAAGAAGTAAAGAACATAATTTGGCCCAAATTGAAGTCAAAGCAAAACTGTCATGGCATAATTTCCTTTGAAGAGAACTCATTGAGATGCAAGATCAAAGACTGGAATTGTTTTTATTTGTATGCAAATGGGCAAATAACCTAGTAATTATCCAATATGTAAACACACCTTTTTTTTTCACTGCTGGAAAATTAGGACTAGAGGAGGTATGTGTCCAAAATAAATCCAGTGCTAAGTCTGGTATTTGGGAATTTCTGAGTCATTGTCTCATTAATTCAATTAGATTATCAGGTTTGTCATAGGCAGTACCTATCCAGAAATACACGTGTGTGTTCACACATACGGAAAGACTGATAATGGGATTCTTCCTAGTATCACTCTGGAGTGTTGTATGACTTCCTTTATCTCAGTATCTTACAATAAGCTTGTATTGCAAGATAGAGTCCACTTTACTTTTTTCACATGGTAAAGTGAAGCATCATGAAAATAACTTCCAGCATTACTCAGGAGTCTCATACCAAATGGAAATTTAAACCATAAACCTGGAAAGCGAAATTTATGCAATAACTGCAAAACATTCTGCAATTGATTCTGAACTGCTTTAGTTTGGACATTATAATATTGTCTTCATAACACAATATTGTCTTTATAACACCTATTGGTCCCCTTTCTCTTTTAATTCATTTTAGTGGTGTTCATTTGAAAACACAAGAGAAAGTTGCACAGAAGATAATTTTAAAACAAAATGTGCATAATAAATCTAATATGGTGCCTCTGGCAATTTCACATTGGAAAGTAAGAGGCAGGGTAGTACCAACCATCCTTCAGAGAAATATCTCATAATGATTAACTAAGACTTAAATTAGTATAAAAGAAACATAAAAATTAACTAAGTGCATGCAGCATTCTGACCCTGAGATTGCTTATATTTCTGACATTTGGCTATTTCCTTAAGCTTTCCTCTAGAGATTTATGAGATCGTTATCAGCTGGAGAGGAGAACACTCTCTTTGACAGGTCAAAGTAGTCTCCCATCTATGGGGCAGTGAATCAAACTGAATTGTTTAAATTATTCTTGAAGTTAATAAGCCAGCAGGAAAAGCCCATCCTGAAGACCTGATGTCTCCAAAACTATCACTTGGTATCCCTAACAGCTGATAAGCAATCCACGAGTGTCTGCGTTGTTCTATTCCTTTCCCCAGAGACATGACCATGGCTGTCCTGGGAGTCTTTCTCAATAAAACATAAAGACAAACTAGAACACAGATAACATATTCTACTAGCAACAGAGGTAATATACAATATTTACAATTTAATCTTTTTGATTTGCTGTGACTACTTGTCTCCAGTGAGGATTTAGGTACTGTGTTTCACACTTGGGTCAGTGCAGGTCTTTTTCTGACACTGAATTGGAAAGGCATTCAGAAATTCCCCCATGCAAGACAAAACAACACAAACCTCCTGGGTGCATACCAGGTGCTGTTCTTCATATTCTGTACAGGCCCTCCAAAATAATAGCATCTCTAATCCAGCAACCTGTTCTCCATTCTTACCCTAGGAAAAAAACTGCTGTCCATGGAAGACCAAGGGTTGCAGTACTTCACTGTGAAGCACTCAGGAGCTGAGATCAGACTGTTCTTGGCAGAGAGCCCTATGTTATGTTACTTTGTGCCAGAGCTGATTAGAATGAGTCTGATCCCAATCAATTTCAGATCACAATGCTGAACGCAATCTTTCTGCCAAGCTCTTACCAATAAGTAACAAAGATAGAGAAACTTTCAAAGGTACAGATCATCCAATAAAGTCACTTGACCTCAGAAGAGCAGAGGTTTTTAACATACAAACTGAGGCAAATCTCATACAGGGTATCAGAAAATGTTTGTTGAAGAACACAGCAGGAGCCATACTGAGGCTATTAAAAATGCAGATTTAATTTCCAAAATAGTTCCAGAGAGACTTCTATTTTTCACATAGCCACAACTGAAGAGGAAAAGGGCATTTGCTAAGGGTGACCTCTGCTAGGATAGATTTCAAATGCTGTGAGTAGAGCGTGTTCCTGGCAGATGGAAGAAGTAGTCCTTTATGTAGGCCTGCTTTGAGTTTGAACCCTGATGCCGCACACAGGTGAATGCCCTTTTTGCATTCTGATAATAAACCCCAACACTTCCATTTCCAGTCATCCTAAATTAAGACTCTTTTCTAACTTCTCAACTCTGCTACTGTAGTGAAAAAAATCAATTATTTTTACTACCCAAATCTCAATTTTGTGACTGCTGCCTAGATAATTTGCTGATGGATACATTAGTAACATCTATGTGTTGTCCCACTGGGAACTCCTTTATACTGGGAAATGCTCCTCTGAGGAGAAGCACTTGATACCCAGAATTTAGACATAGAATTTATAAATACAACCTGAAAACATAGTCGAGACTGAATTTTGTACATTGCACATGCAGATTAGCAGGAGGAGAGAAGATATTACCAGAAGAGCTCCTCTTACCAAGAGATGTCATCAGGAAAAAGGAGAAAATATCCACCCAACCTTCAAATGATGGAGGATCCTTCACCCTGAAGGATTGGTATGCACTCTGTTTTACATGATTGTAGATTTTTAGAGTTTTTAAGAACTAATTCCAGGCCAGAGGTGACTGATTTGCAAATATTCTTAAATGCATGATCATTAGCTGTATATTAGCGAAGCTCAAAATAGAGTTTAATGAGCCAGGAAGATAAATTGCTGAGTTCAGTTTAAGGACTATAGTAGCTACAGCAAGTATGTGTTTGAAACATTTGTCATTAATTAGGCATCGTCAGTTACCTCCTGGATGAAGGCAAAGCCATCTTGGGCATCATAAAATCCATGAACTGCAGTATATGTCTCCAGAATTTGATAATCCAAATTAATCAACTGGGCAAAACTCTCTTCCAAACCATTAGAGCTATTGATTCATCTGAATCTATAACACGTTATTAAATTTTCATTCTTGGTAAAGATAGTTGATTTATATTAAGGGGAAAAAAAAGAAGAAAGATTGAGTATAGCAAGCAGTTAGGTAGAAGAGCATCCAAGAAAGAAACTCTCTTAGCACACAGGGAGAAGCAGAAAGAGTACAAGGTAGTGCTTCCATCCAGCATTGCATAGGATTTCACTGATTTAATGACATTTTTGGTCTCTGCATTGGTGTCTGCATAACCACACCCTTCAAGAGGCAGGAAAGAGCCAGCTACTTGTCTCTCAGAAGCAATACACCCCAATTTTCATCTGCCTCACAAGGACAGGTAAATTATTTAAATTCAACTTCTTGAAATAAAACCCTAGTTTTATTTGTAAGAGCGTGGCCAGGAAAAATAGTTAAAACAAACAAAAAAAAGTTCACCTGCATGCAAGCTTCCCTAGTTACACTTCCCTAATTCTGGTCACTCCTTACTGCTGCATGGAATAAAGGGAAAACTCTTCTCACTATGACTTCTCTCTGAATACCGTCATAAGACCTCTTCCACTTGGGACCTAAAAATACAAAACCAGAATCACTTATATATTCACACCAACAAATTCCAGTTGTTCTAATCCACCTAATTCTTCTGTCTTCTGGGTCCCCCAGACATCAGTAGTTGTCAGGGTGGCACATGACCAGTGGAATGGCTTTTTTCTTACCTTGTGCAAAAGGCTGTCTGGGCATGACCAGAAGATGTAGCCTCCAGGAACCTTCTCTTGAAGTCAGAACTTCTGTGGGACTGCTCTGACCAGTGTGAAGCCAAAGTACTGGACATTTTGTTTGGTGTGAAGCCTTCACGTGGTACAGAACCACCACAGGAACATCCAGGCCATCAAGTACTCGTATGGCTCATTGTGACCTAGGCTTGGGTGGAACAGGGTAAAACCTAGCAGCAGCCTGGTGTGTGCCAGTTCCCCTTGGCTGTGCCAGACATACCTCAGCTGCAGCCGACAACCTGACACAGGGGCTCAATTAATCAAGAGACATTACATAGCAAGCACAGAATTCCAGGCAGAAAAATTCAAACGTATCTGCACACAAAAACCCCTATTGTCCAGTCAGGTCACTTCTGCTCTGCACCAGCTGCTTCTGTGAACAGTTTTTCAGCTTATCCTCAAACGTATCTGTCCTTGATCATTTAATCAGTATTTAAAGCTCTGTCTGTGATGTTATTGATCCCACTTGTGCCTCCAGCATGTGTTTCCAGTGGAAAATCCAGCAGAGAGGAAAAGTGCAGAATACCTTTTCATCATCTGCAAGAAGAAAAAGATGCATTTTTCTCCTTTCTGATTTTATAGTTTGTTGTATAATAGCAGTAATCTCTTTTGCTTTCATATACTTGCAATAAATGGCTTTTGAGATCGATGAAATGTCTGAGCTTCACTTTGGCTATTAATCATTCTTAGTAGCATTTTATTGCTTCATATATTACAAATAACAGAAATTATTCCTTAAGCCTACCCAGATATCTGAGGACTGCAAATTTCAAACCTAACTCTGAGAGACAGATTCACTGATGGCAATCCCTGTGTTGTCTTTTGTAACAGTAAGTAATAATAACAGCACTATGCCTTCCACCTGCAGGTTTCAACCCCCACTATACAATGCATTAAGGAAAAATGAACCTTGCTTCTCTGTTTGAAGGAGGGGAGAATGTGAGTTGGTGGGTAAGAAATATCTGTGAAGATCTCTCGCCACTTTTTTTCTCATTATCTGAGAAAGCAATGTTTGTCATACCTGCCTTTAGTGCCATCCTGCCAACAAAGCTCCTTGGGAGCCAACCCTCTGGCTGCAGCTATGGGAACATTCACTGACTGCCCTGGGAGAGAAGCAGTATTGCTGTTCCTGTTCAACATCAGCAAGACTGGCGTGAAACAAATATTCACTCAACAAACTTGCTCCACGTATTTCCTAATTTGACCAATTTTCATCCCCTGTCCCCATCCTTCTTCTTCTGTTTAGGGTCTAATCATGGCTTTTTGGGTAATCATGAAATAAAAACGGACAGTGGAACCAGAGGAATGAAATTCCCTATAAGTTCAGTTTGGGAAAATACGTTCTTACCCTGAGAATAATAGTATTTGTCTTTCACAAAGAAAGAATTTCCATGAACTTGAGCACAGTGTGCTATTCTCTTCTATTAGAGTCTTCTGCACTGACATATATCTGCCTCTTGGATGCCTCTGCTTTGATCATCCATCATCCTTTATTCCAATAAAAATACAGAACCTATTTCTCACTTCAGTGGAATTCTGTATTTGTTTACTCGGGTGATGACATCAGTATAATTTCTTTGCCTCCACGTGAGATTTACCAAATCTAGCAAGAAACCGTCATTGTGACTCCCATGGCAATGCCCTCTTTTGGGGCATCATGAGCAGTCAGTTGCTAAAGAGCAACCAGAGCATTCTCACAACATGGCACAAAACATCTTACTATTGCCACAGGCTGGGGGAGGTCAAGCTGTGCATGAATCCTGGCTATCTGGGGATAGCTGTTGTTGGGAGCTCAGACAAAGAACCCAAGGCATCTTGTTTCTCCCATGCACTGCATCAGGGTAAGACTGATGGCCAATAGAACTGAATGCCAGGACCACCAGCAGCACTGACAGTAAGAACATGATGGGTGTGCACACTGGCGTCAGTTTGACAGCACTGTAAACGTATACCTCCCAGTTTTAAAGATTTGTGGTGAAATAATATGAAAATGGGATGTTCACTCACCTACTTTTCTGCACGTTACAGAAAGTAAAAGAGAAACTGGGCTGCGATATTACAAGTCTTTTGTTTGGGCCTCAGCCAGCATGAAAAAAAACAGGCGGAAAAGCAACTTTAACTGATTTGACAGCATTTTCATAACAGTCTCGGTGACTGGCTTGGGTTTTTGTTTGTTTGTTTGATAACTAAAGGACAGACTTCAATTTCTTCTGCCATGTCTACTCTAGGTACTCTACTTTCCGGTGTTACATTGTCTTCAACATTGCGTCATGGTTTAAAAATTTATCCATGTTAGCTACCTCAATACCTGGAGTTTATTTTAATGTTTTCTGCAATTTAATAACGATCCATCCTGCTGAGCCTAATTCTGCAGGCAAAATAGGTCCATACTATTAATGACAACAATTTTATGTTATTGTAACACACAGTTGCAACAGGCACTGTGTGAAAAGAACAGCTGAAAAAAATCTTCTTTTTAAACTTCCCTGTTTTTCAGTAAATCCTTTGTTGTATTGCATTTCCATTAGCCTTATACAAGACATTCTGCCACCCTCTAAATTACCTGTGTCTTAACAGTGCCTTTGTATTCTATAGATTACTTCCTTTTGAATATTAGGAACCATATTTTAATAAGGGAAGTAGAGATGATTTGCTCTTTATTCTCTGTCTTGACAGAAGAGGATCAGAAAGGGAGAACTGGTTTCTGTTCCTTATGCATCACTGGCCAAATTGTTTCCACATTTCCAGTCTAATCTAAATTACACTTGTGTAACTCCAGACCATGACAGAAGAGATGCAACACTTCATCTCTCAGATGAAACTGAGAGTGCTCTTGTAGCTTGCTCTTGAAAGTATCAAAAAGTAATATTGAACTCCTCTCCCAGCCTCCCTTACTCTCCTACCCTACTTTTCCCAAAGATATTTGTTAGGGATGTAGGAGGTGATCGTTCATAAAGCTCAACAAGGTCTTGCCAGGCCTCCTCAGAACTGGGTCAAGTGCAGATCCTCCCTATATCCAGTGAATGTGTATTAATCATATTAATGAAATAATATTTTACCTCCACTACTTGAGGAGGAATATGAGTTCTCTGCCTAAATATAAAAACTGATGACCCATCTCAAATCAGAGATCCAGTTAGTTCAGTTATTCTGTCGCTGCCAGTAGTCAATAGCATATTCTTAAGTAAGACTATATGAACACAGGATGTACAGAGTGATCCTTCCTCACTTTTAGAAATCAGCATTTTACTGTGATTACAAAAAGACCCTTGTTAACTAGTGAACAGAGAACAGGAGTCTTGGAAAGATGAGTTCTCTAAATGACTCTTCCCTTGAATTGCTTTACGCCCTCAGGCAATTCACAAAGGTTGTGACTCATTTACCAAGTCAGTACGAAAATATTCGTCAGACTTTGCAAGTTGGTAGGGTCTCAGTGCCCTTCTGAAGCTGTGTGTCACTGCAGCATAGCTTGTGAGACAACAGCTATAAAATCTGCTACTGCCAATAAGGGGAAAATGTGCCTTTGAAATACTCTCACATCTTGAAAACCAAATAGACAAATGAGGTTGTAAACTTAGAATTTTGGTTGTAAATAGGGAAATTTGCACAAAGTGGAAATAACAAAGACAAATTAGAGCTATGTGGTCATATTAAAGTAACTCGTTTGGTTTATATTTTAATAAAAAATGACAGAGAGCTAGTGGGCTGAGAGCAATAGAATATGCACGTTTCAAAAAAAAGCTCAACAAAGATTAGCAGTCCCATAACATAGAATTGAAACTAGTTTGGCATTCATTTGAAAGACAAAGGTTTTCCTCAGGACTTGTTATGTCCAAAATTCTTTACAGCAGCTAAGGGGAGTATGCTATAAATTCTTTCTTACAAAAATTACAAGATTTATGAGTTTTTCTTTATTTGAAAATTGATTTCAGAAACCTCTAAGGTATACCACAGTCAGGTTTTGGGAACATTATTTATCATTTTTCTATTTTGAAGATGCTATTGTGAATCCATCAGTATGCCCTCTTGTTTCACAATAGTTACCCAACATATTTTTGAAAGAGTTTTACAAAATTAGAAAAGAGAAATATAGTTCTACAGAAAAAAACTGTACCTCATGCTATCTCTCTTAATTTCTAATTATTCTTCCATCTACAAGGAAAATAATAAAAATAAAGAAAATGAATTTACTCAGTAAATTGCACATATAAGTGGAAAAATATGCATGAGTTTCCTTACTATATTCCAACAAATTGCATATTATCCATCAATAATATTATCCAGTCATGTGGAATATTAAATAATAGGTTGGCTGCTTTCCATGAATTTCATCAAATTTTCCTTTTATACTTAAAAAAGTCATATAACTTCAGTGAGAAAAAGGTCAATCAGAAAATTCAAATCATTTTCTTCACTGTGTCAGAGCAGAGATTTTAGATATCTTACATAATGGAGTTCTGTCTTGCTTCATTTGATAGGCTCTCCTCTTCTGCTTTGTCTGCTACTTAATATGGTGATAAATTTTCCTCTAAAAACTTCCAAGCATCTTTCAGATTATGAAAAATGTATTTTGTTCATTAAAAAACTGTAATTTATCTAGTGACAAATTGTCACACAATCCTGAGTACATGTGTAGACTGGTATGTTTCTCTTGTTCTTTAGAGTGTCATGATCAAAGTATAATCACTGCATTCACTTTTGCTCAGAAAACATAGGAATTAATAGTAAACATTTATTTTTTATAAAGGTTCCCCTTCAACATCACCTGCCATATAAAGGTATATGCAAGGTTTTTTGCAAAACATTTTTTATCAGCAGCAAGAAAACTGCTTCCTATCAAAACCAGAGTGTCACTATATGGCAATAACCTCATCAGATGGGTTTACTTGGACAGAAAAGCTGACCAGAAAAGTTCTTTTCTAAAATATACTTTTTTACAAAAGCTATTTTCCAAAGTAATAGTTTGCTTTTTGAGTGCCGTGTCAGAGGGAATGCATTCCAATCAATTTTGTTGCATCAACATCTCTGTGAAGAACTGGACATGAAATTTGCTCTTTGCCTCAGTCTTTTAAGAGCAGCATGAAAGTCCCTAAATAAAATGGCTGGGATCACAAGTAACTGTGGCACGTGATCTGCCTCCCTCCACAGCAAGTCATCAAGTCATCATATTGCATTGCCATAACAGATACTTGCCAGAATATTCTTTCTTAGCTCAATGGACTCATATGCCTTTAGTTATCTATTAGAAACTAGAGAATTCTACCTGCAAATCCATTCTCTAAGTGTAATTTCATTATAATTTGCTTTGTACAAGGGAAATAGTAACAGTCAAGTTAATGTTCTTATGGCTTTCAGGAAAGTGGTGCAGACCATGAGTAACCAAACTCAGAAAATAAGTTCTGCTATGTCAAAATCTAGAAGGGTATAACAAGAATGTCTGACATACTATAGCTGCATAAACTCAGTGCAGTTGCCATCTGTTTCATGACAACATCTGTACTGTAATAGTGGACTATCAATGCCATTCTTTTTTTTATTAACAAAACCAAAACCCAAAACCAAACAAACAAGCAAAAAACCAACAAACCCAATTCTAGATTAATTTCTTAAATTTACTTCACAGACTCAAACCTGTCTTCCCAAAGCTATGAATTTACTTTGAGTAGGAACAGACCTAGACAAACTGGAAAGAGTTTTACAGAGATACTTTTCTAACTTATGCTTATGCCAAAAACTATCCCTCTTTCTTCTAATTTGTGGTAAGGGATTAAGAATGCCTACTCATCATTCCTACAGCACTCTGAGAAGTACAAAAGGCAGATAAATATTACATTTCATTTTAACTAATGTTCCAAAAGTAATTCTTGGTTTTTTGTGCATGTGACTGTTCACACAGGTCTGTGTATCTGGGAATGAAACTGAATGTTTGGTTGGACTCAATGATCTCAAAGGTCTTTTCCAGCCTAGTTAATTCTGTGATTCAGTGATTATGGGACAGGAGAAGTGCTCTTTGGTTGAATTATGTCATAAAGTGCTGCATTATATATTACATTTCTTCATACTACAGCAAATGGCCAACAGCATTGAAACACAGCTTTCATTAATATCTAACTAAATTAATTGCAATGGGTGCTATGCTCTGCTGCCATGAGTTATGTAACCATAATGTGGCCAGTGAAACTAAGTTGAATTATTCATCAGAAAACCAGGGCTACCAGCCTCCTTAGATACCCAGTGGGTTACTTAAAGTCAGAGTTCAGTTTCCTGATCAGGTGTTTTGGAGTGACTTGAATACAGTAGTGTTTCCATAAAAGAACAGTGTGTGCTGCATTTGAAGTTGCTCCTTCATCTGTATGGAGCAACAATGTCAATAACTATCACAGAACTCTGTAACAGACCCCGCTGCCCCTCAAGGGTTTTCAATCTTTTTACTTTTTAGGATAAATCATATTCCTAGTGATACGTAAAATGTTACCTTTAGACCAGGTTTTGAGAACATCACAAGTGAGGAATTGTAGGAAAATAGAACAGAATTTGCAAGGAAAATCTTTCACAGTAAATCCCCTCCAAAAGGGAAGAATTTAACATTTCAGTCCTGGTAAGGCAGAAGTCCTGGATAGCATCCAGCAACCAAACCTGAGAGGAAAAGCTGCAGCTTAATTCCTTCACTTAAAGGGAAGGAGCTTTCCCACTCCAGGCTCCCTCCCTCCCAGGGCAGCCCAGTGCCAGAGCATTATCTCCTGCAGTAAAGGACACCATTTCACACATCATCACCTCCCTGGGCAAGGGTGGTAAGACACCTTCACTTCCATCAAGCCCTGGCTGTTCCCCAAATACAGAAGAGGGGTTGCATTACAGCGTGGATGAAGTGCCACACATGCCAAGGATGACAAATTACCAAGACATTATGAAGTAGTATCAACCACCACAATAATAAAAGGATCAAATAGAATTCGTGTGTTAAAGGTGTGCAAGTGTATTGTTTGACCTGAGTTTTGTTGTGCATAAGCACCCTGAAACTCCCACCCTGCTCTTCCTGCTGGCATTTACCTGCCCACCACAGCTGCAACCTGGGATAATAAACAAACTGCCACTCAATCCTTGTCAAATCTCTAAGTTCAGCCATCTGTATGTTCTGAACCCAGAATGCACGGCTGGGCTCTGAATTTCCTGGAACTTAATCAGATGATTCTGAGTAAAAGCGAGACACAAACACATGGACTTGTAGGGGGAAAATGCATTTATAAAGGTTGTTAAATGATTTATGTCACGCTAGTTGTTTTAATGCTTAACTTAGTGCATCTAGGGAACTATTTAATTAAGTTTTCTCTGAAAGATCCCAACTATTAGCATGTTATAACAGGATTGGGAAATGTAACTATATTCTCAGTTGAGGCTTTAATATAAATATGTAATATTGACCTGCCTGCCTCCAAGTAAGACACTAAGGAATGAATTTATAATTGTCTTTACAAAAAAAAAAAATTAGCTTAAAAGTTCTGGGGAACAGAAGTTAAGATTTGTTGAATAAATATTCCTCATGACCCATTTTTGAACCAGTCAGTCATTATATGGAACCTTCATATAAATTTGATTAGGAAACATCAATCAAATTATACCTTTGTGCTGTCATGTTTATTTATTAAGAATAGTGAAAAAGTCATGTTTCCTGGAACAGGACAGTAATTAAGTTACCCCAAAATTTGGGATGGTCCTCTTCCAATTCTGAGATGGTTTCAGGCAGCACCAAAGATTCTCTGTCTTCAGCTTTCTTTAAAGTCTCGCTATATGAACATTTTCTACTTTATCTTGGATTATTTTGTGCTTTATCTTTGCTTCCCTTCCTGTTTATCTGTACCGGTTCACAAAGATGTTGCTCAAACAAAACAACAGGCAGACCTCATGCTCATAGGCCAAACTTGCCATGAAATACCACATTTACTGTTTTATGTAAAAACCACAAGCACACATTCAGGTGCAAGGAACGGTGCAAATGCACCAAGATAAAATTATGTATAGTTGCGTACACTTCACTCAAATTACATCACCATTAGATTATTCCCTTTATGTTAAGCTCAAATCAGATTTGTGAATAAGGGTTGATAGATATTTTTTTGCTATTTTTGCAATGATAAATTTTAAAGAGACCACAGACCTTATGTAATCCTTGCAGTTCTGAGCTGGGCAGCACTTAGGTTTTGGTCAGCATGACAGCAAACTCTCTTCATTGCCTTAACATCCAGGTTGTCTTGCAGAAATCTTTACTATTCATGGTTAATATGGCAGTCTTCCCAGTCTGTCTGGAGAAGCTAAAGGAAGAGGCTTTTTCTATCCTGAAAGCTGAAAAAAAAATATCCAAGAGGTTGAAAAGAACGAAATGATGCCATTAGTATATATCCCTTATCATCCTTGACCTTGACTTCAGCCAATTTATATTACCCATGTAGCAGTTGTCCATCTATATTTATATGACAACCCAACTGCTGGGAGTTAAAAGATATAAATAATCTATTCATACATACACACAAAGTTATAAATACATCTATTGGTAATTTAAATGGACTAGGTTATACATGCTATCCCCCAGCCTCAGTTCTGAAGTCTGAATTTGATTTGTCCCTTGACAGAGAATATGTGTTTCATGCATGTGGCTATTTCAGCCCTTGGGAATGATTCCAGTCAGGTAATCACTTGGGAAAGGTATGATTTACCAGAGCACTGTTTCTGCATTAGTTCAAATATCTATTAGCAAATACACAGGAAAATTGCAGCTTTGGAGGGACAATAATATAGAGGATTATAAAATGCTGTAATTCAAGGCACACAACTCCTTGAAGACATGAAGTGTTTCTTTTCTAAGTGCCATTAGCAGAATTAGAATCATAAATTGGCCTTATTTTAGAATCTGATCCATCTGGCCCACCTTTGTTAATTAGTAAGAATGTTTCTTAAAAAATAAAACCCTCAATTTCCTTCAAGGAAGGGCTTGCTAAGATCTGAAAAATCACGATTTAACAAGTTTCATTATGGTTATGACATATCAGAGAGAAACAAGTTATAAAACACATCTGAGACATCAATTGCATCCCACCTCTGTAGGCCAGACATGGGATACAAATTTCCAGAGGTGTGAGTGGGATGTTGAAGGATCTCTCATTAATAGCATTTCTGTGAAAAATTTAAAGTGATTTTTCTGAGGAAAATAAAAAGATAAAAACCCAGCTTTGCATGAAAAACAGTCTAATTGAAACATTTTATTCAGTCATTCTCACAGAAGTTGCAGGTAGAATTTCTTGAATTACTAGAATTCCTACTTACAAAGGGCTTGCATCTCAGAAATATGGAAGATTGCCTCCCTGCTTTTACAAAAGGCACAGCTGTGTGTTTCACTGCAAAATGCATTAAGGCACAAGAGAAGTGTCTTTCCTTTAGTCTTGCAATGTGTTAAGCATACCCCAGGTACGTAACAAATAATAAATAAAATAACAGTGTAAGTGAGGCTGGGATTAGAATACTATTACCATACTCTGGAGTCTGTCATGCTCTTTCATCTCACTCTTGGCAGCCCAGTTGCCAGTTCACATCACAGTTTGAGAAAGATCTCCCAGGACATCAGCTACACATGAGAACAAGAAACCCAGGATCTATTTTTTATTAACTTTCTCTTTGCATTGGTGAATCTCAACAAGACCTTTGAATATAGCTTGTGAGTACTGACCAGTGCAGAAATGGAGTGCAATTTCTAACATTCCTTTCCCATGAATTCTTAATCGGTCTTCTGAAGAAAGTGGCAAAATACATATTCTCAAATTTTCCCTGTCCTTTATTTGCTTTAATCCTTTGCTTGTGTATGACTATACTGCCTATGTTAGAAAAGCCTGGAGAGGAGGTCTGTCTCTAACCACGATTATCTAGGATGTAGCAATTTGGCACACACAGGAAGATGAATGCAAACTGTATAATAAATCCTGGAACTCGCCCTGGCATGGCACTGATGGAGTTAAACACAGTCCCAAGTTCTGTGATTGCTCCACCTTTATATTTTATCTGACAGTTCTCTTTCTCTCCCTGGATTGTCATGTAGCCTTTTTGCTCTGTCTGTTCACATTACACAGTAACTCCTCCGGTGTCTCTTTCAATTTTTTCCATGCAAATGCATTCCCTGTCATACATTAAAATTTGTGCACAGAAGACCTCTTTAGGCTCACTTTTGCTTTGACACACTTACCTTTATTAATAAATACTTAATATTAAAAAATACAGATTAATAAATGTCTGGCCAAAATACCAGGAGCATCTACAAAAGTTGATTTTCACCATATATGTCTTAATAGAGTTCTAGCATAAAATTTCCCTGTGGAGGACTACTGAATTCTTCTGTGGCTTAACGGGTTTCAGCGTTTGTATCAGCAAGTGGAGAAAACTCCAGTAACATAAACTGATGGCGACCAAGTCTTTGCTAAGGAAATCAATTTAGATTTGTGAGAAAAGACCATACCTGTCCTCAGTTGGGGGCAGACAAAGAAAACATTACCTCTAGTACTACAGGTTATATTGCTGCATCCATAAAGACTTGATGGATCTCTTAATCTCCAAAGAGAATTGGCAGGTAAGATTTGATATGAGGACATTCAAGTTTTGTGACTGAGAAGTTAACATATCCCTGAATAACTCTTTAGTGCTCCTCCTCTTTCCTCAGATGACTTTGGATGTGATTTGAGCTGACACCCACAGTTGTGTGTTTGAACAGCTCTATTCAGTGCTAGGTTACAGTTTACACATCAGCTTCCCAGACCTAAGAATCATGAAACTCTTTATTATGTTTGTCAGCCCATCCTGAATTTTTACTTCATTATGAATTTTATTGAAAAAGAAATACTGAGCACTTGGTTTCCCCCTTTCAGATCTTTTAAACGTACAGACAGATTTACTGAATAATATACATTGCTCCTAGAGGATTTGTATCTCTCTGTATCAGCAATAGCTCATAACACAGAAAAGCTTATTTTAAGAACTTTGCACAACTAAGTTCTCTCTTGTTATTATACGGTTTTGTCCTTTTTAATTTTAAAACATATAAAGGCAACATAAATGAAAACACATATGAAAAGAATTCCATGATGTATATACTTTCCACAGAAAATTTAAACATTTAAAATGAATGAATTCTGAAAGGAACAGCTTTGAGTGTTATTGACTGAAAAAGCAGATGGTGCAAGGATACATTAGTGTCACAGAGCATTACCTTCATCCTTAGGAGCAGAGATGGCATCTCAATGATGCACTGGGCTTTTTTCAGTGCTTTCTAGGTGGTTCAAGACATAAAACATAAAACCCCCTGTTTCTTATTGAAGTTGTGTACCAAAGAAATTAATGTATCTATGATTTACTCTTTGCATATAGATTGCTTCTCTAAGGGGAAAATACAGCTTAAAGCTGATAAGTCATTTAAATCTCACCTAAAACCTTAAAATAGGGTGTAAGTATGACTTAAATAATGCATGAACCTTAAGCTAGCCTTTGCAGAAGGGTAAATTCAGTTTCCTTAACCCTCACACACTAGAAATGTTTTCAATTATAAGGAGGATGAAGGTTTGGCACATGAAGATACCTGCTTGTTTCTTTCAATTTACTGTCTGTCTAGAGGCCTGAATATTTTTCCATTGCATAGCCACGTGAAACATGCTTATAAAAATAATTCTTGAGTATTTTAAAGCCAATGTTTACAATTATCCAAACATAACACGCAAATCTGTGCCAGCTCCAGATTGCATTCTGTGAAAATTTGGTGCAATTAGAGAATCTGGTGCTTTTGAGATCTTATCACTCTCTCTAGCTCTCTGAAGGGAGATTGTAGCAAGGGCTCTTCTCATAGGTGACAAGTGACAGGACAAGAGGAAATGGCCTCAAGTTGCACCAGGGGAGGTTTAGATTAGATATAAGAAATATTTCTCCACTGAAAGGGTGGCCAGACATTGGAGCAGGCTGCCCAGGGAAGGGGTGGAATCACCATTGCTGGAAGTTCATAAAACGTGTGCAATGTGGCACTTGGGGATATGGTTAAGTGATAACATGGTGGTGCTGGGTTAACAGCTGGACTTGATGGCCTTGGAGGTCTTTTCCAGGCTTAAAACTCTATCATACTAAGGATCACAGTGTCTTACCCTAGTCTGTATCATTCCCCAACCCAGAAAGCTGCAGCAGCCAGGATGAGGCAGGGAGGCAGCCCCCTTCTCTCCCATCCAGCCAAAATTTTTTACAAGAAAAACAAACTAGAAAGAAACAGAAGAACAAACCAATAAAAGGGATCCTATTCATCACAGAAATATATTTCATGGAAATAAAATTCTTGTTATTAAGCACATTATTCTCAGTTTACTTTACAGCAGTCTCAGGACAAGATATTTTGCTAGACAGACTGCAGGAATATTAAATACCTTTTTCTGGCTTCACTCTGAGCTTACCCTTGCCTCTTACACCATTTCCCATCTTCTCAAAGACACAGGAATGGACAAGCCTTTGTCACTGTGTGACTGTGATGGAACCAGGAAGTGTTCCCACTCCAGTATGACATTTTAATCTTCATTAATTTTCACCTACTTTAAAAGAAGCTCCTTGGGACAAGATCCAACACTCAAGTCTGTGTAAGTGTTCCCCAGGGTTTGCTTTGCAGCCAGACATTGAACGTGTGTCTAGATGGCACCGCACAGAGAGCAGCTGTGTGCCAGCAGGATGGAGGAGCTAGGTGACCATGTGAGTCTGTCTGCTGCTTCCTGATCAAGGTTAAAATAATTTATACTAAACTGCCATCTGAGAGTGGGCCTTGATCCAAGCATGCACACCAGTCTACAGTATCCTTTTGCTTAACAAGATGCTGAGAGTGCAGGGCCTTGCCCTCAGCATAGAGAAATAGTTGATGTGCCTATGTTTAAATTTCTTGTGCTTTTCAGAAGAGAAGGTGGCATGAAGACATGCCTGTGGCAGCACAATTGCCTTTGGAGCTGGGATGTACCTGCTCCAGGAACCCACTAATCACACCTCAGAAAGACAAACAGCACAGCTATTCCTTAAACATAAACAGGGGAGATTCTGGAGATCTCTCCAGACTGTCCAGCCTTTCTCTACCTTGCACGATTTACCTCGTGATAATTTTGAATCATTCACACAGGAGCTTCCATGAGACCATGGAGAAAAATCACTTGTTCCTGTATATCTGTCACCCCGTCTTTTGTATCACAACTGAGGGAACATACAGGAGCAATACAGAACTTTAATGTGGGATACCATTAAAAAAAAAAAGACAGAATTTATTTGCTTTAGTTCCAGAAGTGTTTTCTATTGCTAATCTATTATTAAAAAAAAAAAAGAAAGAAAAATTAGCATTATTTTTAAATGACAATCCAACTTGAGTAAAACTGGTGAGAAACAGTAAACTGAAATTAGCCACAAGAGAGCTTATTTTATTCAAAATGGCCAGTGGAGTAATTTACTTTGATAAAAATACTAAATAACTATGAAAGTTTACAGACTTCAAATATGCTGTTGTTTATATATATTGCTATGAATTTACAAGAAGATGGCAAAAGATGGTTTGCCTTTAAATTATTAAATTGATAACACAGCAAAAAGTTATCGAATGAGAAAGTGTCCCTACAATACCTTAAATAGTGGGTGCAAGATGATTCACTCTTGGCGTGAAGGGTCTGTGTGACAGTATGTGACTATAGCAATGCATATGAATAAAGGCATTACAGGCACCCACAGTGAGCACATTTGGATTCTCATCTCACTGTTGTTCTGATGAATAGAACCAAAACAATCCCCTTCCAAGTGGCAAACATGCCTGCTTTGAATAATCCATTCAGCCTTAGTCAAACTTGCAGATGAGCTTTTGGAGTCTGTGAAAACAGGCTGAAAAAAAGAGCTTCTTGCTTACTTATTTATTTAATATTGAAATGAGAAGAGACAAGCTAAAATGAGGTCACAGAAACCCATTTTTGATGGGTCCAGTTATGACTCAAACTGTGATTTGCCGGTAAAAGAGGGAAGAGTCAGTGAAATGCCTTTTGAATAAAGTTTAAATAAGCAGGGGTGGGACCAGGTAGGCACTACCTCGTTAAAGGTGGGATTTGTCTCGTCTACTTCAGCCATCTGGAAGTCAGGCTTACACTGTGAGCCATTTGCTAGGTTGTGTTTAGAGACAGGGAGGGAACAAAGAAGGTGGTAAGCCCTGCCTATCTCAGGAATGGACAAATTTTTGATTTAAAGTCTTTTGCCTGTAAGGTCAGTTGTTGTCTCTCTGTAAGTGATAGGCTTGGTTTAGATACTTAACATTTAAATAGCTGTAATTAGTAAAGATTAGTACTTTAAATGCTCCAACTGCTTACTGAAATACAGATTCTTTCTCTTCTAAAAGCCGGGTTTGTCAGTGAAAGTACGTGGTACAGATTTCAGCTGATGGTGAACAAAGGTCAACATCCAACACTGCCTGTCCATTGTGAGACCCAGTTTAGGCACAAGGGGATGTTGAGGTCTAAAATATTAGTA
The DNA here is from genome assembly GCA_013399875.1 of Gymnorhina tibicen. Taxonomy (NCBI): domain Eukaryota; kingdom Metazoa; phylum Chordata; class Aves; order Passeriformes; family Artamidae; genus Gymnorhina; species Gymnorhina tibicen. The sequence goes on along the minus strand of VXAZ01005262.1, from coordinate 760,067 downwards.
AATGGTGGCATCCTGACTCCTTCTGTATTGGTCAGTTCTGGAGATAAAATGGGACTTCCTTGTGACATGGCCTTATATATGTATATGTAAAAAAAAAGAAGCATGTCACATTGAATATTTACAAACCTAATGTTTCAGGCTCAATTTTTTTTCTTGTGACAGCTTAGACAAGTGGAAATAGGCTGGTTACTTGAGCAGAAATTAAATGAAACACAGTGAGAAGTGGCAGGTTTCCTCTTCTGTGTAGGTTAATGAGACCCTGTAGGACAGCAAGAAGGTGGTTTTAGCTGTTCTGATTAGCTTGACCTAAAAGCCACTTCATGATTCACACACAGAAAATGTAATTTAAAATGATCAAATTGATGTTCAAATACAGACTAGTTAACAATAGAAATTTTGAAATACCCTCTTCACAGCATCTTCTTCTCCTTCCAACCCCATGCCAGGTTTTATTGAATATAATGTTCTGGGCTGTGAACAACTCCCACCAGAAATCGTGTATGTTTTAACAAACAGGAGAATTTTTCAGCCCTCTTGCAAGTTACATCTTCAAATACACTGGCTATAAAGTCAGGATGACCACGCCTCACCCTTTCTTATCCCTTCTTGCTGACCTCCACAGCAGTCTCTTTGAGGGACCCCCGTGCTTAGCTTGCTGGCGCAATCTGTCTGGGAAGGAGCTTGCTGGAAGCCTTCACTGCACAGGAGTGCACAGCTGAATGCCTGCTTTGGGGAAGCTGGCCTGGAAACCTGCTGGGAATTCTCTTGTTATAGATGAACACTGTCCATGCCGGGTTTTTCTCCTACTGCTAGCTATTTTCATTGGTGGTGCAACTTCATTGCTGATAGGGAACTACTGGCATTTTAATCAGGGTCATTTCATTCTAATCTAACTGCTGGTGAAAAGGGAAAAAAAAGATGTATTTGAACCATCCTTGTAGCAAGGCAGAATTTTTCTTGTTGAATACTACAGAGCCAGAGAGGTAAGACTCTTCAGATCATTAGAGGGAAGATTTGAAACTCAATTCTACAAACAGTAGTTTGAAATGAAACATAAGCTGCAGGTTCTGCTATAATGAGAGCAACAGGTTGGACAAGTGAAAGAAAGCTGAGAAATATATATATAATGTAAATCTGCACATTAAGTGCTCTTTGTAAAGAATTCTCTTTGTGTGTGTTAGAAACATATTTAGACAAGGGATATCAAAAAAGCATAGGAGCCAGTTCCTTTTTTTTCTCCCCCATTAGTACATAGCCTGAAGTCTTTTCTAGGCCAGAAAAAATGCATCTCCTTAATGTGGCCATTGTCCTATAGCAAATTAGTAGAGATCATCAAATCATTCATTCTACTGAAGGCCATTTCCAATCTATCTCATTAGCACAATGTTCAATCCAGTTAAAGCTGAGTCAAACTAAAGTGAGCAACTAATGGACTGAAACACTGCATTTTTTTTTGTATAAAAGTTCCTGAACTGAAAATACAATATCTCAGATACAAGATCAAATTATAGATTGCAGAATTTTCTTGAGAAGAATGTTAAAAATAGATTATAATGTATCTATGCCTGATTTCTTCTGGGACAAAAAAAAAAAAAAAAGCGATTATACTGACAAAATGCAACAAAGACTAAGTTAAATTCCAAGTTAAATCTTGGAAACAATGAATTTTTTCTTGTATGTCTGAATATTATAAAAGCAGAGATTAAAGAGAGCCCCACCAAATACCACCCGGGCCATATTTAAATTTGAAAGCAACAATAAACAGCCTGTAATCTGTGCAGATTTTAAAACAATACAGGCTCTGGCACACATTCCAATTTGCACCTACAGAGCCAAGCTTTCCAGCATATGACTGGTGGGATTTGTATCTGTTGACGTGTAAGGTTCACTTGTGTAAGGTATGTTCTAATACTCTCATGTGTAAAACAGACAGAGTCTCACATTTCACTCTGGATACCATCCCTACAGTGCTCTTCTGAAATTCTGGCTACTACTACCTCTACTGGTGTCACAGGCAAGTGATTGGAGCCTGCAGGGGTCCCAGGCCACATTCAGCACACATCTACACGCTCAGTTACAGGCAGACATTAGGTGGCTTTGCCAAGCCAGTGGGAAGCAAATGAAATCTCCCCAGACAAGCTGTCAATTTGCTTTGCCTGGGGAAATAGACTGTGCAGTTCACTCTCTGGGCATATGCAGGGTGGACATATGCATGACCATGTAATTTCTCATTTCAGAACTGTTGCTTAACTTAAATAGCTTGCACAAGGGAAATAAAAAAGTGCCTGGTATGTTCTCTTTAAAATTGTCTTGAAGATTGGCTGGAACTGACCCTATAAATACAAGTTAATTAGTGTATAGGAGCATGTGGGGTTTTTGGACCAGTAATTGCAATATGAAAGAGATACAAACTACTGTACAGTTCTGGTGCCCAGAGCAAAAAAAAAAAATACGCACAGAAACTGCAAAATCAGCATCACAACAATGATGGTAGAACTGTGGGAAACACCAAACAACAACTTAGCAAAACAAATTTTCCTGGCTTATCCGAAAGTTTGGTTTTTAATACGTTTACCTCTAAAGAGGAGAACATGTGCTCACCTAGAACAGTCTGTAGGGATCACAAATACTTATTGGACATGGAAGACAAGGTTTACATTGTACAGCACAGATTTTAACAATAACTTCTGAAATGAATAATACTGAGAAGTGACAATTTGCTTTCTGCAGAATATTCATTAATCAAAAATGATCCCTGGGCTCTGACATACCAGACAGTGTAGGTGGTCACTTCTGGCCTCAAACCCCATGAAATTGAATTATAAGTGGCTGGTCTCAGGAATGCAGAATGGAGCAATATCAGTATTTCACTCCTTGCTAAGAGTGGTCAGAGTTTTGAAATGCCATGAACAGCAAAGAGGAGAAATGGCTACATTATCTCTTTGGCAAATCTGTGCAGATAAATTCTAACTTCAGTTTCTATTAATTTTATTATATAAAGTAGATTTATATTGACCTTTATTATAGCAAGCTTTTTCTGGTTTATCAAAACAATTTTACTCATGGCTAAAATAAGAAAAATTGCATTCACTTTGTACAACCATGAAACACAATTAGAGCTTCACATCATAATAGGCAACCAGAGACCTGGAATTTCAGAGACATTTGGCACAGTGTTTCTCATTAGAATTGTTTCTAATATACAACTGCAAAATTTCTATATAGCCATGATATGTCAAATACAGGGCCTTCTTTCTTTGAAAATATGAAGCCATCAGTGTACCTGGAGCTTAATTATGTGATAACTTCTTAGTGCAAGAGAACCCTTCATCCTCCCAAGAGCTAATTTTATTGTCATAGTTTTCTACCTATAGCTGTAAGAAAATGCTTTTGTCCTTGAAAGACTGACAGTGAAAATTTGCTTCTCAATATAAGGTGATTTTTCTCACACATTTATAAAAACAGAAATGGAATGTTTTCCAGATTTCATTTGTCCACAGTATTTGCTAGGAAAATGTCTACTTTTTTCAAAATTTTGAATTGTGAAAAAGGAATCCTGTGAGCAAAGGAATCCTTTGCGAAGCTCTAGCCATAAGAGCAATGTCTGTAGCTCACGTTCTTTTGTGTGTATTTTTGTGGTGGCTTAGTTTTCTTTTATTTTGAAGGAGAGATATCCTTTCTTTGTGACCAAGTTGTTTGTCTCCCTATTCAGCTTGCATTATTTGACATTTCAGGGGGAATGACTTACAGTTCAGAGGCATTAGAGTTATGATCATCACAAGCTTTTATTTTGGTGAAATAAACACATTTCTCTGTTCATCCTCTTTCCTGCCAGCACTGATGATGAAGGGGATGCTGACAACTGTCAGCACTATTAATGTGTGTTGGGGAAAGGATAGAGCAAGGAGCTTTTACTATTATTGTTGGAAAATTTCTTAATCCAGTAACAAAATCCAACAGGTGAGAGCCCCAAATTTCACAGTTACAGTAATTCTATCATTCAAATCAAATTTTTGCAGTCTGCCTTCATGCTGGCATCTATCAAGATTAGTGTAAAAAACCCCACACAGACTGATAGCACGTAAGGATGAAATTTTCCCTGCGTAGAATGGAGTCTCTTGAATTTCATTAACTTCACCGGACTGCAAGTAACTTTTGAATGACCCAGCCTGCTGGTTTCTATATCTGTCCCTGTCAGGAATCTCCAAAAAGCCAGTGTGCTGGAACCTCATGTTCAAATTTCATGCTTCCTCTGTATAGCCATCAATGTGACCTTTCAGTACCTCACAACAGACTAACTGGCTTTACACTACTGGGCAGCTACATCCCTCTATACACACAAGAAAAAGGCAAACTTTGCACTAATTATTAAAAAGGGTAGAAAGGAGGACCCCAGAAACTACCTGTCAGCCTTCCCTCCATGCCTGGGAAGATCGTGGAACAGATCTTCTTAGAAGCTCTGCTAAGGCACATGGAGGACAGGGAAGAGATTTGGGCCAGCCAGCATGGCTTCACCAAGGGCAAGTCCTGCCTGTACAAACCAAGGGCCTTCCATGATGAAGAGATACATCAGTGGGCAAGGGAATGGCTACAGATGACCTTTATCTGTATTTCTGTAAAGCCTTTGACACAGTCCCCACAACATCCTTCTCTCTAAATTGGAGAGAGATGGATTTTGTTTGTTTGGTGGATGAGGAATTGGTTGGACAGTCACATCCAGAGTGTTGTGGTCAATGGCTCAGAGACCTGATGGAATAAGTGACAAGTGGTGGCCCTCAGTGGTCCATACTGGGACAAGAATTGTTTAAAATCTTCATCAATGACAAAAATGGTGGGATTTAGTGCACCCTCAGCAAATTTGCAGATGACACAAAGCTGAGTGGTGGTTTGACACACCTGAAGGTTGGGATGCCATCCAGAGGGACCTGGGCCTCATGAGGTTCTACAAAGCTAGGTGCAAGGTGCTGCACTTGGGTCAGGACAATCCCAGACACGAGTGTGGACTGGGAGAAGAAATCATTAAGAGCATCCCCACAGAGAAGGACTTGGGGGTGCTGGTGGATGGGAGGCTGGCCATGACCTGGCCATGTGCACTCACAGGCCAGAAAGCCAAACGTGTCCTGGGCTGCATCACAAGCAGTGTGGCCAGGAGGGTGAGGGAGCAGATTCTGTCCCTCTGGCCCCCTCTTATGAGACCCCCCTGGAGTGCTGCATCCAGCTCTGAGGTTTTTGGCACAAGAAAGACAAGGACCTGTTGCAGCAAGTCCAGAGGAGGGCCAGATAAATGATGAAAGGGCTGGGACACCTCTTCTATGAGAAAAGGCTGAGAAAGCCAGGTTTTTTCAGCCTGGAGAAGAGAAAGCTCCAGGGTGACCTTATTGCAGCATTTCTGTGCTTTAAGGGGGTGTACAAGGAGGGTCTGTTGCAATAAGACAAGGGCTAATGGTTTTAAATTAAAAGAAGGTAGATTCAGGCTATTTGTAAGGAAGAAATTATTTTACAATGAGCATGGTGAAGCATTGGAACAGGTTTCCCAGGAAGATAGTGCCCCAAGAAAGAAACACTCAAGGTCAGGTTGGATGGGGCTCTGAGCAACCTGATCTTGAAGTTGTCCCTGCTCCCTGCGGGGGGTTGGACTAGATGGCCTTTAAAGGTCCCTTCCAGCCCAAACCATTGTATGACTCTCAGATGCCTCCTTTTGTCCTTGCTGAGTTTTGCAGCAATGTTCTCTTTGATATTAACAACTTTTTTTTTTTGCCCCCACTGTATTGCCAGAAAAAAAGGGATGAAAGCAAAAATGACATTTCTGCGCCTGCAAGACAGACAGCACAGATGACAAGATGCTGTGTTGGTGACAGACTGAAGAAATCTTGTCTGGATAATGCAAGGCAAAAAACAGGCCAATATTCACCCTTCAGTATCACAAAACAGATATATATGATATTTTTCCATACTCTACTCATCACATTTCTTACCTTAGTGCTTTGCTCTCTATAGCAGTTAATGCTCATCTTGGTAAATTCTGACCTCTGTCATGTAAGAGGACCATGAGCTTTTGTAATCCTGGAACAGGTCAGGTATCTGAGGGCAGAAAATAAAGGTCAATTGTCTCTTTGCATCATTCCTGTAAACCACAGCAGTATTACAGTGGTCTAGGTAGTTTAAACCAACCATAAGGAGAGATTCTGCCAGAAGTGCTTCTGCAGTTCTGAATTTAGCTTCAGAAGACAAACAAATATAAACAAATCTGCATGGCAGGGGCAACACACACAAAAGAATCTCTCTCATAATAGCAACCTATTAAAATACACATAAGAAAGGAAGTGGAATCAAAAGAGAAAAACATTCATTTTTTTGTGTAAGTTCCTCTTGGTAACTTCAATTTTGCATTCTCAAAATACAATTGAGCTCATTACTAAAGAACCTTTAAAATACTCACATAATTTTCCTCTCCCCTGTAGTTTCCATGAAACAGATGCATGTGCATATTAAGTTATATTTTACGATTCATCTGGGGCAACTTAGCTCAGACATATCTTTTTGTTTGCTACAAGAACTGCCTAGATTGATTTTTTTTGGCAAATTAATTCTTAGTGAATGACAGAGTAAGGACTTTAGTTCCCAAAGTCACAAAATTACTTCTACTGCATGGCAAGCTAAAGCAATGCATAGCTAGGTTTTTGTAAGCTATCAGGGTACAAAATTAAGGACACGTGTCCTGACTGCACTTAATGCATTAACAGAAAGCAGTCCCATAGTATGGAGCAAAATAGGTTCAGCTGTGGGATGGCAGCTTTAATTGACAGTCTGCAGGTGGTTCTCTATGGGTTATTGCTTCTCTCTAGTCACCAATTCACTTATTTTTGCAGCCTTCCTAATGTGCCTGAATGCTTCACTTGTGCAAGGTGATGCTGACAGGGGCCTGACAGCTATAGGTGATACATTCAGCCCTGAGTTTCAGCAGTAAGGTGATGGCTTCAGTAAAAAGTATCGAGGAGCTTCTGGGGTGATGAGCCAGAGCATGCTGTAAGGTCATCAATCCTGATCACTGCCTGGGAACACCTGGCACTAATAGCGTGAGATTGTTTTTAGTGAAGACAGAGTGTGTGACATTGCATTATATAACAAGGGACTTACATTTAGATAAAACAAAGCCAGCTGAGAAGGACTAGGCTGGTTAACTTGATGCTCAAGTTGTTTTCCCCATCTCTAGCATTAGCTTAAGAGTCTTGAATAGCAGAGATACTCCACTGCATTTCATTATACATCTGCAACGTAAACAGTTCTACAAGCAAGTCTTCATCACACAGCTCATTAGCCCTTACTGTGATCTAAAAAGGCAATAGCTCTAGAGACTGTCCCGTGCTATAGTGGAAGTTATTTTTTGTAGCACATTATTTAAGTAGCAAGTCCCAGGGTGCTTTATGAAACCTCAAGGCTCTCACACTTATGTTTGAAAGACTAACCATACCATATACTTGGTAACATGATTTCTGGCTTTTGCAGTTTGCCAGAGAATGGTGCCATAGTAGCTTAGCTTTCATGGAAAAATACTGACTTTTACTTCTAGAGGAAAAGCTACCTGTAGGTACCATTGCAAATAAAGTAAATAATTCAGAGATGTCCACTTGAATTTGCAGCCAGCAAGAATCACATTTCTTGAACTTGAAAGGGAAATCATAAAATCACAGAATAAGCTGAGTTGGAAGGGACCCACAGGAATCATCAAGCCCAACTCCTGGCCCTACACAGGAACATGCTCAAGTCACCACATGTGCCTGAGAGCATTGTCCAAACACTTGAACTCTCTCAGGGTTGGTGCTGTGACCACTTCCCTGGGGAGCCTGTTCCAGTGCCCAACCACCCTCTAGATGAAAGAACGTTTTCCTGATATCCAACCTAAATCTCCCCTGGCACAACTTCAGGCCATTCCCTCAGGTCCTGTCACTGTCACCACAGAGCAGAGATCAGTGCCTGCCCCTCCTCTTCTCCTCACGAGGAAGTTGTAAGTGCAATGAGGCCTCCCCTCAGTCCCCTCTTCTCCGGGCTGAACACACCAAGTGACCTAGCCCCTCCCCATATGACTTCCCACACCCCAAGGGACATGTATTCATTTGAAGTCCCTTTTATTATATGACTATGAGAGTGTGCATCTATTGAACCAAATGCCTTTTTTTCTCTAAATATAACATACTGTATCTCCATAGTAACATAATATAAATAAAACATTTAATTTGTGAAATTATATTTTTAGAATAGAATTACAGTACATAATAATACTTTTTTTCTTGTTTTACATTTTTCTTCTAAGTGCATTCAAAAATACATATAAAAAATGCCTTGTGACTAAGTTATTGTAAGAGCATATATTGTGGCACTATCCAAATTAGTGACAAGGTATATAAGATCAGGAAGTAATGAAAAGCAGTCACCTCACAACCAAATTGGAAATCACTCATGTCTGTGAAGTATTTTAAGTCTCAGGATAAAATATCTCAGTTGTTCACTGGTGCCAAGAATCAAAATCACCTCATCTCTCCTGGATGCCAGGATCACTTGAAGTGAACACCTCAATTATTAAATCACAGCGTTATATCTTTACCATGTTCTTTGTCTTTGTCTTGGTGTGTCTGAGAAATTAAATCTTCCAGTGATTAATGATCTTTTATTCTATATTTGAATTAGCATAGGTCCAGTTGGTTTGAAGCCAATGGTATCATTTATGCTTCAATAATTCTTTTCTTTCCCTTGTGTTACTACCCCCTGCAGCACTGATTTATTTTCTCTAAACAAGCCAAGATCATCTTTTATCAAACTTTATTCTGCCTTCAAATGTTGTTACATATTGTCCTTTTGTACTCTTCAGGTCAAATAATAGAGCAGCTCTAACATCGAACTGCTATCAAAATGCCTTTTTTGTAAATACAGCTAAACAGAACTGTTTATTGTGTTGCAGATAATTATTTTTTTTTTAGTTTGCCTGATGTATCTGAGTTTTTACATTTTTTCTTCCCTATTCCATTAGTGACTCACAGATATGTTGTGACAGTTCAAATGTTGAACCCCAAATGCATCATTATTACTTTCCTTCCTAAATGCATGGCTTTCTTATACCTCCTTTGTTCAGTGAAAAAATCTTTTACTAACTATGGTTAGATATTCCTCCACTGTGTCGTTATTAGTAATATTTATTCTAAAGCCTGTTTCTGGAAGGTCAAAATCTTCCATAAAGAGAGTAAATCTTCCCTAATGCTAATATCTCTCTTTCTAATAACATTACAGAGATCTTTATCCAGCACAAATTAAACTTGAGGGGGCTAAAGCAGGCAACATTATCCAAACCTTTTTCTGATCCTTCCCTAAATTGTTTTTAACTCAAACCTATCCATTTTAACACATTATCTGGTTTGTTATTTTTTTTAAGCTTAGCACATTATACATTATAATACTCTTTCACTACCCTGCCTTTTATTTCTAGCTTGCCTGAACAATGTGTCCTCTCCCTATTTATGTTGCACCCTATTATTATTATTCTACCTCAGCTGGGCTACCCTAATTATATCTGGCTTGACACCTTGCATCATAATTCAGTTTCATCTCTTTTGTTGTTCAGATGATTTTAATTCCTATATGAATACTTCTACTGATTCTCAGTAGTCTCAGGTGGTTACCTAGCTAGATTAGGAATATTTCACTTAAGGCACTGCTCACCTGACTACTGCTGTCACCAGCTTTTTCTCCTTCAAATTACTCAAGTGACTCTTTCCCTGCAGCATCTTCACTGATTTGTGCCACTTCCTGTGGCATTCTGAGCAGCCAGGGGTGGAGCAAAGCAGATTAGAAAGCAAATGCCCAGTCCCTTCTAAATAGGAGAAATCCACAAGCATGAAAGGACCTTAAGAAAGGAGGACAAGAAGAAAATATGTTGAAATTCAAAGTCAATAGTTTTGAAAGGGGGTTCACTTGCTCATAAGATAACTCATGTGAGGAGAGAGCTGGTGGCTTCGTTCACCACCTAGTAATTCACCTGCTGAGGGTTTCCCTGGTCTCTGGAATTGGTCTCCCTTCATCCTCCTCTGTAGAGGAGCTGTGTTTTTAGGATGATGTAGGTTTGACAGAGCACTGGCTTTGATGTTAGGAAGAACAGAGACTCAGATGTTTGCACAAATTTCCTTAACACAATGATCAAATATTGATCAGTTAATAAAGACATCTCTGGGAATATCAGGCTCTCAGAAATGGAACTGCTGCCTGTGATGCTGCATAATTCCATCATAATGTGCTATTTTAAATTGTTGTCGGCAGGCAAAACCTTGTTCTGGCAGGAAAGTGGCAACATGTGTAACAGCTTTTTCCTACTTAGCACCCATATTTCTACATTTGAAAATGTGAGAAAATTGTTATATTACTTACAGATCATGCATCAGCTATAGAGGTAGGTGTTTGGGTTTTTTTGTTATTGTTGCTGCTGTTGTTATTTTTTTAATTCTGTAGACCTCTGTGACAAAAATACATTGTCATTCAAATGAAGAAATAAATTCTAAAAATTACAGAGATCTGACATTGGAATAGAATATAATAATTTGGAGAAGAGAGATTTCTTAAAGGACTTGCATGCCAGGCAGAAAAAACCCTGTGGAGTCAGATGAAGGCAAGTAGAGAAGTCAGAGCTGACACTGAGGATAAAAATGGTAGGATGTATTCTTTGTGCAAACAGTCAAGCAAGAAATATTGTTTTGGTAGGAAATGAATGGGACAAATCGGACCTTCATTATGCCAGCTCCTCTGAAATATTAAATAGGGCAAGTACTGAAACAAGGATTAAGGCTATTTTTGCTGTCACTGGAGCAGCACAAAACAGTCTTAGCGGGGACTGAGATCCAGCCGTAGGACTCTGTTAATTAAAATAGCCACTATTAAGATATTTACTGTCCCTAATAATCATAGCTATGCAATTTGTACTACTGAGTAAACAAATCATGCCTTAGAAGTTCCCAGCTGACTATTACAGTCTAGTCTGTCAGCTGTCATTTAGTTACAAAACCAATTTTCCATGTAGTTTATTTGCATAAACAACAGTTTTTTCAAAGAGCTTCATAGAAAAAGAAATCATATTAAACAAAATTAAAATTAGGTTAAAGTAATGTTAATAAACTGACAAGCTCCCCAAAGCCCAACTAGTCAAAGATTTTTTAAAAATTTCATGCTGAGTTTTTTTGATGTGTTCACCTCTCTAGGCAGACTTATGCTGTGTTAAAAGAATGATCATTACTGCTTCTTGAATCCTGTTAATTATGCATGCGCGTGCAGGGTTATTTGTAATTGGTCCCTCTCCAGATATTCTCTCATCTCTCTCTGTTTTCATGAAAATTTAAAAAATATCCACACTGACTATCATTTACTAACTAATATCTCTCTCTGTTTATACATTTCAGGCATCCTGTACTGATGTGGCCCAGATTGGACAGATATTATCACATTAATTATATTTGGATGGACAAGTTGCATCTGCCAACTTGGTGGTATTGGGCCAGTGACTGTTTTACCTCATTATAATCGTAGACAAGGTGCAATGAATTTTTAGTTCAAATACAGAACACTTTTCATACCTGACAGATACAGATCAATGTATTAAATCCACTTGGATAAGAAAGAGACCTCATACAAAGCACTTGAGGACTTTTCACAGGGTAAGAAGCCAGTGGGGTCATTCTGCAATGTAGGTGTTTGGTGAGCAAATCAGATGGTTCAAGTTGCTCTGTATAATCCATCATAACAGTTACAGTCTTCCCCTGGTCTTCATTAACATTGCCTGTGTGCCTTCACATCTTCTAACGCATACCAGATAGTTATCTTTTCTAGGAAGGACTAATATTTTAGTCTCTTTCACAGAATTATTTTATTTTTAAATAATATAAGCTTCTTCTCCACGTATTATCCCAGTATCTTGCATTCACCCGCATCAGAAAATTTTGCCCCTGAGATACTAATCTCACCAAAGATTGTAGGTTAGGCAACACTGCAGGGAATCCCATTAGAGGTGCAATAGCTAAACCACGGTTTTCCACTGGAAAACACTGAAGGATGGGTTTGCGAAGTCTGCAGATTTCTGTGGAAACCTCTTTTAATGTGCACCAACTGCCCTGCAGGACTTGAAAGAATTGTTAACAAGTAAGTTTTAGATAATATCTGATCTCTTCTATAAAATTTGCATTGCTCTACAATCCCTAGTGAGCCTTTAGCTCTTGCATTTATGTCAGGTGAGTTTTACTGAGAAAGGAAAATATTGAAGCTGCTGACTAAATAAATACAGCTAGATGCCCATGCACCTTTCTCCTGATGACACTCATGCAATGAAAATTTGTCAGTGCAGATGGTGTTTGCAGGTACGGCAGAGTCACAAGAACAAGAAAGGTCTTAAACTGCCGTGAACAGCTTTACCTTTGGGGAAAGAGAGACTTCTCTGTTTTATAGGAATAGGATATTATTTTTTTCACATGTCATTCAGCATATGCTTATGCAACCAAAACTGGTCTTGTTATTTATATTTCACAATATTTCAGGCCAGCATTTTCTTTTCTTCCCCAGAGCTTTAGCTGAACTGCTCTTGCTTGACTGCCTCTGAGCCTGCATCTGATTCCAGAGTGACTGTGCTTTCACACTGCTCAGATAAAGGGCTTGCACTGCAGTCGTGACTTGCATGGGGTTGGGTTTTATACCTTTCTTACGTCTAGACCTACGGAGATGACGACATGCTGATTCATCCATGAATAATCAAAGTGAACTCCTAGACAGTCTCAAAAATAGACTTCCTTGCTCACTTCTGTTAACCCCAAGATTCCTGAACAACACTGAGATGTGGGAAAAAATAGTGTCATAACATGTTTTATGTGCTGAGACTATGTGAAGAGACATTACAATAGGGAAGGGAATAAGGTTTAACTAAACACTGCAGTCAAAAATGGGAGCTTACCTGTCTATTTTTTTAAGCCAGTTATTTCAGCTTGCAGTTGAAGAGATCATCCTTTGTTTCTCACTGCTGCTATTTTGATGCCCAGCTCATTGCTTATAGAATCATATGAATTCAATTTTGTAGTATTAATTTCTCATTTAGACTACTTCACGTGCATTTAAAAATGCAGAATGTTTCCTTTTATCTTAAACCTCTTTAATTATTTCTATCCTTTTCCCTGAATAATTTTTTTTCTTTACTGAAATGAGGTGCTTGAGCATTGGCTAGTGAGAAGAGAGGGATACTGGACACTTGCTGGCTTTTACAGGGCAGTAACTTATGGAAGGACACAGCAGCTGGGCAACTCTGAAACATCTATTTTCCCCCCTCAGGCTACTGTCCCCATGGAATGAGGGGAGTTTGAATTGAAAGATATTTATTTCTCCAATGATTTCATTTCAGCACCAACAATTGTAGATAAACTTTCATAGTTTGTCTAGGAGACCAGTTAATGCCTTTCCTTTAAAAATCAGGCTAAAGATATTTTATTTTCCCTGTAACTCACAAGCAATGTGTCTACATATTGATGTGCATCCTTAGTTTTATGGAAAAAAGTCGTATCAGGCAGCATCTAGAATTTATTGTTTATGAATTGGAAGATTTTATCCATATTTGAGACCAAAAAAAAAGTTAAATATTTGGGCTGTCACATTAATTTTGTTACTACTTCTCAGATGACTTATCTTATATTCCTCTAATAGTCAGCCAAAATGATTGCTGTGTTTTTATTTCCTGACTGTTACAATTATTTTTAGAGTTTAGAAAAACATATTGTGTCCATTATTCTATTACATTAAATCAAAAATTACAATAGAAGTATTATAAAGAACTTTGAAATAAAGAACTGGCCTCTATTTAAAACAGAGGTTTCTGTGAGGCCTTTTGCACCACTGATACTTTTGTTTGTTTTACAATTTACAGATACTAAAGTGAGGTGACCTTCCATCACATAAACTGAAATGAAGCTTAGGGGTGGCCTTGGGCTCTGATAAGCTGCACCTCAGTTCAGTAATCTTATTGTCTCTCTCAAAATTAGGTCATCTGAGAGCCAAGTCCTAGGTCTTGCCTGTGGGGATATTACATACCCTATCTGTCTATACAAAGAGATTTAAATGGAACTGTTCACCCAATATCTTAAGAAAAGACTCAGGTTAGCAGAAATCAATTTTTCTGCAAATGCCAAGAAAGTGCATTATTACTTTTGATGAAATAATATAGTATCTGGCTTACAGTGAAATTCCATGCAGTGCCTGTGTATTGTCTTGTATACAACAGAAAAATACAAAATTATTTTCTGACCCTCAGCTTTGTGCTGAAGAGCCATGTGACATATTCCATGAAAACTAGCATGTGTAAAGGATCATGTCATTATATACAGCTGTTAGAGACCTAGAAAGCGAACAATGTGCTACTGACATATAAATAATACCTTCTGTGCACAGTTAAACATTGATGCTATTTTTGCCAGATTTTAAGCTCTTTTGAGGCCAACTGGAACAGCTGAAATAGAACATTAAAAAAATGTTTTGATGCTGGGGCACAGATGGCTGTAGCCCAATGTGTCAAAATAAATGTTTCATTTTTGGTGTAATGTGGGAAAAATAGACCTTCTCAATTACTCCAGTAATCACAGGTGCAATAAATGACTCTGTAGCTAAGAAGAGCTATTTCAGATGGGCATTCAGAGAAATTCTATGTATTCTATGTCCAACAGTATGAAAAGGTAAATTACCTTAGACCAATGACTTACTGCCTTTGAAAGGCTGCTAACAGCCACAATCAAGCCTGAAGCTTTGATCTTTTATTTGGCAGCTGAATTTCACAAACACATGACTGCTCCTTATGATAGAGACAGTTTGAGAAGATGCTGCAGACAACAGATCTGTTAACTTTAAATCAATGACATATGTATGCTTAAGAAATTCAGAATAGCTTGAACAGACTTCAGCACTTAAATGCTTGTCCAGACTTTTCTAGAAGGCTTTGATGAATAAACAGGAGGTCAGTCAAATACAGGTAAATTGTTTTCACAGCCAACATCTGCCCAGAACTTAACATGTCACTGGAATTGGAGGGCCACAACAAGCCTGGTGCATCCACCAGTCTCTGCAGCAGCTAGGGAACAACCATCAGTCAGTCTCTTGACTGTTGCATTTGTAGCTGAGAGGACACCATCTCCCTGCTGAAAAGGGACAACCCATCAAGGCCAGAGCCACCCCACTGAAATAGTAAAGAGTTCTGAGGAGAAACTTCAAATACCCACAGAAAGCAGTGTGGTAGAAGATACCAGCCAGGTAGGAGACAAATGGCTTCAGCTGCCGATACTCAGGCTTCTTGGTTACAACTACAGTGCAGGGCTTTGTTTGTAAGATGGAGTCGTGAGAGAGGGAATGGTAATTGTTATTCTACAGCACAACAGTAAAATGATTCATGTCGTCATAAGCAACATTTTACTTCCCATGTGAAATTTAAATCTGCACCAGCTGGTGCAGTGACAGTTCTCACAGCCTGCACAGACAGTCAGGGAGTACGAGGGAAGGAGCAAAGCAAAGCAAAGCTAAGCCAAGCAGGCTTACAGCTGAATCTGGAAGGCACCTCTCCTTTTCCCGAGACAATGCCCTTCCAGGCCACTCTACATGTTGCTGTTGCAGAACTGGGGCTTTGCATTTTGTCATCTGCAGTGAGATTGCTGCATTTCTGCTGAAAATGCAGGATTGTCAGTTTTCCCTGGGCACTGCAGGACAGAAGGCAATGTGTAGTTCTTTTGGCTATAAGGGACCTGTAAGGATGGAAAAGCCTGAAAAAGCCTTTGAATATATTGCAATATTCATTGTCTTAATCTAAATAATCTGATTTCTTTCATGCCTCTTATAATATGCTTACAATGTTCCATGTACCTCAAAACACTACTTTTTCTAGGAAAAAATATTTGGACCATAATAATGTATTTTTAAACAACCACTAGGGCTGATCCTCTGCTTGACGATGAAGTGCTTAGTGTAGATTTTATATGGGTGACCCAATAGAGGGGAGGAAGGGGAATGTGGTGCACACAAGAGGTAAAGAAAAAAATCACGAAGCTGCAGACTGAGTTTTGGGCTGTTAAAATGTTTTTCATAAGCATAAAACCAGGATGATAACTAAAACTCTGACCAGTAAAGATATTCCAAGGAGCAGTATGGATGTGTGAGAAGGTCTGTGAAGTTTCCTTACTACATTCAGAGGGCCAGCATCAGGAAAAGAAAGCAGTGAGAGTAGTCAACACCCTCATCCCTTATGTCTGTGAGAAGGGGATTCTCCAGAGTAGCCACAAATGTCAAAGTGCTTCATCTTCCGATGGTTATGATAGCTGGCATGCAACTGCAGCTGAAGAATCAACTCTGTCTACATTCTGCTTCAATTCCAGATGGATGAATTAGGCCAGTAAGAAATGAAGCAGCAGACAATGACTGGTAAATGACCCAAAAAAACTAGGCCAACAAGATTTCTAAAGAGAGAGATGTTAGAGACACAAAACTTGCTAGAGGCGTAGAGAAGTTGTTGAGCAAGTTAATTGTCAGCATCCCTCAAGTTATTATAGAAAATTCTGAAGTTAAGGTTGAGCAATTCAACCTCTCATGTATGAGAAACACAGCACTTAGTTACTCAAGAAAATTACAGCACTTAATTCTGAGTACAGAATTCAATTTCCAAGGATTAATAAGTAAACACCTTAATTAATGTATGACTTTAAAATAATTAAAATAAGTCCTTTAAGAGATTTAACATCTTTTTCAGACTTTTATTTGTCCTGAATGATCTTCAGAATAATAATTATGCAAGCGTTTCCTATTTGCAATCTTCTACACCAGCCACAGTCAAAAGAGTGATTATAATTAAATTAAATTATTAATGATTTCTGCATCTAATTGTTATGACTAGATAGACTGTGGTCTGACTCATTTAACTCTTAACTGGAGAAACTCATCAATATCTAATGGTTTATGGGGAATTTCCATTTGTAAACTACATGTATCTGAAGTAATTTGAATTAAAACCACATGGCTTCAATTCTCTAGAAATAACACATGGTAGTATTCTTTGCTTGTAAATCAAGACATTTCCAAGACAGAGAAATTTGTTAAAAGGAATTTAAAGTTGCTAATTTATATCTGAAATATATAAAAGGTCTAATTTTGTCTAGCCTGTGCAAAATTGTGTTAAAAATATCACTAATTTTACAACTGCCTGTACCTCTGGGGAGATACTTGAAGTGAAAGAGCAATTACGGCTCCTGAAAAATCTCCTGAGGTTTTAAATGGTTCTATCCTTTTATGCAGACTTGGATTACCTTTAACACTTAGAAAATTGTAGGTTACATTTAAAACCAGTAGGAAATACTAAAAATACTCAGAATATTTTCGATTAGAAGACATAGTCTGAAAACATGATCTGCTTGCTCAAAACAGAGAGAGGAAGTAACAAGCACTCAATTGACACCTCTGTAATGTTTAATTACATGTGTGTGTGTGAATCTCCACATGTACAAACTGTACACATGTGCACACACATATACACACATACATGCCGTGTAGAGCTATGTAACTCCTACATGCCAGTGAAAGAAAAATAACCTTCTGTGCTGTGCATAGTCTTTTCAGGTCAGCTTCATCCTATGGTGAGTGACAACGGTGAGGCTTTTTCCAGAACAGGCTCACTTCAGGAAGAGACCATCTGGATGCTGTCTGAGCCACACAGAGCAAAGAGTAAAAGGGAGAATGAAATCCAAGATATAGCAAGAAGCTTTAGGGGCAATGCAGGAGTGAAAAATGAAGAATTCAGATGGCTTAGCACAAAAATGAGAAATGATACTTCCTAGTAGATGGGGTGCTTTTGGGGAATGTCAGCAGAGGACATTTCCAAACTGGATGTGGTGCTTATGTTGCAGTACTCATAAACAAGCGGTTAGTAGGCAAATAAAATAAGTACTAAAAGAATGAGCAGACATCATTCCAATCCACTTTGCCACAGGTCTTTAATCAGAACAACCTTTCCAATATGTGGATATTTCACCACAAATAACACAGAAAATCAAGCAGAGCTACGTGCTGCACAGCAAAAGCATTTTCAGAAAGGAAGAATAAAGAAGAGGACGCTGTGGATGCCTGGCACTGAAGTTACACAACGTGCCCAAGAAAGGACGCAAGTGATCCTGTCATAGGACCCCGTATGCTGCAGCAGGCAGGAGAAACAGAGAGAGTGTGGGGACTGCAGCTTAATTATCTCCCTGGATAAATTCACATCTAGGAGCAGAGAGAAAAAGACAGCAAAGAGCATTTCAGATCACAGCTATGACCTACCCCGTCAGCACAAGACCTGGGGCTGTCAGGTAAGCTGAGGTCAGCACTGAACCCGAGCTGCCTTTCCAGAAAGACAAGAAAAAGTGAGTGGAATAACAGCAATGTGAGCAGTCAGTGCATGAACCAAAGTCAGGTAATGAAAACCAGGAGGATATGAGAAAAACCATTCTGCACAAGGCTGGAAAGAGGGACAAGAAAGGACCATCTCCTAGAGCACTCCAGGAACAGAAATCCTGTTCACAGTTTGAGGAGTACAGATATCCACAGGTACAAATTCTGGGACTATGTACCAATAGTAAGTGCAAAACCAGGGCTGTGTCTAGCCAGAAGATGCTGATCTCTGTGCAGTACATCAGGATCCTGGCACAGGGTTGCTTTACTTTATTCCCAACAGACTAAAGACTCAATCATTTTACATCAAGATCAAGTAAATATAGAATAAGGAAGATGAAACTTTGGACCTAGAAACTGGAATAATATTTTAGAAGACTTTCGAGATCTTCAATTTCTCTACTATTGTAAATGTGAAATCTGCAATTATTTTACCAATTATACTGGAAAGATAGAAAAATAGAAGACTATAGGGAATGTATTCTACTATCATCAATACTGAAAAGTTCATAAGAAAGGAATTAAATTAGAAACATCAAATTCTTAATATAGCTCAAAGTTTGGTCATTATGTGCTAGAGAGGAGATAAGGAAGAGTTTGATTTAATGCAGACTGTTACAGGATATAGTGATTACATCTAGTTAACCAAGCACCATTGTGGTTTTAGTCAGAAGCTAAGGGAGTTTTTAGTTACAAAAAGTAACTAGGAACTTTATTATGTTGCAGAATATAAAGATTTTCCATTCAAATATACAGCTTACAAAGAACCTGGAATAATAAACATTAAAATAGCACTTAAACTGAACAGTGCCATGAAGGTCAAAGTCAAGGTTGCTGGAATACAACCCAACTTTCTAGGTTCTCCATAGGCAGGTTGAGACATTGTCCCTCCTATTCTACCTCACCTTAACAATACCTGTCTGAAAGGAGGATTTTTTTCTGAGGCTAAGTCTAGTGAACATCAAATATAATAAACTGCCTGGAAAATTTTACCCTGTAGTTCTTATAGCACCAAGGTCAAACATCTGAGTTTGAAGGGAAAAATACATTGCTAAAAGATATGCTCTCTTGAGTTAAAAATTTCAACACACCATATTACTAAGAAATTTTTATGAAGTTAATTACTTTTGCAGATTAAAGGGGAAGTTCTACTTTCAGCTCCTAATCACTGGATCTTTTCACACTGTTGCTGCTAGATAAAAGACTCTCCTGTAAAGTAGTTTCTGCCCATATAGGTACCTGTGGACAGTGATAAAATCACTTAATTTTTTTTCCTCTTTTCCCTCTCTCCACAACGGGAACACATTACGTGCCTTGAAGCATATTTCTAGTTTTCAGCTCGTCTTTGAGGCTGACGTCCAAATATCATCTAATCTTTTGTCATCCTTCCTGAGTGACCATCACAACAGAAATAGGCTCACTGCTGCAGTCCTGCTCAATACACTCATTTTACTCATCCAGGGCTTGTGGTTACTCTTATGATCACACCATTTCAGCAGGCACTTGTGCTCCTTCAATTACCCATCACAACATCCTCCTCCCCTTTATACTCCATTTCTCCTTCATTTTCACCCGCTTGTCCTCTGGATCCTTCCCTTTGTGAATGCATGCCAGGACATGTGACCCCATGCTATGACAGAAAGGCTCCATTTAATGAGGTCTGCAGTTTGTCAGCCTTCAGATTAGGTTCTAAACCATATGCTGAGCCTTTGCTGTTCACTGTGCATTTAAGTCTAAGACCCGTGGAAACCAAAGGAAAAGTTCCTGCCCATAATTTCAACTCCACATCTAAACTGAAGAAAGTTTGACTAAGGACTGCATAAATTAAACATTTCCTCACATCCAGCAGTGGTTACACAAGGAAGGAAAGCCTGTGCTGAGCTGTTCAAAATGCCTCTTTGTTAGTCTCTTTCATTGTTTCACTGATTTAAATTCAAAACTCCTATTTCCTACATAAGATACTTTCTGCTTACTTTGTCTAAGTAAAAGGACTTTTACTAAAGATTTTTTCATCCCACAGCTCCAGGGCCTTTGAAATCATAACCTGTATGTTTTGTCTGTATCAGCAGTTTCCGCACATCAACCTACAATGAAATATGTAAGCCACTTATACCACAGACTGTTTAAGTAATTCCAGTTTTGATTGGCATATTCTGATCTTCCTGGTTTTGTTAAGCAAGTTGAACCTTAATAACACACTGAGAAGATGAACGGGCTAATGAAGCAGATTGCATGATCTGCAATCATTCCCTTACAGATAAAGTTCAGAACTGCTGATAGCAAGAGGATTTTTTCCCACTTCCCGTGGTTGCTTTTCACTCTTGGTGTAGTGCTCTGTTATGCAGCTCTCTGGCTCTGTGTGATCTACATACTGAAGAAAAATAACATCTCAGTGTAACACTGATGATTGACTTTTTGTGTAATTAAAAAAAAAGAAGTAACTTTCCCTCTTTTCACTCCAATATTACAAAAGCATTTTAAGTGCATGCCCACACTAAGCGGGTCCTTAATCTAAGACATCCCACCAGTGTATCAAAAGACGCAGAAAATATTTCCACAGTACAACTGTGTACAACTTATTTTGATCCAGGGGAAAAGCACTGTGGGTGAAGTGTAGTTACTGTGAATGTGCTACAGCCCTGCATGTCACATTGCTTGTGCTGTGCTGTCAGGTGGAATGCAACATCGTTATAATGCCGGAATTAAGGCTTCCATACTGACTCAGAATGGCTGGGGGTTTGTTTTGTTTGTTGCAGCACTTAAACTATTCCCCTTATTATCCCGGAAGAGATTATCTGGTCATTTAACTCTCTCCTCCCTGCTTTTTTGTTCCTCATATATAGGAACACAGGAAAAATTTCAATACATTTTACTCCAGATGGAGAGGAACCATCCCTCCATGCTGATGTTGCATTCTTATGTCATCTTGCCAAGGGGACTTTCCAGCTTCTGGCTTGGGCAGTGGGCGTAGGGTTAGCAAGGAAGTGTGAGTTTGAAGGAAAGGGACTTTCCTGGAGCTCACAGCAGAACCTAAACCTCTCCCGGTATGCAAGGTTAGCTGTTGGCTGGAGGAGGCCACTGCACAGTGCCAGAGACAAAAGTATGTCCATCCCTCAGTGGCCAAAGCTGGCACATCCTGCAGGTTGGAGGGGCAGGGCATGTGATGCCCTTCTCAGCAGCCCCAGGGATCTACTCCATAGGAGGCTTTCCAGTACAGGCTTCGTTGCAGGGAAGATGGGATTTTAGAGGCAGCCCATTTCTCAACACAAATTATCATCATTAAGGTACAGGCTTCCCACAGACTGCACAGTCAGGCAGGCACTTCCTGACTTCAGCCTGCCCCTTCTCCTGATAGCAATGACAACACTTGGGACAATTATACAACTACTTTTGAAAAAACAAGTGGAAGCTCAGTGGAAAGTCTTTCAATCCACTTCTTCCATTCTAGTACTCAGCACAGGGAAGGTTAGAAAAGCAGAATTTGTGTTACTAGAAAGTTTCAACATCAAAGTTCTTCTAAGAAACCCTTCTCTAAAAGTTCCAGGAAGAAAAAAAACATGGAAAAAAGACAGAAAAGAAAGCCTGCAGTGAAATGACTGTCTTAGCTCTAGATGTACACAAAAGCACACATTTAAAGACCACTAAATGTGCAGCATCAAAGCCAAAGTGTTAGAAAGCAGCATGAACTCAAATACTGAAAAACAACATCAAAAGACAAACCGAAGCTGTGAATGAAGGTTCCAAAGACAGCCTTAATTCTAACAGTTCCTCAATTTGGTGTGTTTGACTTTCAGCTTCACT
Organism: Gymnorhina tibicen; assembly: GCA_013399875.1. Lineage (NCBI taxonomy): Eukaryota > Metazoa > Chordata > Aves > Passeriformes > Artamidae > Gymnorhina > Gymnorhina tibicen. The sequence goes on along the minus strand of VXAZ01005262.1, from coordinate 737,804 downwards.
TGCACTGTTTGAAATCGGTTGTCTTTTTTGTGATAGCTCCTGGATTTCAAAAGAAGACATTAAAAATACAGATATTCTGTCATGTGGGACATGAAATATCTGGTTAATCAACAGCTTTGAGCATCTGTGATTCAATACCCAGCTTTCTGACACATTACTGGAATAGCTGACAGCACTAATACAGGCATTTTGTATGAAGACAACATTATAAATGAATAGCTATTTTTCTAGTAGGTTTTCAGGTATTTACTGATGGCACAGAGGAATCATAAAGCTTGGCTTTCACACCCAACCCGGAAAGACTCATGGACGTAATTATTTCATCTTCCTCCTCCTCTCCCCATGATCAATTTGGCTCCAGTTTGTTTCCAGCCTCCAAGTCTCTTCAATTTTGTTCCTTTCCTTTCTTTTCCTTTCCTTTCCATTAGTCCCCAAGTCATGTTGCAGCTCCCTACTCATGAGAACCTCTCTACTTCTGATCAGCTTGCTCCATTCAACCAGATCCGCTGCTAGAAGCTCAGCCTCTTTTCAATTTCTTTTAGCCCAGCAACTGTCTCCCTCATACAAACCAGTCAGTTCCCCCCTCCATTCCATCACGGTGCTTCTGAAGGGCAGACAAGCTGGAGCATTTGGCAGAGAACATGAGAACCAAGGCCCCCTGCTTTCAATCCTAATCCTAGCTCAGAGCAGCTGAAGTAAATCATTTATAGGGCTGGTCCTTTAGACCCCCTAGGGCTTGCAGCAGCAGCACAAGATCAGCGAGTGTGGTCCCAGTCGGGGCAGACGCATCCTAAGAAGCGACACATTTCACAGTAATATATTGTGATATTTTTAGTGGCTAAATTATCTGTAGTGAACCACTTTATAGAAACAGCAAGAGATGCCCTTTTCTTATAATAGCCATACTTCTCAAAGTTTTCTAATAATGGGCCTTGAAGATAGAACTATTATAAAATCACCGAAAGGTGTTATTGTGGACACACATTCTTTCATCAAGCCTCTTTGTTGAAAACATTGCAGCTGCTTTGGCTGAACTCTGTAAAATCATCCATCTGAGGGCAGTAATTGCTGAGGGCATAAATCAAGCAAAATGGTTAACTTTCAGCTATGTTCTAATTAGTGGAGAACAAGGTCTTGCAATGGAGAGAATCAGGGAATAAGTGACTGCAACTGCTTACAGCTCACTAACAAATGGGCTAACAAAAGAAAGTAGTATGAGAAGAATATGAATAGTGTGTTTTATTGCTTTCTCTTCTCCCAGAAATTCTCCCTAGTCCCGAAATAAGCTCCTCCTGGCTGCCATCCTCAGGTGTTATTGAGTACCTTGGGAAACAAAATAAAGGAATGAATGAAAACAGTGAGTATGCTGGAGAATCTTGCCTGGCAGTGTGCTGCAAGTTAGGCAAACAGCTGGAACAGAGTGATGGGCTGATGGGAACAGTCACTCATTTTGTTGTTCAGACTGCAAGGCACTACACAATTCAGACAGATCAAAATGTAAAGAGACAGCAGTACCTATGGGGTATGCAGACACCATGTTTACAAAGAACCCCTTACCTCAGAGGCATGGCCAGCTGCACAACTTCAAGGCAGGATATGTTTGAGGTTGAATTGCTCTAGAGTTTGCAAACCAAATTTCAACCCTCCCTGCAGAGAAGTGAGCCCTCTAATATTGTCCTGAATTCACTGACGCTTGCTTGGTTGGCTCCTGAAAAAACTCAGGTAATAGACTGGTCAGGTAAGGGAACAGGGATTGCACCTTCACAGTCCCCCTCACAGGGAACGAAAAGCCATGGCTTATAGTCAAGGTAATTTCTAGAGTTAAATTTTCTTCTTAGCAATTCAATTACTAATTAGAAAATAGTCAACTGGGTACAGCAAAAAAAACCCCCAAACAACCAAACCAAAAGCTCCCTTCCTTGTTGCATCATCCAAGCAAGTAAAAGCTGCCTAGAGCACCAAGTTACTACTGAAATTGCTTAACTGAAGTCAGCCAGCCAGCCTTTAAATTCAGTCAATGAATTCTGATTGATCCAGCTGCGTTCTACAGCTTCTTTCTGAACTGGAGGATGCTGCTACAGGAACTTGAATTTATGTTCTGGCAAGGAAGCTGCTGAGCTGCCAATGTCTTCATCAGCCTGACATTTCTTTTCATAGGCAACAAAAACTCAGTGGGAGTACAGGTGGTCTCCTTTTTCTTGTATCCATGCAAAGAAGATCCTGTGATAAAAAGGTTACCAGCCTGATCGTGATGACACTTTTCTTTTTCCTAAACAGTGAAATGTCAGACAATCTCTTAATTGTAAAAAGGCGTGTAGTTTACAGTGGAAGCTACTTCCAAATTTGTGAAGTTGAAATCAGCTTTGTAAGCCTTAACAGTGTCTGCACAAGAGCAATTTCAGATCTTCAGGCATCCAGGATGCTTAGACCCACGTCCATAACACATAACCACACATAACCAACCTGAAGCAGCTTTGTGACAGAGCATTCAAAGAGGTTTTCTCCGGCTTAGACTTTTCTGATTGTTAATTAGGTTGTGCTGTTTCACTCATTTCAACTCACCAGGAATTTTAGGTCAACTGTCTAATTCTGCCTGGATTTATCTGGATTTGTTAGATATCTATAGGTAGTAGACTTACTAGGCAGGTACTTTAGAGAGATGGAGGGAGGAGGACTTAAAACTGCTTAAATCCACTTCCATTACATTTACCTGCCTTCAACCCTTAGTGTTCAAGTAGAGGCTGCCCAATTGCCTGTGTTGTCCATCAAAGGTGGCCTTGACTTTGCTTTATGCACAGACTTTGCTTTGGTTCAGACAGGATGAATGCTTTATAGCCCCAGTGAAGCTCCCATGGTGGGTTAACATCTGGATACGGTGCTCACAGGGTAGCTGGCAGGCAGCTGTGTGGTGAAGGAGAACAGCTGTTTATGGCCACTGACAGCGACTGCTCGGTCACATTAGTGCAGACACAATCAACAGACTTCTTGGGAACGATACGTATGACCAGACATAATGTGCAAAAATGTATGCTTTATTTTAACACCTGAATTCATTATATGAGGCTGGGTAGGAATTCTTCCTGTAAACAGCCTATGTGACTTCAAATTCGGTCATGAAAGCTGGAATTTCTATATGCAGAGAACAACACTACAGCAAGAGCATATTTTTGTCCTGGTAGCAGCTATTCAGATTTCTGTTGATTGCATCATTCTCTAAAAATTATCTTTTTTTGGATTAAATACCTCTTACTTAATCTTGGATGGAAAGTGAACAGTAAAATCTGTTCAATCATTTTTTTGTCATCAATGAATCACCAAAACCTAAAGCTGATTTTAAAATATATTACGTGTGTCCATGAGGAATTTACTAGAACAATACATCTCTTATACTCCTGTTATTTCATTGACTTTATTTTTATAGGGAAGAAAATCAGGTAAAGTAGTAATGGTTCACTGACTATAATTGACCAAAAGCCCACAATAAATCAAAACCAGACTTCCAAAGCATTGAAATTATCTCATTTATCTTAAGGAAAAAAAAAGTCAATAGCATAAAAAGTATTTTGGTCAAATTTGATGTTACAAAACATTTTTATATTTATTTAATATCATGTCTCCTACTCTGTAGATATACTGTATATTTTCTGAAAAAATAATATGCAAACAGATTATTGCATAACACATCTCTTCCAAATTAGCCCCGAAATATTCACTAAATTAATTTTTAACACAATAAGAAAAGTGTTTTAATATTTTATGTTTGAATTCCAGAGAGTTTTATCACATAAGATATTCTGTGGAAAGCAGCACCTATTTACTTTTTTGTAAGCCATTATGAAGATGGAATTGGCCTCTCAGACGAAGTAACAGAGGTGATTAAAACACAAGCTGAATAAAGGAGCTTACTGAGTGGATTCTTGCAGAGTGAGTATTTCATCTTGGCTCTGTGTGTGTGTGTGATATTTTGCATAATGGTCTACAGACCTCCTACAATTTTACTGTTACAGAATATACATATACACAGTGCTGAGACACAGAGAAGTGGATTTCACATTATGTCTATGCTTATCTAGGGCTCACTGTCTATGTGGAATGAGTAAAAGTAATATTAAAAGAAAACAATTATGAAACAGAAAATATTTCAATATGCAAACAAAGAAAAATACTGTATTTTAGTTTAGAGACAGTTCAAGCATATACAGCATATACATAATAAAGCTCAGTGTTTTGTCTTTTTTTTGTATTAGCTAAAGAAGCAGTCATGAAACTGTTGAATATTGGATTAAAACTTGACAACCACCTAGTGCATTCTTCTTGCTCACCTTTTAAAAATACACAATCTGAGATGGATACATTGCACTGCTGGAGTTTACAATATATATTTCAAATTTACAAAAATACAGAAAAACAAGATTTCTTGCACTCAGATACTGAGCATTAACCCTTTGAGTACTAATTCCCACCTGCAACACTGCAGAACACATTCATCTGACTTACATGTTTTTATAACATTCTAACAATTTTAATTGTCATATTTATGTACACTATTAGGAAATTCATTCCTACATATTAAAAAAAAAGGTAGAGTCTAATAAACTGCTAATAACAGAAAAATATGGGGCTGAAGTATGTGAAGATTTCTGCCACTTATACACAGAGAATTGCAGACTGATGGTCTTTCAATGGAATTTTCTATTTCCTCTCTGCAGCAATTATATAAGTCTGTGTGAAGACACCACAGCAAACTTTCTTGTGTGGCCATACCAAATTGTGCTTTTTCTCTCATTTCTGGATGCACTGTTCACTTCCACTGCAGACATTTTTCTCACAGCTCTATGCTCCCATTCACTTTCTGAAATCTATTATTATTCTGCACCCTTCCTATTTGTAAAAAGCGGTTTTATTTCATGTAGGGATAACTCTGATGCAGTTCTGTACTGTGACTTGATGCTTTGTGTCCAGATGTTCATGGAAACATGAAAAAAATCTTGCCAAGAGCCTTGTTAATAGAGAATGCTACTGACCCTGGAATGCCCTACAATTCAGCAGAAATCATGAACATAAAGAACTTCTCTAAAGGTCAAATTTGCATTAAAGGATTAAGACAATCTGAAATTTGCTAGGGGAGGAAATGGGTTTTCAGAAAGCAAGTGGTGAAATTAATAGATGGATTCTAAGAAGGTGTGTTTTTTGAAAATTACTGAACTTCCTCTTCCCTGACAACTCTGGACTACATTGATCATGTAACTAAATAGACGATATCATATATACAGTATCTCTGAACTAGAATAAGCTACTTTACGAAAATAACTGTAGTCCTCAAAGAGTTAATGGTAAAACTGCTCTACCTTAATAGATGTGGAAAGGTTACCGTGGAACAGCTTACAGATTTGTTTAAAAGGCATACTTTACAAAGAAGTGTAAAACTTGTTGAGACAATTGCTATTACACCGCACAGTGCCACGTACAATGAGTAGTGCATGCTCCGTAAAGACATTAGAGTGGACCCTTATCAAAGCTATCATATAACCTTATACAAAGGATTGTGCCACTTAAACTAGTGCAGAGTGATTTTTTTTCGTGTGGATTTATAATGCTCTAGATTAATATCAATAGGGTTTTTCACAGCCTTGTACAACACTTTTTTTTGTTCTTTTTTTTAACACATGTAACACTAGAAAACAGCAAATGGTATATCCTGACATATGTCATGCAAAATACAACCAATACAGCACCAAAGATGTAACAGAGACATTACCTAGCACTTCTCTCCAACAAGAAAAAGGACAGAACAGAGACTGTACATTACATGACTTTACAGGCCATATGCTACAGAAGATTTTTAGAGGCAGTATCACTTTTGTGTATCTAAAAAGCTGCAATTTTATAAAATCCTGTTTATCATTTCTACCATAGCCACTTCTGATTAAAATCCATGGCACAGTAATAATATTTTTCTACAAAAATAAATAAGTAAAAGTTTAAGATGCTGATATGTTTATAAAAAGTGTCTGAAGTTACAATGGAAAAAAAGTGAATGAAAATTATGTTTCTAAAGAAATGTCATTCTGTATAACAAAAGGATATTGCCTCTCTTATTCAATTTTCTAGACTTCATTTTCTCATTATCTTTCAGAATAACTTTATAATTTTCTTTTAAAAATAACTTCACTTTACAACTGTCACTATCCCTCTTTTTTGACACTTATTAAGAAAATTAAAAGCTGTACAATTTACTGATGAGCTACACAAACATATCATCGTATTTATTCTGGAATAAAAACAAATATAATGATGGTTTAGGGCAAAAACCACATTATGATGGCCCATGAACTACACAGTAGTTTCGTTTTTCCAAGGGCCAGTTTTGATATTTCCTGTACTATCTGAGCTGTATATCATGGCTTCATGCATGTTTCCCTTGAGAATTCCGTTGTGATTTGTTGTATTAAATGGCAATGACTGTGTCCGTGGGTGCATTTCAAAGTGAGCTGGATGGTGCACAGTGTCACTTTCTGGCATTTTACCACAACTATATATTACAGTACTTGCGTCGCTACTTTCGGGCTGGTTGATGGTAGGGTATGGATCACTTTTTGAGCAGCAGGCCCGTCTGTGACCTGACTGGCTCTCGTGTGTGCTGTGGGGACTGTCTGTGTGGGAGCTGTGGATGCTGCCGTCAATGCTCGAGGGGATGTGATAGGCGTACTCTCTCTCCCCTGCAGACCTGTGCCGACTGAAGTAACGTGGCTTAGTTCTGCTTTTCAGACATCTATGAATGTGCATATTGGGTCTGAAGGTTCCCTCGTTGTGGACATGAATGTGAGCTTCATCATCAAGCAGCTGATCACAGTGCATTTTTGCACAGCATGGTGTCACGGGTGACAGGCAGTTAACATGGTTCTGAACTGCTTGCAGGTTAGTGAGTTTGCAGTGGCTCGCTGCTGGGTGATTAAACACAGCTGACTTGTTGGGACACGGTGAGTCCTGAAGACAAGGTGCATGAACTTGAGTGTCGCCATTGACGTTAACCTTTGGGCGTACATTAACTTGCACAGAATAGGTGTTTCTTTTGGATGGGCAACAGGACCACCAGCAATGCCACACATCATCTCGCTTTGCACAGTGATGGATCAGGATGAAAAGCCCCAAGGTCACACAGAAGGCTCCATAAAGACAGCTAAATATCATATCCAAGAAATGACCTTGAGATACTGCAAGTGCTCCAAAGGTCCAAGTGGCAGTAAACAGGAACAAAGTGAATGCTGCGGCTCGAAGCTGAGCCTTAAATGAATGCTCATTTTCCAATAAGGAAGAAGAAATCATGGGGCAGGTTGCCTGGGGAACGGACACAGGGTCTGTAATATGACCATGGCCCACATCAGTACTTGGCATTCTCTGGGGATCTTCTGTCTTTTCCTTTAGCTCATACTTGCGTTCAGGATGGCGCTTCAGTTGCACGTACGTGCATAGAAAGTAAACACAGGTCACCAGCACAATGAATGCCACTGGCCCGTAAAAAGCACCGAGACTGGGCTCCCAGGCCATCCAGCAACTGAAAACAACAAAAAGAGAGAGTCAAGAACATTTCAGAGCCCACATTAGATGTGATGGACAACTGACTGATCTCTGACTGATATGACACAGCAGTATCTCAGAAGTTCAAACTGTGGAGAGAAGGAGTGTGTCTTTAAAATTAATTAAGCTGAGGCATCAATTTCTAATTTTTCATAGAATAGAATATATGGGATAATTTACAGAATATTAAAAATGAAAATTTCCAAGTAATGTAGGTCAGTTTAGACTCTGGAATTGCAGTGAAGTAAAAGACCACTGATGTCAACCCTTTTTTCTACCATTAAAAATGTTAGCACCAATACTTTGATTACAAAGCAAATGAGGCATAGTTTATACACTCTATATGAGCAATAGAAACGTACAGATTTCAGTGGTTTGTATCAACGAACATTGCTACAAATTCTTAAGACTGCAGATTGTTCTTATAGAATTTTCTTCTTGCCAGAGAACAGCCTGAATACCAAGAAAGGCTGAAAAAAGACTTCCAGTTGAACTGTCACCACTCTCTGCAGTGAGCAGACCTGAAAGATATATGCCATTTCTGAATTCTGCACTGTTTCTAGAGTTCCTGGGAGTTCATCCATGTCAATTTGAATGTTCTCAGAAGAATTAAGGAAACTGATGGTCTCTCTGTGATTATGCTGCCTTGGTAGCATAATATCATTGTAGCACGATCGTGGTTTTCTAGGCTTTAAATAATATAACCAAAACTGTTAAGAGGAGCTTAAATTAGCTCACAGGCCAGTATGAGTCTAACAGGATTGTCTTAAGGATGAATGATCTGATCGAACAAACATGGGGGAAGAAAACACTAATGAAATCCTAGAAGGAAACTGGCAGAATATGGGTTAGAGGGAGAAGGAATATTTGCCTAGTTTTGACTCTTCTCTATGATCTGCTTTTAGCCATGGTTACGGACAGGGAACTGAGCTGGTAGTATAGTCTAGTACAGTTGCTATTATGTTCTTATATCCTAAATATTGCATGGATTTCTGGAAAGAGGAATAAGTTACTTTATCTCTTGGACTTGGACAAGAAGTAATGGGCTTAAACTGCAGCAAGAAAGATCTAAATTAGATTTTAAAAAAAGTTTCTTAGCTGTTAGGACAATTAGGATAATAAGCTGTTGGAATGAAATGTGGTCTATCCATTACGGGAGCATTTAAAGTACCTCAGATAAATAACTGTCAGGAATGGTTTGGATATAGCTAATTTCCCACTGGGTCAGAAAGACAGACCAGGTGATCTGTCATTATGATTCCAGCTCTAAAAGTGACACTGTGTGACACTTCATATTCATTTAGGCATGTGTGATTAGTTGCAGTTCCTCCAGTTCCAGTGAGGAAACTTCTGATATCAGATTCTTGTCGAGCCAGGAATTATCTACAAGTTACTATAAAAAGGGCAGAATGACTTTTTCTCCCAGACTGAGAACCTCTCAGCTAAATAGAGACAGTCCCACTGGGTGTTACAGCAAGAAACTGCAGAATAATGACTTCGAATTTTTGAAACCTGAACCTTAAACAAAAACATACACACATGTATTAATGAACTTAGAAACACTCCAAAGAGTATATAATTTGCTGTTAGACAGGCACAAGAAAAGATTCCCTGAAAGATATTTGTGAAAACATAGGTAAATTATCACCTATATTTAATTGGGTAAGCAGAGAACACAAAGCTACGTGAATACTTGAAATATATTTGAATGCTGCATATTTGATGCAAAGTGCAGAGTGGAATGCTCCCGAGTGGAACAGTCTCATGGGATGCTCTTATCTCAAGTAGAATCTCATTGTGGATCACTTACAAAATCTATTTCATAAAAAAGTTTGAGTTTGTCTATCTACATTTACTTTACTAATACCATAAAAAATGAATAAGGCACATAACTCACTATGCTGCCATTGAATTAGAAGCTATCTTTTTACTCCGTCTTATAACCATTCCTCATCTGTCCCCTGTTTTCTGTGCACACTATGGCACCAGGTATTGATTTGCTACATTAACATGATTAAAGAAGTATAACATCAGTAACTGTACCAAAATGAAAAATTTCTCATATTTATGAACATAAATAATCGAGTTTTATAATATACTGTTGATTATAAACTGGCTGTTTAATTGGATAACTTTGAATAAATATATGAATATGAGTTGGGCCCTAGGCAGAGCATGGACTGATTTCTTACCGGAATTTAAATTTCAATTACTTACAAAAATGTCTTTAAGGAGCCAGATGCTCACTTATGAACCATTCTCCTTGGCTGCCACTTTTCATGCCCAGAACGTAACCAGTTTCAAACGTGTTACAATAGATGCTCAAAGCAGTAACTAAGAGTGATGTCCTCTAGAGTATTAGTGCTGCCAGAGTACTAAAATATCCATTAGTGTGCCAGTCACTGCCATGCTGATCTGTTACACACTGTATTTAACTTTGCAGTCTAATTCACTTTCTGCTATGCTTTTATGGAAAGACATTGTACTTCTGGATACCTCATGCTTCATGCCAAGAACTAATAAGAAAGTGATGCCTGGAGAGCTTGTGGAGTTCTACCAAACACCTACCTACACACAAGGACACAAGAGGATTATGCCAGGATTGCCAGACATTGTGACTGGAACACTTCCAGGTGGTGAAAATCCAAAATATTTGGGTTTTAATGGAAGGACGGAGGTGAAGGAGGTGGGGAAGGGATTTTTACTTGTCCTTTACTTACATCATTATTTGTAAATTGCTCTAAGTCACCCGAAGGATATCAAATCAAGGTAGATATTGAAATGAAAATATTTAATTAATTAATAGCTGCATTAGATATGCTACTTATTAGGTATTTTTAATATCTTTCACTTATTCAGATGTAAATGAAGAGTAATTCTGTAAATGAAAGGTGACTGTATTGCCTGTAATGGAGTCAAACTGGTGGAGGCGAAGCAGCAAGCTCCAGATTAAGACACTGCACTTTCACAGCTAATATTTAATAAAATTTCATAACAGGTATCATCCCAAATTGCATGCCTGTACCCTTTAGGAAGTCAGCTACATTTACTGGGATAAAAAAAAGAACGTGTTTTCCTTAAAAGTTATATGATAGTAGCTTATACTTACTATGGTGCATTGCCTTCAATCCCATAATTATTGATATTGGTTGCTGCTGTAATCCCACATATAATGAACGGAACACCACCACTAATCAGGTAAAATCTGTTGAGAGATAATAACTGATATTTTAATTTGCCTGACTTGTAGTCAAAAATACTTTCAAAGTAATTGTACCTTCTTGAAGTATTTTGGGAATAAAATATTGCTGCAACATTAAACATGTCCCTAAAACCAGAAAAGCAAAGAATGAAGTATTGTCACAATAAGCACTGTGCTCTATGAAGCAAAGAGCAGAAAGCTCAATATTTAATATTTAATGGACCCACTTTTAACAAACTCTTGATATACAATTTTAGTATATGTAGCTACTATTGAAGTAATATGAAAAACAAAGAATTGTCTAATGACAGAACCTAAATCCTGAATAAAGTTATTCCCCTCACCTAGATACTTATATTTAATAGTGATTAAATATGTAAACATTATAAATTAAAAACATTCAGGCAAAGCAGTTTTATTCACTTTAACATAAAAATGCTCCCAGGGAAATTCAGTGAAATCACAGAAACATTTCCATATCTCCCATATGAGGAAAGAAAGGAAGCTCAGTTAGCCAAAGAGAAAAGGGGCAGTCCACTTGGTAAAATGTTTTGGTTTATTTCTGCATAGGGAAAAATCTGAAGAAATCAGGAGGATTAAATATCTCTTTGCATATATCTCACTTTGCTTCACTCTTTCAATACCCAGCCTTGCAAATGCATTAAAATGTGAGCGCTTCAAAGGTTTCAGCAAGATCTGAAAACTGCTAATCTTTCTGTAAAGACTTGTAAAACAGAAAGCACAGAGCTTCACACCCCTTTAACTGGTTAAATGCCATTGAACTACTTGGAGGCAGCAGTCATTACAATGCAGGATTAGGCTACGTTAAAGTCCCAGGGGATCTCATGGAATTTGGCATCCTTCATGCCTGTGTCCAAATTCAGCATAATGAACCACCATCACATTTTCCATTTATATAAGCAAAACGCAAATTTATGCCTTGAGCACAGCACTTCCACCGCTGCGGTCTCTGAGGTGGAGAGCACCAGCCCCCACTCCTGCAGCTGGAAGCGACGCTGCTCAGTGGCAAAAGGAAAATGTTCCACTGCACCTAGGAGCTCAGCTGGTTCTCTGAAATCCTGACTCATTTCCTGGCTTAACCAACGCTCCTCAGTCGGCAGACAAAATTAGTTTCTTTTCAAGCCACTTCTTTGGTGTGGATACAGTATGCAGGGATACAGACACTTTCCAGTCACTGCTGCTACATTGTCCATCAGGTCTAAGAGGAACCTGGTAATGTGTGGGACACATTCACAATCTAGCCACCAGTTTTCTATAATGTATTATAAATATTAGGAAATTTCACAGTCATTGCAAGGTAGGATTTTTTTCACAAATAGAATAATAATAAGATTAAATAAATCAGCATTTAATTCAAACCCAGAATTAGTGTTAGAATTTCTTAACCTCTTTTCCCACCTCCTTCCAAAGCAGAATTATGGGTCAGGCCTCAGAAAATTTCATGTTAGTATTTACAGTCAATCTTAGTCCTAATGGTCTAAACTGTAAACCGACCAGAGAAAATCATATTTTGCATTCATCAGGAAGCCCTTCAGATTTTATAAATTTGAAGTCACTGAGTATATATTTTTTCTTCAAGTTGGCTTATTCTGAAGAGCTCAACGAATTCCAATGAACAAGCTGCCTTCCTACAAAATCCATTCATTCACTGCAGTTTAATGACTGTAAATATCTTTTGACATGAGCATATTGAAAGAGCTAGCTTAATAGCTTATTATTATATTTAACAAAGACATTTTCAGTGGCATTTTTGAAATTCAGGAAATTACTAGGGTACAGCAAAGAGGCATAGAAAAGTTAATCCCAATTTACCTAAGAAATAGTAAAGAGCAGAAAAAATAGGAATACAGAAGCAAGTACAGGAAACTGCACTTCTAACTCATCTGAAGTGATTACACCATAGAATTTACCTAAAATGTAGCCTATAATTTCATTTTTTGCAGTGCCACCACTTTTTACAGATTGGATACATACATATAAATAAATTCTTATATAAATGTTTCAGACAAACCAGTATTTGGGTGTTAGATAATCTACTTCACAGCTCACACTTTAAGCAGGCTGCTGAACACAACAGTAGCAACAGATGTTCTGGAAGCACTTAGCTACAGAGTGCTGCAGAAATGTGGCACAATCTGGCCAAATTCCTGTTGTGGCTCAGGGCTAAGGGCAAGAAAATACATTCTAGAAAAGACACAAGGTGAAGTCAAATGTTTCAGTGTACCTGAGATGCACTGTACTGATATCCAGCACATCACACTGCCTGCCCTGTCTCACTGGGGAAAAAAAAAAAAGAGAAAATAGCAAATAGAAATGACGGTGTATATAAATGATTCTGCATTGCTGGGTTCAGGATTCTTGAAGAAGAAAAAGAGAAATAAAAGCTGTCAAATAGAAGAAAAGTCAGCATGAGAGGAAGAGGATTAAAATAGACCGAACAGAAAATACAATCAAAGATAAAGAGGTTAAATTAATTGTAAGAGCAGAAGTGCATACTCTTGTCCATTTGTGTGAGCTCATGGATACCTGAAACAGTATATAAACAAGAAAAGACCATATTGCAAAGTCACCAAAGAAAAGAAACATTGATCAAAAGTTTCATAGACATGTTAGTTGTGAGGAAGCACACTTGAAATGAATAAATTTAGACGAGTCTTTTCAAACATTACTTTTAATGCAATCATTAGTTATCAATTTCTTCTTTTCATGAAGATCAGATAATAGGGCAAATAATTCTGAAGAAAAAGCTGCAGCAGAATTAATAGGGCCTAAATGAAAAGTGACAGAATGTAGATAATAAATAGCTATTCTTCATACTTCTAGAAAACCTTTTATCTAAGGGAATCAAAGGGTTTTTACCATTAATTAATTTAGCCTTACAGCCCCGTGTGGTCAATAAACAATACTGTACCTCTGGTACAGATGAGAAAACAAGGAGAGATGAGGCATTCAAGGCAATGCAGAAAATGAGATCCCTTAACTCCCATCCTATGTTTACACACAAGGCACCTCTCTATTACTGTATATGAAGGGACTGGGCAAATCACAGCATCCAGGATTTTGTCTCCAAGCCCAAGATACCCAATTACCTCTCTCTCAGTTAAAGCAGGGGCAAGAAGAATACAATGTTATTTGAATGAACCCCTGATTAGGGTGGTGCCTTCCCAGTATTCACTAAGCCTTGCCAATGCGTGACTTGTGGAGAAGCCTGTGTGCGCTACTCCCCATGCAGCCCTAATACCAACTTTCACTGGTATTTGGTATAGCACCACCTGAGCTTGTTCACAGAACAGGTTTTCCAGCCTAGTTAAAGTGGTCCAAGTGTAAGGGTTTTAACTGGAGAGATGCTGGGTTCTGCTTCTTATGCTGCTGCAGCAAACTTTTGGTGTCTTTCAGCCATACAAGAGGAAAAAACTAAGGGGTGATGCTCCTGTCCAGTAAGCTTGTTCACAGTATAAAGCAGTAATAAAGTTGTACCAGAAGTGTGAACCTTGTAGACTAAGCAAATAGATGCTTTTCAACCATCTTTGCCCCTCACCACAAGAAGATTTTCTGAATTAAAAAAAAGTATCAAACTTTTTCCGATAATGTTTGCCTACCTTTCATTTACTATTTCCTCTTATGACTATCTTACAGTTTTAACACTTTAAAGGTCTATATCCTTTGGTTCAGTAACCAGCTTTTGTCTTCCAATTACCTTTTCTACTTCTGAGTTAATTTTCTAATTTTTCTCACTACCAGTGGGCTGGCTGTCTCCTCCTCAAAAAAGAACATACAGTAACCCAGAGCCAATTTAATCTGCTTGTGTTACTCTTCTACCATTCAAGAACACAGACAGTGATACTCAGGCTATCAGTAATGGAACCCCGTATGCAGCAGTAAGAAGAGCAACGTGACTGTTATGATGAAGGCGGACAACAGAGAGAGACCGGCTGTAGTCGTGATAGCCATGCATGCAAATCCTTAAAGACTAGGAAACCCCAGGGAGAAAACTAAAACTTATTTTCCAGCTAAAAATTTTATCTTGACAAGCAGTTAACTTACATAATATTTTCAAACTGTTTTACAGGGAAAACTATGAACTATCTGCGGGATGATTTGGGGCTTTGAAGCAACTGCCAAGCCATTGCTTCAACAGCCCTTGGGAAGAGGTTTTCAAATTTGTACATTGTTGTTGCTGGCCACCCAGGGACGTCCTGATGATTCCTAGCAGGCTTTTACATCAGCACACGTTTATTTACTGAAGCTCATTCTATCACATCTTCACTAACATTGTTATCCAAGCTAATGAGATTAAAACTAGCCTGGTAGGCCTCAGCAGGATGCACTCGCACCTCT
Source organism: Gymnorhina tibicen (assembly GCA_013399875.1). Lineage (NCBI taxonomy): Eukaryota > Metazoa > Chordata > Aves > Passeriformes > Artamidae > Gymnorhina > Gymnorhina tibicen. Next base: position 722,665 of record VXAZ01005262.1, on the reverse strand, counting down.
CGCTGCAGTGCAGCAACACCTGTGGCCTGAAAACCAGGCTGTGCAGACAGGAGCAAAGGATGGGCTGTAATCTGAAGGGGAGGAATCACATTCCTTGAACATTACAGGGAACCCCTAAGTTTCTGCTGCAGAGACTGCCTGCGACCAGCAAGTGCAATATTTTTAATTGCATGCACTGACACAAACACACCCTGCCAACAGAGCAGCAGGCACTGCTTGAAGTGATGCCCCTCTGTTGACATCCTGCCTTACTGTTTTCCAGCTTCCTTCCGGCAAGAACTCCTCTTGTAAGGCGAACTCTACCACAAAATACTGGGAGCTACATAGCCAATCTGATAGAAACAGGATAATGTCAGCAAGAATGACTGCAATAGCCTGCAGGCAGCATCCATTCTGATAACTTAACATACAGTATATTCTGCTAAGTTTATTTCCATAAATGTTACTCAGTAAGTCAGCAAGTAAAAGGAGAGTTCTACCCAATGATGAATTTCTTGCTTGAATGTCTGGCTATTCTCTAGCCCCAATTTTTTCCAGATTAAGAACCTTGACTCTGAATTTTTCCAAAAAAGGACCAGACCTTGGCTTAATGGGTGTAATGCAAGGCTGACTTATAAGGGTTTTTTCTGCAGAGGCTGGCAAAACGGCAATGTATCAGGAAGTGATTTAAAAGCTTTAAATAGTCTTTATTGCAGATATTACTTGATTAAAATGTACATATATTTAACTTTATTCCTCTCTGCACTAATCTAGAAAGGTACATGTTAGATATATATAAAGATACCACCAAAGCATTAATTTCTTTTCTGCCTGCAGTCCAAAAAAAACAAAAAACAAACAAACAAACAAATTATCAGTTTACTTATGTTCAAGGTACAGTTCCTATAGGAAGAGATGTCAATCTACTAGCCACTTGCAAAATAAACATCAAAATAAAAGAAGGGTCGCAGCAAGATGACTTTCCCTTTTCTTTTTCCTTGAACCTTTAACATCTTTGTGAAATATAATCCATATAGAAAATGGTCATTAAGTTCTGAGCTAACCAGATGACACAGTTCAAGTGCCTGGGAAGCAGGCAGACAGGTAAGTAGCTGCTCTGTAGAAAGCTGAATTTATGAGTCTGATTTTCAAATTATTCTTTCTGAATTTTTCATGCATCACATCATTTTGTGATCCTTTTTCCTGGGAATTTTGATAAAATAAAAATTATGGGATTTTCAAAATATACTTTTCCTTTAAGAAAAAACCCCAACAATTTTAAATCCTGTTCCCAGATAGTCTTTACTTACAAACATATTTACAAATATCATGTTTGTTCTTCTTAATGACCTTTTTGAAGAGAAATAACCTGTATTTCCTTCATATGGAGAATACAGATAAAAAAAAGAAAAAGAATCTACTAATAATGCTAAAATAAGCTTTAATTTTGTGAGTCAAACCTTAAATAGTAAATAATAGCAGAAGTAAGGTTTGTGTGAAAACCCTATTTATCACCTATTATGTGCTGATATCATTATTCTCTTTAACTGCCTGTTCACAGTCCACTTTTTTGTTCCAGAAGACATTTCACTCATTCAGCATAGAAGAAACAAAGGTCACTGGATGGGTAGTTATTAATTTATTTTATATATACCCCTTCTTTCTTATTGCAACCTAAGAGCTTTGCAAACATTAATTAATTAATTGTCATAATGTCCTTGTGAGAATATGTATAATCTTTTCCATTTAGAGGCAGACACTAAACCGCAGAAAGATGAATTAAAAAAAATTTATTAAGAAAAGTCTCTGCAGATTTGTTTGCACAGCTTAAGATGTCCAGGCCTCTAACTGACAAAACTAGTCTCTGTTTTTTTATTAAAATTGGCCAAGAGAAAGAAGTTTAAATACTCTTCATCTGTCCTAAAGAGTCATGGGAACCTGGGCAATAAAGTGGGACAATGTTAGTCAGTGTCAGAAGATCTGGAACCTCACCTATCAAATGGCTTCAAACCCATTTACTTCTCTCCTGCGAGCCCACTGCACTGGATACTCATTCTGTGTCTGCCTTTCCACCCATGGCAGATGATGTCTCAAGCACTGCCAGGCAGGGTGAGAGATAGGCCCTGCTGGTGGAGGCAGCCAAGAAGCTGCACTGAAGGGATTTATATTCACCTTCCTTGGTTAATACCCTTCATGGCAACTGCAGCCATTATGTCTTACCTGGAATTTTGCAGATGAAAAGGAATTTAGAGGCTGCTAGTACAGTTGCAGTTTGCTTTACCATGACCATGTGAGACAGTCTAAGCCAGCACAGAGGACAGAAAAACAAAAATGCATATAACAAAAAGATAAAAAATGAATTCAGGAACTCAGAAAAATGCTCAGAGAAAATTTAGAAAAAAAGAGAAAGGAGATTAATTTACATAGAGATAACTGCATTGTCTCTTGGTGAGCTAGACTAATTGAAGAACTATTGTATCTAAGAAGCAAGAGAGACCTTGGCTTTTTTTCTGTACTTCATTGGAGAATGCCTTAGGGGCTGTTGGAAACCAAAGACAAGAGATGATTCTTATAGTGTATTCCATGCTGCAGTTTAGCTCTACTGACTTCTATTCCTGCTCAATTTAATGAATAAATAACTTAAGTCAGGATAGGTAGGAATCCACGCTGAATGCACTTCTGAAGGAAAGAAGTAAGTAAAGTATTAAGCATCATGTTGATGAGAAAGAAAATATATTTATTAGTATTTCTTAAAGATTCAATATTTGAAAAAGTTCAAAAATATAGGCTTATAGAGAGAAAACCATTTACGGTAATGCTCGGAGAGAAATCAAGGGAGGAGAAATAATACTCATGCTTTGAGGATTCTTTATTTGCAGAATCATTTTATCCCTAGAAAACACAACAGCCTTTTCAATTCTGTTTCCACAGTTAATTTCTAGCAGCAAAATGGCTGTTACTCTTGTTTGGAGGTATTCATTGCTACCTCATTTTTCCAGCCATTTAACTACTCTGGCGTAGAGCTGTTAGCTGAAACCATTTTGCAGTTCCAGTCTGCTGAATCAAACAGAACTGCTTCACCGAGCATTGCAGTACACCTCTAGAAAGTCAATTACCATCAGGGTGTCCTTCTGCCTTTCAAAGGGGAGAAAAGAACCATTAACTATCAACCCTCATCAATACAAGAAATTTTGATAGCAGCCTATATGTGACAATGGCATTTTATGTAATATGAAAATGAAAAGTAAAGCATGTAAAGATAATAATTGCTGTACTCCTATATTGTCACATATTTAATACTCGGTTCACTTTATATTAGTATCAATGTCCTATGACTGTCAGTAGAACCACCTTGCATTTTAAACAGAAAATATGGATTTCTTTGGTTTTACTTGAGGTGATATTCATTAAGGCTGCCAAAGGAACCAAATGAAATGACTAACAGGAGGACATAGATTTTAATTTGGTTTGACTGTGAAAGTCACTGACAGGGGGTTCTGGTTTACATTCTCCTATGACTAAATTTTTAAATCATATTTCTAAAAAGGAATTTATGTCAAGCCTGTATTTTATTATGGCAGCCACCAACATAACTTCCTGACTTCCAACGTAACTTGCTTTTTAGGCAACATTTTTTTCTCAAGAGGAATGTTATTTCTTCTGCAGTAATTTTAAAAAATTTAAGCAGACCATTCAAGTCCTTGTTTTGTAGTTCTGTAATTTTTAGATCACCTGAAAATACACTATTTTTAACTTCCACAAAACGAGAAACTTTGACAGTTGATTCAGAGGTTATTTATTCACTACTTGATATATTTTTGGATTTAGGTATTAAGCATAATTGTTGTATTAAAAAAAGATATTCTGAAGCATTAATTTTTATTATGAGCCATACTGCCAAGTTAGAGCTAAATAATTTCGACTGCGTGAGATTCACAGGTAACATAGGAGTAATACTCTTAGTTTTATTTTGTTAAGCTCTTTCACTGTACACGCAGAGAATTATTCAGAAAATATTGATGACCAAGCAATCAATGTCATGAAGATGGGGACTTTACTGGTAGACCCAGGTGCCTTGTTCTTAGATTTGCTCAGCTGAGCATTTAAGACAGATGTGTGCAAACAGACAATGAAAAGAGAATACAGGAACTCCTGGGAAATAGATCTAGGGAGATCACACTAATTCTATTCTTCTAAATTCATGTATTCTTTTCCTTTTTCTCTTATATAAGTCACGGATCTTATATGAAGGGCAAGATCTTTGCCCACAGTGCCAGAGAGAGCTAAAATTGTTTAGAAGAAAGTGAAAAATACAAGAAACACTTCAAAGATGTGCATTTCCAAAGAAACTACATTGTTAATTTGCACATTTTCGGCAAGCCTTGTATCTTTTGATGCAAAATTAAGCCCATGTTCCAGAGGGCAGGTGAGAAAGAATCTTAGCTTTCTAGATTGAACTTCTGTGTGGGCACGGGAAAAAGTGAAATCTGATTTCCTACAAATTTTACAACTGTCTTTGGTGTCGAAAAAGTTGCAAGGTCCCTTTGAGATCTTTCCCATAGTTATGCCATCTCTCTGTAACTTCAGCCTTCCCTTATGTCAAGGTATTTTTCTTTGTTATTCACCTGCCCAGCCAACCATGTGGAACCCAGAGAAGTTTAATGATCTCTATCAATCTCAGACCAACTATAGCCAAGTTATTAGACATGAAAAGTCTCAACAACAGACACATCCCTAACCAAACTGTTTCTTTAAGGAGATCAAAATATAAATAAGAATAAATTTCCATTTTTCTATTACAGATAATTACAGGCAAAATGTGAAAATTTGAACTTTAATGGTTCAAAGCTCAGGAAACTGGAATCTTAAATTCACTGTTTTCAAAAATATCCTGCTTTTCTACATTATTACCACAATTTTTACTTTAGTTTATTGATTCCTGAATGATGAATGTTAGTGTTACTACTTACAGAGAGAATATAGTAGTGAGAAAGCTAAAAAGCATATTTATCTCTTCAGCTGGCTCTGAAATATTTCAAGCATTTTTACAGCCTGTTTGATTGATACAGGCCATTAAAGTAATCAGTTTAGGAAATTTAATGTTGCCCCATGAAATCTGCCATTTCTGCAAAAAAACCCCAAACTGTCTTTCTTCAATGAAAATTAAAATTACAGCTTCAGACATAATTGTATGTAAAACTGCTGAATGCATCAGCTGGTTTCTCTCATGTAACAGTGACTGGGTTTTTACTGTTCGAGTCCTCTCAGAAAGACTTTAAAATGATACCTGTTATGGCTACCATGCAATATACATGTTTTTAATATTTGATAGAGTCATATTTGATAGGTTGATAACTATGTCCTCATAAAGTGTTTTCTTATGAAGTTTACAAAACAGTGGTAAATTTAATCTCCCTAGATTTGTTCAGCATATCCTGTGCATATACTTAAATGACACCCATACACCATACTCAAGACATATTTAGACTGTCTGTGTATAGAAAATACATGGAGGTATCTCTATCAGCTTTTTAATATAATACTTCAAAGTATTAAAAAGCATTCTTACTGTTTGCGAGAATTTTACTATTAAGGTAATAAATAAATGCCTCATCTTCAAAGTATTGTTAATGATTAGGTGCTACATCCCCAAATTAAAGCATTTAGTGTTTCAAGCTTCTGCATCTCTGGGTTTACAATTATGTGCTAATCACAATTTACTGCTACCTTCCATTTATTTAGGAAATTTGGTTTATTTTCAACTGCATGTATCTAAAATCTAATCATACAGCTATAGCAAGATGTATCCTCAGGCAAAGTGAGAGGACAAACAGTCTTGTTTAAGACATGAAGAAACCACACTCTAAATAAAAATAATATCATTTTGATTATTAAACCTTCTTGGTCTACGAGAAGTATTCAGTCACAAACCCAGAGGGCCATTTAAAATTGAAAAGCATTTACGCAGAAGATCCATGGAAACCACAAAACCCTTTCTGTTGAATCTTTTCAGCTACCAAGCTTTCAGCTATCAAAACCAGAGTTTTAGAGAGGAGATCAAACAGTTTCCCAAAAGGAATTTTTTCTGACATGAAAAGCATATACGCAGGTTTTGAATTCCTCTAAAGGCCTCTGTGGTAAAGGAAGGGACTCTGTGTTTTAATTTGGTTCCCATTTTAAAATATTTTGATTTTTTTTAATAGGTCTAGTATTTTAAGGGTTTGCCACAGGTCATGAGTTGAGGAGGGAGCACCTCTTAGAGTTAAGAAAAAGTAGTACCCTTAGATATCAGACATGACATTCATGCACACTGATGCTGCTTTCAATCATACAGAAAACCATCTGGAAACAGTCAGGTAAAGCCAGGCAAAGCACAGATGTTAAAGTCCTAAAGTACAGCCTCAGTGCTTTGACATATAAGTCCTGAAGGCATTACATTTTTTCTTTATTTACCAAGACTGCACAATGAAAAACTGAAAATAAAGTATTATGTATAAGGTGACTCCATAAGTTAAATATGTGCCTTTTTGTTTTGGGTTTTTAAAAATTTCTACCCTCATAATGTCTTTGTTCACAAATACTTGCTGAGAAAAAAATATCTCAGTGCTCATATAGAGCAGCAGGGCAGCAGAATGCTTCCCTCAACAATTAAATTGCAGACCGCAAAGACTAGAGTTACTGAAAATTCATGCACCAGGTATCTAAAATGTGAAGCTGCAAAATATAGGTCAGGTAAAAAATTTAAAATATGAAGATAAAACATTTCAATTTTTTTCAACCAGAATTTTTTCTGCATCTGTCTTACATAATCACTTCTAAATACTGAGTTTATTTTCCTTTTCAGAATAAGAAGACATAGAACAAAAGTCGTCATTTTCCATGAATGATAATCCAGTTTTACAGCTGACAACATTTGGAACATGCAACTAAACTATATGCAACCACTACTTACACCTTAATGAACTAATAAAAAAAGAAAACAGTAGAAATCCAAAATTTATTAATATGATTAATTGTGAAAAACTTCTCTCCTTGATGTTTTGTTGGTGGTATTCCAACATTTTTAAGCACATTTTATTACCTCCTGGTTTTTTTCCCTCAGCAATCCTTGGTAATGACAGCTCAATTTTTGTGCATTTCAACTTGTAACATATTCCTCAATTTTGCTGGGATTGGATGATTTTTTTGTGATTTATTTCAGGCTGGGTTAGAGCCCTCGCATTTCATGTTTGTGGTCCATTCAAGATGAAAGCTAAAAGGACACAGAGGATGAGAGGAAGAAGTCCTTGCAGATTTTCAAAACTGGACTAGGTGAGAAGGTGACCTAACCTTTAAGCTGGATCTGCTTTGAATCGAGAGTTAAACTAGATGACTTAAAGATGTTTCTGCCAATCTTATTATTTTTATGACACTATGATTAACTTATTATTCATTGTTATCTTTTCAGTCTTACGAGGGTCCATCCATACCAGATGTCAATGCTGAGAAAAGAATTCTTTAAAGCACCGCTCTTCTAGTATTCATCAATATGTAAATTGAAACATGCACTACTCAGAGTAGACTAATTCACAGGTGCATAAGCACAGTTTGAAACGTAATAAATTCTCAAATACATTCTCAGTATTTTTCAATATAAATGTATTTCAAATATTTTCAAATTTCAAATATACTTCCAATATAAATTTTCAAATAAATGTCTCTAAAGTGTGAGTTCTTTAGAAGAGTACAATGCATTATCAAAATGTAACCAAGAGAGGACATGATCGAGCTCAGAAAGAGACCCCGCTTCACAGCCCATCAACAATGCCTACACCTGTGGCTGTAGCCAGCCAAGAATAGTTGAAACCAGGGAGAAATTTATGCTATGTATAAACCCCATTATTATGTTTGATAGGTTGTGCATTCATTACTTATATAAGTGTCTTATCCCCACTTGCTTTGATCAAACTCCATGTAAGATGCAGACTTGCTTGATTTTGTACTACACATCTGCATTATTCTTTTTCAGAAACTAATCTACCCTGTAAAGAACCTTAGTGAAGTTTCATCCTCAGAGTTTGCCAAAAGGAAAAAGCTCACTTTTTTTTTTTTTGTGGAGGAAATATTATATCAGGATTTATGCAATGTTATCCACTTCTACAACTTCAAATTTTTCATCTTGACAGATATGCAGGTAGCCAAAAATTTAAGATTTATCAAGAAGGTTTTATTAAATGTAACAAGCAGCAGGCAAGCATTAAAACATGCTGAAAATAACTTATTTTTTAGATGGTTTTAAGACATTTAGTTTCTTTCTGGAACAGTTTCTCTTTTACAGTCCTTAGGATGTAATTCAATCTGCTAATCTAGAGGCAGCAAAGAGCATTCTTTTTTAGTGTTATATTAGAAAAAAATACTATGGATTAGCCTGCTATTAACCCATAGAAAGAACTGTTCAATTAATGACTTGACTCCACAAAACCATGGAGATTTAGATTTATTGAGGAAAATTCAGGTTGGCATTTTGTCCTTAATTCACCCTATTGAAAAGTAAGAAACAAAGGTACAATTGCATGAGTTCATGAATGTCAACCCTGATTTTTAACTTCAATGTTGAGGGGTTTTGCTGTTGTCGGTCTCAGTCTTACTAAGCTGAGCTATGAAAAATCTTTTATGTATGATGATGGCATGAACATTTGCTTTTTCCTATTGTTTAAAAGCTGACATACACAGAAATCTATTTCTGGTGATCCCTTTTCCCAGGAGCAAAAGGAAAGGTTTTCCATCATATATAGAAAGGTCAAAAGGTAAGTTTTAAAAAAATCATAGGGTTTTTTTGAGCACTCAACCAGAAGTGATCATGAAACTTTGAAAAAAAAGGAAAAGCAGAGATAGAGTTACTTTTATAAACATTAATTGTGAAATATTATTTAAAAGCTAGAAATAATAAGTCATTTCCGGAATGTTACTCACATGGAAAAAAGAGATTTGAAAAGGAATAAACAGCCATCTTCACAAAACTGTAAGAGCATCTCATTGCTCAACTTTCCAGGTCAAAAGGCTGCCAGGCTGTGCTAGCTACAGTAATTGTTATTGGATTTAGCAATGCCAGAACCTTAGAAGGAAATGTTCTCTCTAGCTGGAAAACACTCTCTTAGAAGCATGAAGAGGGAATATGGGTAACAGGTTGCTTCTTCAATACCTCTAACAGAAGACTAAGAGATACATGAGCAGACAAGTTTAATGTCATTCTTATATAAGACAATAACACGAGTATGATAATCCACACGAAACAGTCCAAAATGCCTTACCTATAAATGATAGCCAGCATGGGTAACTATTCTGCAAATAACAGAGGTCGTGATTTGCCTACAATTCCTGTTCCTTGTATTTTTGAGTCATGAGAAAGAGTTTTAGAAACGTATTTCCTTCCAGGAATCAAATTCCAAAGTGGTATGCATACATATTTCTTGGAAAAGAACTCTGCCTGTAGAGGTACTTTTTTTTCTGGAGATACCTGTAAGTTCATCCAATATGAAGAAGCAGCAAGATCCTGTGACTGACCACTCATGACTTTTTCTTGACATTGCTCATAAATATTGAAAAGTAAATGCAAATGGTCTTCAGTAATCATAGTTCTCTTACCTCATAATCAATAGATAAAACAATACTAGGTATCTCTCATTATCAATAGATAAATAAATCAGGTATCTTGTGTGCTCAAGTTTTTTTTTTTCACAGAAAACCTTGCAAATGTTCACTTTCTGATAAACCTAAAATTGTGAGGGATTCTCTGAGAAGTAAGTGTAATCCAACAATAATGGCATTACCCCTTTGTCTGAATGAATACTCAATCAATACAGGCATAAAGTTTAAGCTGGACATTCTGTTTTACTAAGGTATATTAGATGTTACATACTGAAATTCTTTTAATCTGTATCATTAAAATTACAGAAGATTTACAAAATTTAAGTAGCAATAAGCAGTATTTTCGATCTATGAACCAAAATCTTGTGACTAAATATGTGTAACTCCCACTGAAAACCCATTGTGAATGCATGTGTTTCAGAGCAGAAGGTGGCCTAATTTTTTGTTATGTTTTATACAGTAAGGTGGTACCTGAATAAAAATACCTGCAGGATCAGCAGCCAGTTTCTACAAGACTCATAACATTTCCAAACACTGAAGGCATATTTGGAACACATTAGTTTCAAAGTCTCTTCTGTCAGAATTTGCTTGCATAATGAAACACAAGAGTTTCTTATGAGATCAGGGAGGCTGTAGGAATTCAGCAGCAAATAAGAGTTAAAAAATGAAAATACCGTTAGGAAAAATCATTGGTTTACTAGCAACAGAATTGTAGGGCAGGAATGAACATCAGGAGATCATCTAGTCCACTCAAAAGCCCTGAGTCAGGGTCACATTAAACACCTGTCATGACTGGCTTGGCTTTACCTAATCTATGTTAACAAATTGCTTGGGACAGAGTTCCCACAGCCTCTCAGGTAACCCGTTTTAATTGCCAACTACTCTCTTAGTTTGAAATATTTTCCTAATGTTATCATATTTACCCCTTGCTGCAATTTAAGCTTATTATTTGTTGTATGATTTTCTCTTTAATGCCTTCTCATCTGGAATTTTTAATGAACACTAATTTGAGAAGAATCATCCACATTTCCATTGGTGGGTTTCACTACTTACGATGTACGATGTCAGGGAGATCAGCGGAAGTTTATGTATAATTTTCCATGGTGTCTCAACTCAAAACCAACTGAATTAATCTAATGCAGCTTTTCCTCCCAAGACTTTTAAGCCCTCCTTCCAAAAAGGCATAAACCAGAGATTATCACGCATATTTGTCAGGAAGTATGCATAGAATAAGCCAAGTCTGAAACTGAATTTGCAACACTTGTACATAAATATGCTCCAACATATTTAATGTAATATGCATATCCGTGGATTTCACCAGTTTTGTTTGTCCAAGGAATATAGTTTAATTTCCTTGAATTTTGCCATTCATTAATAAAGAAAAATATTCTGAAAGATGAAGCATTTATAACTATCACTGCTAATATATATACACATATCTGCATAAAATATATATTTGGGGTTTGCTAGTTTATTTTAGGATAAGACATGTACTTTTTTTTTTTGTTTAGCATCTGCTCGTGGAATCTAATAATATCTTTTAGCCAAAATTACTTTATGGAATAGTGGCAATGTATTGGTAAATGCAATACCTGCTATGTCCTATGCCACGCTATAATTTAATGATTGTACTGTACTGCAGTTATTATCAGACAATTGCACAGTCCTGTATTACACTAGCTGGCTGCCTGCAGTGTTTAGTTTCTGTGACATTGCAGTTTATCAGCCAGCACCATATACTTCATAAATCTTCATGACTTACATTTTCTTGCAACATCACGGTTTTCATTACAGTTAAGCTGGATGTATACAGATGCCTGCTTAAGACAGGTGTCCTGCAACAAACCTTAAGTTCTATCTTTCTCACAGAATAATTTTCGTTAAGAAAGAATTTGTATCTAATGTGACTAATTTTTCTCACTAATTAGTGAGTACAATCATCTACCATTAAAAGTCAGATTTTTTTTCTGTAATTGTGGTGAATATAATTTATGCAGATGGGAATGCTTAGTTCTTTGTCCATACAATGATAATAAGCACACTTGAAAAGATCTTATGCATTTATTTTTACAGCATTTTTGCATAATCAAGTTTAATCTATATGACACCAGAGAATCATCTGAGAAAATATTTAGTTCTTTCAAATCTGATAAAGTTTTCTACAAAGTCCCCATTGGAGTCTGAATATATTATCTTCTAAAAATCCTTGAACCTGTAAAATTTCCAATCAGCATTTTACATTTTGCCTGGAGCAGCATATCAAAGCATGGAGCATTTTATCAAGCTTACCCACCCTCTAACTTACCCTCTACAATTATGTATATGACTAGCTCAAATGCTAGAAGCTACTGAGGCAAGGAATAGTGTGACAAGAATTCTGAATTTCCAGGAAATACCTAGATGTGAATTCAGGATAAAAGCAGCTGAAAATTCAATCTAATACACAGTTCTGCAGATCAGCATGTTGCAGTTCCAGCCTTTCAAAGCTGAAAATATCATAGAATTCATTATAAGTCTTCATGAAGCTCACAAGTTTGAAAGCTTGCAAATGCCATAACTCATGTAGTCAAAATTTCTAAGACCCAAGCCCATCAATTCCTCATTAAATGACCAGGTGTCACTCAGGTGTGGTCATTTTCTTTTTTTGGCTATGTTTGTCAATAACTGTAGCACTGGAGAGAGTTTCAGTTGAATGGACCTGTCTAAGTGACTTGCTGTGCTGTTTAACAGCTTGTTTACAAGCAGGAAGTTGACATATGTTTCTTTTGCAATAATTGTAACCCATTTCATCTATACTAAGCAGCTCAGACACTGTTCTTTAAACAAAGAGGATAAAACTTCACCTTTTACTTCAACATTTCTTCAAGATTTGGTATTATTTTATTTCTACTCTGAGAAGTGTCAACATCGTGTGTACCTCTCCTAAACCTTAGATAATGAAGTTATGACAGAAACAAAATCTTTTTTCTACTTTGATTTTGACATGCTCTTGAAATAAGTTCACATCAAGGAGAAGCCTATGCTCCCAGGATCATTCTCTTGAAAGTATTTGGTAGTGCATTCAGGTCAGTTTTGAAGAATAGTATTGCCAAGTATGCCATGAGAACAAACTTTTGAAATAGTTTCATTTGGAATTTTGATTCATAAGCCAGATGAAGTGGAACTACAAGCAAAGCAGGTGGCTCTGTTGCCATCTTGCTCTTAGTGACTCAACAATTCAATTGCCCACCTTGAAGGTGGAGAATCAAAGTTTTAATCACTTCTCCTGTTTGATTAAGAGTTGGCAGGAAAATACCTCCATGCTATGACACCATACCCTGGCAATCCAGTGCTGTCAGCAATGAATATTTACATGGCCTATGCAAAGTGCAACAACTTTCTCAGGATACCACTGACAATATATTGCTACTCTGTAACAAACTGTGGATCTCTGTAATATTTCAATATGTTAATTTTACTGGAAATTTTCTTGTGTGGAACAATTAATCCAAACCTGAATTAAACATTTTCTTTGACCTAAGATAATTTTATCCCCATCTGATGGAAATAAAATTAGCTTCAGGTTGAAATTCAGTAAAAAGAATTAATGAAAATGTTTCCCTTATCACCATTTTATACCCTTTTCCACTGCAGACCTTTCAGTTACATCCTTGACTCCACCTGAACATATATCAGCATTTAAGAATGAACATGTTAAATAGCACGTAATATCAGTATGTCCTTGAAGTATCAAACCAAGTTCCAAGTACCTTTAGGTTCTGCAGTTCTGCCTCTCTCTTTAATTTATGATATACAGACTTCCTGTTTTGTTTTTAAGCTTCTCTTTTTCATTATCTCTAGCTTTTATTCATCAGGGGGCAGAACTGTTCTGTTTGTTCTGGCTAAGGTTCCTCATAGCATTTTAATTCTTTTTGTTTGAGTGGGGTTTTTGGTTTGGTTTTGGTTGGTTGATTTGAGTGGGTTTTTTAGGTTTTTTTGAGAACTTGCCTAAATTGGTGGGCTGATAAGATACAGTGCAATCTGTCTCAAATGCTCAGCATTTCTGTTGGTACTGTTGTATTACGTGTGTTGTGTCATCTTTGAATGTCAGTTATTAAAATTTTCTTCAGAAGCAATGTAAATATTACCTCTGTAATTAAACCAAATTAAAACTTTGAAAAGGCTGTTATCCTTGGATTATTTTAATATCCAATCTAAAAATATAATAATTTATTTTGATGTTGAATATAAGCCTTGGTGAATAAAATGAACACAATAGCTGGAAGGGAAACATGGCTTTTCTTACATTCAATTTTTATCAAATGCAAAAAAATTTAAAAAAGGTATTTCAGCAATATGTCCTTTCTCCTTCCAATATGTCTTCCCTTCTGGGAAATATGACAAATACTGAAACAAGAAACATGGGAATAGTGTTTTGCAGATAATATCTAAGAAATATCACTAGAGGATTTTTAAGGTCCCTCTCAACCCAAGCCATTTGATAAAAACAGATGTTACACACTTTATTGTTTTTAAGAACTTACAGTACGGAGGCAATAAGCAGCCTTATATATAAGCAGATAATACATGAGGATCGCAAAAAGTAATTAGAACGGTTTTTAAATCATCTAATAATATACATTTCTAGTCTTAACTTCACATATCTAAAATAAGAAATGCTGATTATAATATCAGAGACATGAGTTAAATTTCCTGATGACTGACCCTCCCCACATCAAATTATTCCATCCTCTAAGCAAAGGATACAATCAAGTTCTTAAATTATAGCCAACTTCCTGGAGCAGATTTTCAGAGAGACTGTTGGCTCACCATGCCATGGTTCATCCAGCTGGTGAAAACCTTACTCGCAGGGAGACATCATTTTCACTTACTCTGCAATGACACAACTGGGTCTATGCTAATAGTAAAGAGTGAGCTACAGGGATCTCCTCAGGACTCCTGAGAATTCTGCCCTGTGGTATTTCCCACTTAATTCAACATACTCACACTATAGAGAATTTTTAAGAAAAAGACAGATGATCCCTTAGGATAATCAGGCCTAAAATTACACTGTATAGAGGAAGTTTGATATGTTATCTGTGGGAAGGAAAAATGGGCTTTCATGGATCAAGACTCTATGAGTTAATATTTAAGGGCATATCACGAAGAAGAAAACAATGGATTGCAACTGATGCTTTTCATCTGACCTCTTTCTCTCTCCCCTTCTCTCAGTCAGTGTTTCATACCAGAAGACATGAATTCATGAGAGCCAGCACTAATGAAAAATGCACTAGAATTCAACTGCATTTCAGAATTGCTGGTGTCAAGGGAACAAGTAATGTCTGTGTCTGTCAGAATGTAAATTAAGTCACTTCATATGATTCAGTCTGAAGATTCAGAAAAGGGCATGGCCAAAAACATGGCGTATTTGCCAAATCTGATGTTTGATAAAGTATTTCGTATCGTAGTCAAATGTTGATCCCCCATTACACTGCTATTATGTTGCAATAAATTGTAGCCAACTTGTTATAAATGATAGGGGACATTAACAAAGATCATTTTCTGAAGACCCTTTCAGCCTCAGGATTATTTGAAAGCATTAGTTTTTTTTAATTCTAGGGTTTTTCTTTGGATACAAGCATTCTTTAAAAACTAAATATAGGAAGCCTTTGGTCTTTATAATGGGAATGATTTCAGTATCTCCATTATGGTGCAAAAATATCACGTGACAATTTCTAATGACATGATGAATATTGCTGTGTGCAACTCATATTCAGGACACAGCCTGCTTTATTGGTAACTTACTCAGTAAAAATTTCCATATAATCAATTTGTGATGGAAGTCACCATATTTCCTGCTGGGCTCTCTCAGGACCAGCAGTTAGGCAAACATAGCAGTAGGTCCATTTGTGCCCATGTGTTGGTTTCCAGCTTGTCAGAATTCAGATCAAGCAGCTAAATGTTCATCCTGAGACAAGCAGGGTTAACAGTGTGAGCAAAGCATTAAGCGGATGCCATGACCCCTGTGGTATCATGCAAGTCTGTAAAATCCCCTCACGGTACGGCAAGAGCCTCATCACAGGACTAGTTGGCAATAACAGGAGAGGATTTTCTTGTATTTGAAAGTTTAGCGTGGTTTCTCCTTTTTGCAGTGAAAGGATTTAGCATAATTCAGTGTCTCAAAGATACTTAACTACTATTTAGCTGGGTGCTACTGATTAATGTTTAGGCAGCTGAGAGAAATAATGAGTTGGGAATGAATGTGAAGAGCTGCTGCCACATTCCCAAGGAGAGGGGAAGGATGCAAGTGCAGCACTACCACATCTTGCATGAGCTCAGGGTGTAGGTTTTCAGTCACCACTACACCACAAACAGCTCACTAGGAAGACCCCTTTGGTTGCTGCTTTCAAGACATTGCTCTGTACTCTGGAAGTGTAGGTATGATGTACAGAAACTTGCCCATATACAAGCTCATATAGAATAGCAGACACCCATATACACATCTGCACGTAAATATCCATTAGCAGATTATTGCTGTTTGACCAAATTACTCCCATTCTCAACTACTATACTCTAGGTCTGCTCCATGTGCAGGTTTGAAGGACAGTTAAGACAGTTCAAAATACGTGAAACAGGCAAACAGCTTTCTCATTCTAAAAATGATTCTTAACTCTTAAAATTAAGGTTGAAAACAGTAAGAGAAGGGAATTGAAGCAAGTGGTATTGACTGTAGGTACTCTGCACGTGCTGCTGAAAACTGTTTCAATTTGCCTCAGTTTTGATTTCTTAGCCATAGCACTAAGGCTAGTACTTTGAGTACAAAGCAAAGGGCACAATCCATTCTGAAATTGCTACTACAGCTAGATACACAATTTTTCTAAAGCACTGCATGAGGTACATTTCCTAACAGCCCCAAAATTTTAGAAAGAACATTTTAAAAGGCTTATCAAAATATGTTACATAAAAAATAAGATGAAGTTCAACAGAGACAGCAGCATCAACTATTATCCATTTTGCTGTTGATTCTGCAACCTTATTTATGCACATTGATGTTTTTTCATGACAGATATGGGATATTGGACTCTGTAATCTGAAGATTGCCATATTAGTTATCTTGCAAGACATTCATTGAATAAAAGAGGTGGGAGAACATTAGGAGATATATTTGTACCTAACCTTGAGATAAAACTTAATTATCTGTCTCCTTATCACCAATCTCTGGCCCAGCTGGCAGCTTATTTATTTTTTATTTTAAATGTTTAGAATGCAATTGTGCTCACAAGTTATCTTATTAAAAATGAAAGTAATCTGATTTTTCTTCTGTCTCTGTAGAAAGAAAGGATTTTACCACAGTATCTTTCAGAAGTATTTTCTGGTGGTCTGTACTTCTGTCTAATCTGTATGCGCACAGAGCATCGCATGAAAAATGCATGCACGTAGCAGGCACAAAAACTAACACACTACCTGTGCCTCAGCTTGGGCTGATAAGAAGTTTTGTAAATTGCAGTAATAGCTGAATCTTGCATGCCCCTTTGCCTTTGCTGGCAAAATCTGCCTTCAGATGAGTCAGAAGCTAAACTCTGCCAGGTTTAACAAATGTCCACAGAGGATGAACAGATAGAATTATTTATTTCTATTAAGAATACCAGAGAGTATATTTTACAGGAAGTAATTTCATTATCTGTTGAAGTGCTAAGGTTCAGAATTTCAATACACAAGACTCAATGATGCATTAATTTGATCCACCTCATTAGCATCCAGGCACATTTAGAGAAAAATGCCAAAATTGTTATAGTTGGTTCCAGTCATCAAAGTGATAGGCCCTGAGGGGTTTAACTCTGTAATTAACAGATAATATATATTTCATGAATAATATAGATAATAAAAAATATGTAGTGTATAATGTGCAGTGTACATAATGTATCATATAATGCATGATAACATATAAAAAGAGTCAATATTTAAAATCATATTGCCATGAAGTAAAATTAGACTGCAAAAGTGTTTCAAATATGATCACTCTATCTAGAAGAGATAAAACTTAAAGAGAATCACAGTTTTACATAATAGGATACTTATTGCTACAGCTCAAAGAAAACTACAAGAAAAAGATCAGGTGCACCTCATTTGTCTTGCTTCTGCAAATGAATATGCAAACAGCAGGCAGAGAAACTGAAGCAACTCTTAGAAGCATATGCCCTTTTCTACTAACAGGTAAGGTCTCCTTTTAGATATTCTGGGTTTTTTTCACTATTTCAGCTACTTTTTAGAATAAACCAAGCTTTGTGAAAAAAATGGTGAGACAATTTTTATAATTTCTTGGTAAATTCCACACGATTGGTTTATGTACTGCTTTTTGGCATTAGATCCCACTTACTGACTCAAAAAAGATATCCTCATGTCTCATACAGCAAGTGCATATATAAGGGATACAAAAACACTCACATGTGGACTTGAACCACCATCTATCAAATACAACCATTACCAAAAAAGACTGAAGTACAAAAGCCAAGTGTAGAGTTCTTGCCAAACACATTCATATATTTGTATTCAACAAAACTAAGTCTACAGAGAAGGATCACTGACAAACTACTTCTTTAAAAATGTCTAGTAGACTGTGATATATGCCTCCTATCACTGGCAGTCCTGACATATAAAAAAGCTTAACTCCATCTCCATTTGAATAAACCTTATACTATTTAGCTATCTACTGGTGTGAAATGGGGACAAATGAACACCCCCTCACCCAAACGCAGATGTTACTGCTTAAGTACCTGAGGAACAATACGTATAAAGGCTGGCATTGGCTTACAGACACAAGAACACTGACTAGTTAAAACAGTTCTTATAAATGACTGCTTTGAAATGTAAGCATCTTAAATGGATTTTATGGAAATATTATGACAAAGAATAATTCAGACTTTAATTTTATTAAAACCAGGAAAGGTAAAATGCCCCCCAAAATTATCATTATCATTCTAAAAGAACACACAACTACTAATTATGAGTTTAGCATTTTCTTGCTTAAACTGATTCTTAATTTTACATATACTATGCCTGTTTTCTACATGAAGTGAAACTGATCCTTACTATTTTGAATCTAGTGCTAACCATTGTGAAATTGTATTAGACATTTCAGTGCCTGTGTCTCTAGGATATATGGTGCCCTGTGTGAGAAAAATAACTTAGAATAATTTTACTTGGCTATTAAACAATTATACTCATGTTCTCTTACAGCTAGGAGGTGGTTTATCATTTCTACTGCTAAATTTAAGATAGCTACTATTTATTTTCACTGTCTGAGAACCTCAACATGACTGGTACAACAGAGATTCTAATTAGAGTAATCTTTTCTGTAACCTGATTGTCTATTGTTTTCCAACTCAAACAAGATTTGAAGACATAAACTGTGCTGGGTCTATGAAACTTGTAGCAATTTTCTACCTTAATAGTCACACTGCAGCATTTGAATATTGGCAATCATTCATTTTGCCATGAGCTGGTAACTGAAGGAGTGAAATTCTCATCTCTGAAGAATGGTAGAGTAAATCATGGATTGGCAAAGTCAGGCACTCTCAGTGAAAGATTATCCTCTTGCTTACACCTAACAAAGCTAAGGATCAATATGGCACTCCTTCTCATCACAATACACATTTTATGTTAACTTTAATAAATTTCATCTCTAGAAATAAAGTGTTTTAAAAAGAAGAAAACTAGCTAGCTTTCTAACTAAAATCATGTTAGTAATCAAAAATTTGACTCTGCAAAATCAGACGGAAAAACTCAATTCATCTTCCTACAGACTTTTAACAAATTGTGACAGATCACACAGTCATCTATAAATGCTACTTGCTAAAAATTTTGTATTTAAAATAAAATAAGCTACCTCTGTTTAAAAGAATACACTGTGGATTTTTCACAGAAAAGACACAGAAAGTAGAATTCATATGTCCTGACCTCTATTAGGTTTTTGCTAGGGTTTTTTTTTTTCTTCCTTCTGCAGACTGACTATTTTGGCTTGGAGTTTCAGCATCTCACAGGCATCTGGCAAGAATTCCTACTGTCTTACACCTGCGATGCCGTCAGAGACACGTTTGTGAGTCTGCTCCAGAGAGAGACCTGATAGGGAGCGCAGACTTCCAGTCGCTCCTGTAATAGCATTAGATCTCTGATGGGGAATGAGGAAGGTTGCTATCAGGTTATTAGGCTTTCAATACAAGTGTGGGCAAGAACTACAGCAGAAGAGATAAAGGAAGAGTCATTACAGCATAGTTTCAGATGATTCAATAAGGCTCGGAACCAAGCCAGTTTCTGGTTTGGGTTTTTTTTTCCTCCATAAGAAACCAACAGAAACATTTCAATTTTTCCTGTTCAGATAAAGATATCTGAACTGAGACAATACCAGTTCTGCATATTTCCATCTCCTGAGTAGAGTTAACCATCAGCATACAATAAATATTCAGACTTTTGTATACACCTACGTGGTTCAATTCTTTATGGATGCTATTTATAGTCTATAAAAAGTAAAGATACAGAAATCAGAGAGTTTGTTTATAATTGATATGTTTTAGGAAGACATTAAAAAAATAGTATAACTAATATTCCATACCTGAGTAGTGGTTGCTTTGGATAAGAAGGTTGGTCACTGTTTTGGCATGGCTGAGGTTTTTTTGTGACTTGCTTATAAATATTCCTGGCAGTTACTCCGATCCATAGCATAGTAGAGAGCGTAGAATAATGCAGAACTATGCCAACCTAAAAAAAAAAGTGGACAATTAAACAACTCAATAAATGAATCAGTAAAACAAGAGTTTTACAAGAATCTTACTGCATAAGTGCACAAGCAAACAGATTTTTTAACTGAATTTATAAATGCATCTAACAGTTGCACTTAAAAGTGGTTATTTAATCCACCACAGATAGTATTATCTGTAATATCAGATGCTATGTTAGGAAACTGAGACTGTAAAAATATTTGTTTTCTAAGAATCTGTTTAATGAAAACATTTTACACCTGGTTTTAAAGTGATGTGAATCTTAAGTTTGTATTACACTCTTTGTTAGATTATCATGACAACGCAATTTAAAAATGAATGAGAGGCCAGCATTTTTGCTTGCTATTATGCTTTTTCCTTTATTTTTTCAGTAATATCCTATTGTAGTTCCTTCTCTGCTATACACAGGCAAGGCTGACTCCTCGCAATGGCATCAGTGCTATTTGCCTAACACCAGATTATTTTCAGACATATTTTAAGAAACTTATAAACTTGGCCACAGAATTAAAAAAATTAAATGACAGCGCTTGGCATCCCCCCTTAAAAAGAATTATAAACTCTAATGGTGTTATTATCACTTTGTCTCCAAGAAACTGGTGTGTTTATCATTGAAAGTAAAACAAAGTACAAACACCTCTAAAATGCTAACATCTTTGTTATGTTAGTAATTGTTATTCATTACTATGGAAGCAGTAATTGGAATTTTATCCAATCTCCAGTGCTTTATTACATCAGCTAAGTCTCCATCTGATTATATAAAATGAGGTTACCTTTGAAGCAATAACCTGACATTTTGCAGTGACAAGTAAAATATTGCTATAATTGGAAAGAACATAAATGTTTAAGGAACACAGAGAATTGCTGAATAAAGCTAACACAAATCTATTATAAGGATTTATTTGAACCAGTGTTCATTTTTGCTCCACTTAAAACAAAATAATTGATGAGTAAAGAAAAAAAATTTCCATGCATATTGTTTATATTTAGTATTATAGCTCAAAACTTGAAGATAGCAGCAAATATCATCAATAGAAAACCCTTTGTCATTTTCTCTGGAACTTGTCTGTCACATTAGACAAGGGAGTATAAAGCCTTCATTGCTCTTGTTGCTTGAGGTAAAAGAACCAGAAATAAGAGAATGAGACAACTTTGTATCACGAGCTGGCAGACGCTGCCAGGTCAGGGACTGGGGCTGTCTGGACTTGGTTCACAGGCAGCTTGCAGAGTTTCTGTAGGGACACTGCAAGGACCATGAGCAGGAAGGGGAGGGAGGGGGATGAGAAAGGGGGAAGAAAAGGGGGCAGAAATAATGAGAAAGAACTAGAAAAAATCTAGATATTTATTTCCTAACCTCTTCCTCATTTCAGCACAGCCCTGCTGCTACATATTCTTTTTTCCACACAAGTACGCACAATAATAGGAACAGCGGGAATGAACTCCACGTGAAAAGGCACCTACATGTGAAATTTTGACAACATAGATGACCATATTGAGAGAAATCATCAGCCACTTAAATGAATGTAAGACCTAAAAATAGTAAAAATTGAACTTTCAAGGAGGCAACTGAACTGACTGAAAACATCACTGTTATGCCACACCTGAGTCACGCTGCTGTTTTTCACAGTGTCCTTATGTTTTGGCAACTGAGTTACTTCTGGTACATGGACAAATGGAACAAACATGGAGGAGGCAAAAATGTTATCATCCTCTGTACCAACTCTTCAATGATATGTATCTCTCTCTCAAAAAAAAAAAACAAAGCAACCAAACCAAAAACACCGACCCCCAAACATTTGCATTTCTTGCTTGAAGAAAACAAGGATTTATCCTGAAGGTACAGGACCTCCTTATGACTAACATATTTGACATGACACAGCAAAAGTGTGGAATTTGGAAGGGCGCGCTGAGCTGTTACTACAATTTTTGCTATTATTCATCCACTAATAATTAGTAAAGAAATGCTTGTCACACTTCACATTGAAAATTCAGTGTTTCAAAGTGCTGGGTTTTGCTCTCTGCCTCTTCCTTCCCCTTGGCTGCACACGGACAGCAGTTATGTCATGGAGATGCATCCTCCTCACTGTTGTGCTTAGGGACTGTGACTGCATGTTCTTTTGTCTCCTCCAGTGGGATCACCTCTTTCTAACTCTCTCAAACTAGGAAGATATCTGAGCCCTATGGTAGAAATACATGAGATAGCAGCTCATGACAGGGGAGGGAAGGACTAGGCTCAACAGAAAGACCAAGGTGGCTTTGTTCAGTAAACTCTTTCTTGACTTTCTTAGCAAATGTAAACTTGAGGTTATGCATGAAAGGTCCAGGGTACAAATTCACCTGTGTGTATCTTGTTACCGGATTTCTGCCTCTGTAAAGCTTCAGAGGCCAAAAGATACATACAAATTAAATACCAAAGTGATAACTTAAAACTGTTTTCACTATTAGCAGAACTTTCATATTTCACATAAAATTGGATGGAAAGGGTTTTCCACACAGAAAAAAGGATTATGATTGGAAATATTGAAGTGATGACTCCTATTTTTAAGAAGGTTTTCCACTGACAGGCCAAATGGTACAGAAAAAACTGCCAGGATATATGCATTGAAAACAGCATTGTACCTAAAGTTCTTTAATAACCACAGTTACATGGTAAACATTTTCTTGTTTTCTTGGATCCATTTGTTCCATATCCTGTGTTCTTAGAACTCTTATCTTCGGGAATAAGCACCAGCCTTTTGAATAGAAGATTATACTTTTCTTCAGTAAGAAGATGCTGTCTGTTTGTGCTCCTTCAATAAATTTCAGTACCCTAGAGATAACTTAAGTTTTACGTGATGCAGTTACCATGGTAATGACCAGAATACACATTTATGCAAAACATTTTGGCACAAAAAGGTCTCTTGATCAGCTTTAACTTGCACACAAATTTCTTTGTTTTCCCCAAATTTTTAATTTAATTTCTTTTTTTCTCTAATTGTAATCATATTTCAGATAAGATTGTACTCCTTAATCCAGTTCTATTTAAAGAAGGACACAGATATGCACTGACATTCTGATTAAACTATTAATCCTGTAATGAAAATTATTCTTTTCTGTGAGATGAAGGGATTCAGGAATTTCTCTGCAGTCTGTAACACCACTGAATGTGAATATTTCATGATCTTTAAACATTTAGCATTGGCAAAACCCTATGCTCCCTTCAGAGGTAGAAAATTTAGAGCAAGAAGTTGAACTTTCTGAGTTGAACTTGTTGGCTACTACTGGCTAGTATGGAACAGGCTTTGCCTTTCTTGTTGGAAGATTTACTGCCTTACAGAAAGGAATTCACAAGCAGCTTCATATATGACATTCATCAGGGAGAAGGAAGATCTGAGCCTTGCCAAAGTTTACATGGAAGCTTTTATTTTATAAATCATATAGGAGGTTCTTGGAAATGTGATTGGAGCGATCATGCCCCTGGGATAAAAAAAAAAGATTCTGTCTCTCTCCATAACTTTTCTGCCTCCTGAATCTTGTGCCCGTAAGTCCATTCTTCATGCTTCAACACATTTAAATGATTATTTCAACCCCTAGCATCCATAATCTCATGGCTATCATGCTTTCCTGGAAAGTAGGAGCCATGAAACAGAAATGTTTGAGTACAGAATTGATGCCTCCCACACATGGGGAGTGATCCAGCTACAACTATGTCTCCTTCTCTCTCATTCTTTACATGAAAGGAGTGAGCTTCCTTCTGCCTTTTGAAGCAAACTAATCTGAAGCCCTAACTGGTGGACGGAAGGGCTCGCTGGCTGGCTCAAGCACCTTTCTGGTAGTGTACTGCCTCTGATTTATCCCCATATGCTGCTCCTAAGACAACCTTTGACTTGCATGAAAGATTTTACCAGTAAACACAAGAGTCTGGATTCTAGAACAGCCAACATTCAGTGACATCCAGAATGAGATTCAAGGGTAATATAAAGAGTCTGTAGATTCATTCACACAGGAAATGTGCAAAGATGCAATCAACTCTTCTAGACCAGCACTCTTACATCAGTTTTGTTTGTAAATCATAAAGACTGCAGAGGACATATGCAAGTGAAAGGTCTATACAAAATCCTCTCTGAAACAGATATGCAAGTTTAAAAGGGAATTTTAGATTTTTAGATTTCATGTAAAAATAAATGTCTGACCATTTCTGAAAAGACTTTTTTTGTGGGACAATTTCGCCTTCAAGGGGATTTGAAGGTTCTTCCAGCTATCACAGAAAATGGGTCCATTTCCATAGCATTAATTCCTGATGTTTAAAACTAACCTGGAACTACTCATTTAGAGAGAGAAGGTGATCCAAATGAAGCTAATTTAGAACCACCCTTTTTGGTTAAATTTCAAGGATAAAAGCTAACTTAGTCTATTATTTCATATTGATAAGTATGCTGCAGTGAAATTTTTGTGGAAGTTTTAGGGATAATTACAATAGGAAAGGTGGTGGTTGACTGGCTTTGATACAACATTTCAGTGATTAGGACAAAAAATACTTGCACTTGGAATCTTTCCCATGCACTTGGGAAATAAAAAGTGAAAATTGCATGCTGCAGGTTGAAGTTGTGCTTTGAATTTTAGCAGATTGAAGAATTCCTGTGGAATGGCAACTGATGGTGTTACACCCATGGTATAACTAATATTTTAGTGCTGCTTGAAGCAGTAACATTTTCACAAATATACTGTAAGCCCAATATCAGGGTTTTGGCACCTTGGATGTTAAATCAAAGAGAAATCATCTCAGGTTTATCACAGGACACAGGCACTGGGACTCCGAATTTTGAAAACCTTGCTGTCAGAAAGCAAGAAAGGATCTGTGGCTGGGTATGATGTTCTCAAAGTGAGCAGTTTTTCAGCCTCTATTACCAGCTATTGGAGCCTTGTCTTAGATTGTTTGGACTATTTAATCCATGAGCCCTGTCTAATTACATCAGACAATTTCTAGCAGGAAATAGAGGACAGTCTCTATTGTGTGACCTGTATCTTTGCTATATTGTAACTACTGATGATACTGTCTGTTGATGTAGCATATTGTCAGGTAAATAAATAACTCTATGAACCTGGTTAGGAGACATACACGAATGGTTCAATTCCGTTCCTCTAAGTGTGCATGTTTCTCTCATTAGCAGAGACAGATGCCACCGACAATGCATTTTATTAAGATATCCCTGTAGTTTATGTATTACTTATAAAAGGCTATTAATAACACATTTATCTCCATCAATTTTTCATTATAGCTGTTAATACCACATTGATACAATGAAAGCTGCAAAGTAAATAACCAGATGAGGACTGAAACAACAGATGGTCATTTGTGATCATGCAATTACATGGCTATGGCTGCCCTACAAACGAATCTGCTACTATCACTTGCAAACTGCAAAGACAATGGTAAGTGATATCTCAATTTGCTAGAACTTCCAAATTAATTATGACACAATACACTAGATATTGTGAGATATTTCTCTCAAAATAACCTAGTGGACAGCTGTGTTATTTAAATGAGTATCATGTAATGCACATAGGCAGACTTCACATGTAGACTATCACAGTGCTTACAGACCCACATGTGCTGTTTACTGATGGTCATGCACAAGGATACACAAAATGCTTCCAAAGCAACTTACCAAATACTACAGTGATAACTCTTACACTAATTATGCAAATTTTGCAGTGACTCTGCTGTGGGCTCCTGACTCTTGCTACTTACACCCATTCAAGCCAATCAGAAGAACTGATTAGCAACATGCACAATATCTGGGAGAGCACTGGCTAAACAAAGTGCTTTACAGGTAAATACCAACAACGTTCATGAGACCTGGTACACTTCTACAAAATCTGAGAGGAAGAAATATTTAAGGCAAACAGATTGCAACAAGCCCTCACCAGGCATTACAGAAGATGACTGAAATGACTCTCTCTGCACATTGTACAGACTCAGCCTTTATATTCAGAGCAGCTGAATCCAGCCCTGTCTGTGCATCTCACAACACTATTGCCCCAAAAATGCTGAGGCAAGAGATGTGAAACAGTCCAGCAGTGCAAACAAGGGTTCATAAATCACAAGTATGCTGGTCTGCTTTGTCTCCTTAGGGATCATCCAGTGAAGCCAGGGCCAACCTCAGGCAAACAGTGTATGTATTACAAAAGTGAAGCAGTAACTTTAGTCCCACACATTCAATTCAAAGCACAGATGGACAGAAGTATTTTGTATTCACAGTTTTCAACTATCCTGTACAGTAGAGAAATACTAAGATTTTCAGGGCTTTTCTTAAAAAAAAGCAACAACAAAAACAAACAAAAAAGGCAATCTTAGCCTCAGAGAAGTTAGTACATTGATCACCCTTTTAGAGAAACTCATGGGACAACCAAACACTGAACACCCCCAGTGCTGGCCTTAAAAAGACATGCTTATAATAATATATTTTGAAAAACTTAAGATCCGAGAACAAAATAAGAAAAGAAGGAGAACTGCCAATATTATGTTAAAAACTCATTTGCAAGTTTCAGTTCTATCAGTAAGAATTGCTAAGACAGATACTTACAGCTTGACATATAACTGGATATTTAATGCGATTGATTCCCCCAGCAAAAACAGCAAATGTGAGAGCAGTATGGAAACAAAAGTTGAGAAGCATGTGCCATCCTTTTCTGCTTATTCGTATTGTGCTGTTGAAAAAAATCACACTTTAAAATTAAAACCCCAACATATTTATTATGAAAATTACTATTTGGAAAAAATACTTAACTTGATAGAATAAAATTCTCTGATTGTTGAATACCTATGTAACAATCTACCCATAGGACAGAGTCTGACCTATACAGCATTGAAATAAATGATAAAAAGGTAAAATAAATTGTAAAAATCATAAAAGTCTACTGATTTAAAGTTTCCTTCACTAAATCAAGCATTTAAAGTAGAGTACTAAAAGCAAAAGGCTTATTGCATAGCTTCACGTATGCAGAGCTTTAACAAGACATCTCTAAAGGATTAAATGGAAGCTGAAGATCAGAAGACATTGCATTAACTTCACTTAATTAATATTTAGCAGCTTCTGCAGTACAATACATTCCTACTCTTTTAAATTGCTAATGGTCTTTAACCAGAAGTACATAGCTAAAATGGCATTTATATAAATTTTTCATATAAAAGAAAACACAAGTTTTCTAAACCCAAAATTTAGAAGACAAAGGAAGTTTCTTTTATCCAGTGATAGTTACCAGTCTTCCAACCAAACTTGGTCTTAAAAGCCAATATGGCAAGAGTAGCTGACCAAAGTGCTGCTCGACTGGAAGTTGCCAGAAAGGAATTTGATAGTGTTCATGGTTTTATATTGAATTGTTGAGTTAGAAATCTTAGGAAGAGTGTGCAGAAAATTTAAACATACATGTCAGGAAAGCTCGGGAACAGCTTAAGAAATGTTGACATAAACTTTGTTTTGATTTCTCTGGTGTAAATCACATTGCTGCCATTACTACCCAACAGTAATTCAGATCATTTTAACTTATCTTTACAGTAAGGGTTATAAAAACTTAAGTGCCTCAGCATCGTGCTGACCATTTAACATGTGCTTAAAATGGAATTCTTACCTGTGATGGACAATGTAGGTGATAATGGAAGCAAACAGGCACAACAACATAACTGCAGTACACGCATAAACCACAGGGTGCAGAAACTCCCCTGGGTACTGGGGGAAAGACAGCACTGTCTTAAAATCCTATGGAAAGAGCAAAATGATTTAACATTGTTAGGCATGTGTGAAACTGAGACTTCATTCCAATATGTCCTGTAATTTCTAGCTGTTCCCTTCCAAAGGCAGGAAAAAAAAAGACAAACTTTTAACATAGCTACAGTTCATGAATTTACAATAACAGACTGCTCCTTCCTCATCTGCATACAGTTTGCTAGACAGAAATTAACCTTTTTCTACAAGCAGACATACCCTAATTAAAAAAAAAAAGGCCTGAAAAAATACACAGAATACATTATCATTTTCCCGGCATTAGAAATATTTGGTCCTTCTGATAATATGAACTTTATGAGTGTATTATACTAAGATATTAAGCACAAAATACCAAATCACCATAAAGGTCTCTAAATGGCATATATATGGCTGCAGAAGAACCACCCAAAGAAAAAAAAAAATCCATGAGAATACACCCAAATTATCGACTGACTCAAATATAATTTCCAGTTGGTACAACTCCTGTAACCCAGTGACCTTCACACTTAGTTGCAAATACTCTACTCCCTATAGTAATTCAGAAGTGACTTGGACAGCTATATTAACAGCAGAATAAAGATCCATGCATTACTTTTGGACATGTTAGTGCCTAGTGATGCAATTCTTCATGAAAACCATAATGAAAAACTATCAATATCTTTGTAAAATTAACCTTATCAAATTCCCATTCTAAATTACACATTTAGGAGAGCTAAATCTGGAGGTGTGATGGATGGAAAGCAAAAGGAGCCCATTACATAAAACAGAATGTCTTCAGACTATCTGAACTAAAGCAAACATCAGACATTCCCCATAATGCATGAAGCCACATTTGCTTGTGGCACTACATTTCTGCATACAGGCACTAAAAATTATACATAAAACCTATCACTTGAGTGCAAACAAAGTGTCATCTACATGCCGGTTCCTATGTGCGGTGGCACTAACTCTGTACATAAAAATGAATATACACCTGAGCATAGAAAAAGCTAAAATCTGAAATAGTACTGAATATGACAATCCAGCAAACTCTAACATTTAAAATACTGGCATACACTTAAAAGACTTTTTTCTTGTTTGTCAGTTTTAGGTTCCCTCAGAAGAAGATTCAATACACTATTTTCCAGAGGTGAAATCTCCTCTAAGGAAACTGGGACTGTAATGCTAATACCTCTGTTTAATTGCATTTGCATGCAGAGAGCTGATTTCTAGCACCATTATTTATGTATATGAACTTGTTCATGTACAAGCAGCTAATATTCATGAGTATATGCAATTACTAAATTGGGAGAATTTAGTTTACCTTCTAAAATGGTCCTCACAAGTAACAGATACTCTAATAGTTATTATTTTCCTCCATTACTAGCTTTAAAGTTTCTAAGATTGATTGTACCAGTTTCTCTAGATTTATATGAATGTCAGTACTAAACAGAGCAGCTCACAATATATATAAAAAGGACCATCAAAATGGAAAAATAACTTATGACAAAAAATGCCAACTGTATGTTATCACACCCCATTTCTCTTCAGGTAGTTCCTCAGCTTGCACATGTACCTCAGTTAAACCTGCTCTGTCACCCCTGTCCCTCACACAAGTTCTCTCTCAGCCCTGCCCAGTTCACCAAGACTCAGAGTGAGAGGCAGAGTCACTTCTCACGGAGGAACTCAGCTTATGCTGTCTCATCAATAGGTGTCAGTTCTTGCTACTCTTCCCTCAATCACAAATGGAATAGAAGAAGAAAAAAACTCTGTCTTTTGATGCGCTAGTTTTACAAAGTGACAGACCCATGCTGCTAAGGCCTTCTCATTTTTGCTTTTTTTCAATGTGCATGAATAAACACTCAGGATACAATGAATTCCTAACTTTCAATTCTTTAAAAGTCTGTTGGTTCAGAACTGTCTCTGAATGTCTTCTCAAACACCCTTTTTCTGATCATCTGTTTCTCCCATGTTTTTATTTGCATCATCTCTCCATTAATTCTTTTATAGAGTAAGTCTCTCGAGGTAGATGAATGAGTATTTACCAGAAATTTTCAATAGCTCATATTATTAAAGTAGTAATGCAAACACTGGACAATTCAAACAGAAAGACTCTGCTGAAAATAACAGAACATTTGCTTCTAGCTCTTACTGATGTAATTATACTTTCATATACCAATAGTACTCTTTGGCATAATTTTAGGTACACACTTCATTTCTCTGCATTCAGAAATGTGTTACTGTCACTATACAGTAGTAACAGTACAGTTATTTAAAGAAATAAGTTAATGGGATATTTCTGAAAAAACACTCTACAAAGTTGTGAAAAAGGAAGCACAGTGAAGCTACACATTTATGTAGCAAAAAGTGAAAGCAATTTTATTTGAGTACCATCACTGTGTACTAAAGAACTAGTTTTTAATAGTGTAAATGCAAGGTTCAACCTCTCCCTGTGTTTGATGATCAGTATAAAAGCAAATGCCATGTGTCCTATGGGAATACAACCATTTTGCCTGCAGAAGAATGAATAACAATCAGCATCTTAAAGCTAATTCCATTTAAAAATACTGGGGTTTTTATTGTTATCTTTTATCTAATCTTTACAGAAAATAAATGGTAAAATTTTGAGTATGATAATGCATTAATGCCAAAGTAGAATAGCCTTTTTAAGAGTTTTGTGTATTGAAAACTGATTTCATTATAGATAGATAACAGATGCATCTTGTCTGCTCTCTGGTGATAATTAAACCTTATTGATCTATCAGCTTCCCTTGAGTAATCTTCTGGGGAAGACAACAAGCAGAAAAGAAGCACTTTTTTAATGCTGTACGCAAAGCAGCATAATTGTATGTTACATTTTAAAAAGTTAGGTTTGATTTTATTTCCTAGAGGGGATTCATGATGATATTGAAAAATTGCAGGAATTATCCCAGGAAAATGAATACTTACAAGACTTTGACCATTACAAACTGGTGTCTACAACTACAAGGCCCGTTAAATGTTGTCTAACGAGAAATTGTCATTCATTTACCCTTTTAAGATGGTGTCAAACAAACCAAGACAGTGGTGAGCCCTTGTGGCACATGAGGTGAATTCCATATTGGGCCATATTACCAAGACTGCACACAGCAGAGTGAGGGATATGATTATTCCCTTCTATTCACCACTTGTGAGCCCAAATCTCAACTACTGTTTCCAGTTTTGGGCATTCCAGTACGAGAAAGACAATGCTGAATTAAAAGAAGTCCAATAGAAGCCACCAAGACAATAAAATGTCCCAAGGCCTGGATTCCAGGTCTTTAATTTACATCTATCTCCCAAGAGTTGGCCCATTTTACTGAGCTTTATAATCTGAATCCATTTACCTGCTGGCTGAAGTTGCACCATGATGAATGCAAGATCCATTAAGTCAATAGAAAGGAAAAATAAACAGAAAGAAAGAGCTTGAGCCAAAGACTTGATTTTTGATAAAGTCATTGCACTTTGGAGGAGACAAGCCTGGATTTTGAGCGCAGTACCAAGCCAGTTTATGCTTTTTACCGAGCAAATAATACATTTTATTAAATGCAATTTAGTAAAATGTAGATGCAATCCATGGAAAAAGAAATAAAAAGCAGATCTTGCTCTTAGGAGTACTCTGGTTCCAAGGCTTTGTGCAAAAGAATAACACAATCAGTGATATTCTTAAAAAAGCAGCCTTTTCTGGGGGCCTGGACTCAATACTGTCCATATGGGCTAAGCATGGCCTTATGAGAATGAGCATTACATGAGCAGTGAGCAGTACATGCCAGCTGAGGACTTCAGTGAGGAGCATGTCCCTGCTTGCAGGCTCCTCACAATGGGAAACATCTACACACGTGCAGAGGATTATAATTCCAGGGAATTTTGTAGTTCCTGCTACACCAAATGTAAATTTTGCATATAGCAGGTAAACATTCCGGATCACTTGCACAATCTTTGGTGCATAAACTCGACTAAGGTCTGTCCTGTAGGTGTTTAAATTTGGTGTTTAAACATGAAAAAAGACTTGAAATGTTTGTTCTTGAACCTCTCGTTATAAGCAGTCTGATTTTTTCAAAGTGCAGAACAATGTTTCCACAGCCTGTTATGAGAAAACCCTGTGTTCTCTATGGTGAAAATGTCAAATACTGTAATTACATCAACCTTCTAAATGACATCTCTGTAACACTTCCTTGACTCATGAATTAATTTCTCAAAAGGCTTAGACAGGCTGTTTAATTTGGAGACGACCTGAAAGATCGAAGTTTAGAAGACTTTTCAGAATCCAGCTTCACGAATAGGCTTAAGAAATTCTGCAATTGTCTCCAGTAACAATGAAAATGTTGAAAAAGTAGCTTTTTTCATACCAAACTGGAAAGACTTCAAAGACTGGGGGGAATGCTTGCAAAACAACAAGAGAAAAATCCCTTAACTCTAACTGTGATCCATTCCTAGTATCCTGCCTCTCCTCAATTTCTCCTTCACGTGTTTTTCCAAGGTTTGCTTCCAGAACGCTTTCAAATATGCTCTGGTTTCGTCAGCTCAGTCTCCTCAGCCCTAATTATCTCATACAAGCATCCACTGAATGGATGCTACTTTTGCAAATAGTTACTCCTTATGTACATAAACCAAACCCAAAAATCCAACAAAACCCACACCTATGTTGGTTGGAATAATAAGACAAATTGTGACAAAACAGGAAAGGAGCTGCTTATGATTTTATGTTGATTTAACCTACTTTTAGGATTACAATGAAAAGTGCTAAGAATATTTATTAATTCATTTTAAGTTAGTTGGGAAGTATCATACTTAGTTTTAAGAATTTTGTGTTTATTTGGCAGATTTGAGGAAATTACTATTGACAAAGCAGTCTAAGGGGGGAAAGGAAATGCTGTATACAATTACAGTAATATCCATCACTATTGAATTTCTATTGTGTTCTAAGAAAAATGAAAGGAAGAACAGAGGACAATGTATGCCAAAACATTTTTAGCAAATTTTGAAATTCATTGTTGCTATTGGATATTTTTGTCATCTCCTGAAGAGTTATTGCTCAGATATAGAGGTCTCTGGATTGGTCATAACATGCACACATGTTGCCCTGAAAAATTAAAATACTGATATACAGCTCTGTTCACACAAGAGCATAAATACGTAGTATTTAAGAAACAAATACTTACATTAGATATAATAAAGCTTCAAAGTATATAAAATCATGATTTTACTCTAAAATAGAAAATCATATTGCAGAGTTCAGGACCCTAGAGGACTTTGGACACCTCCAAAAGAAACAAGAATGTAACCAACTCTCTTTCTCCTATAGATAATAGAAGAAAAGACAAAATAGAGGACTGGTCTAAACACACAGTACATGAAGTAAAAGGCATGAATATAATGTGGGAGTTAATTCACAGTATTTTACTCTCACCTCTAGACATACTACTCAAAAGCTGATCAGAAGAAGATAATGCTCTATTATGTCTGACTCTATTATTTTACTTCTCTTGGCCAGCCCAAACCAGAGCAAAGTGAAAGTGTGAGACCACGTGAGGGAAGGAGCTTGTACCTCCTTTCCAACCCAACCTCCAAACGATACTTTCTCTCTCACTGACATCACTTGAACAACTGTCACAGAGAGAAATCAAATGGCTCTACATGACTCCTCTCACTTGAAGTATGCTCATGCTTATTAATTATCAATCGTAGCTGATATATCCTTGATTGCTACCTTTCTAAAAAAAGGACTTGAGAAAACCTTTATTTTAACCCTTTTACAGTACACAGGCATAAACAACTTTTATGAAAGCACCTTAGGAAACTTTGTCTTACTATTTAAAAAGGTGACAAATCAGAATATGTGCTGTACTAACTCTAAAATGGGCAGTTGGATTGACTGAGGCTTCTGTTTCAACTTATTTCACAGCAGGATGTACACGATTTTGATGGTAATGTAAAGCTTTAGTGCTGCTTTTTACTTTACAGATGCTACTTCAGTTTTCTGCAATTACCTCAAACCACAATAACCAATTATGAATTTTTGGTGTTTAACAGATTAGAGAATTACAGATTAATGACATGTATCATGATATTGTAGCTAATTTCATTGGCTACACACCATACGCCAGTTATTTTGAATTTGCTGACCATTTGTTAGTATTTTAAAATATATTAGGCATTTAGATGTGAATTAATAAGATATACATAGGCATTTTATACTGTTTATTTTATACATTAATAACTATGCAGAACAATGAAGTATTCTTCGTTTCTGGTATGAGAACTGAACTGCCCAGAAAAGCGCATTTTCTATCAAATAAAACAATCCTCGACTTTATACCACAAAACAGTGATTAAGAAATAATACTTGAATGAAAATGTTTGCACATAATGAAGCTACAAAAATTTTCCATTAACTGTTTACAAAGACAACAGTTGGAAAACGTGTTTGTGTGTGTGCATACTTATATATCTTAAAATTACCTGTCATCTTTTTTTCTTAAAAGTTACTGTGAAACATGAGCTAAGAAACATATCCCATTGTTTGCTACCACAGCAATTGCAGAGCAAAGGTGAGTCTAACATTCTACTTTCTTGTCCTGCACAGATAAAATTGGAAGATGCACACATGAAATAAAGCGAAGTTGAATTCTCATAACCAACCAAACATGAGGCCTAAAGCAGAATTACATACCAGATACAAAAGCTCCAGTAAAAAGTGTCTCAGTTGCCTTACGGTTGTAGAAAAACCCATCTCCTACATCTTATCAGAGATAAATGTGCTTCACAAACCAAAAATTAACTGCAGCCCTTGTGTCAGTGTTCAGCTTTTCAAACAAGAAGAAACTACGGAATTGGTTGTTTGCAAACAGTTGATTGACATTTAGTAACTACTCAAAGTTTAAGAAGAACAGGCTGAACTCAAGCAGTTGAAGGAGGAGGAAGCCATTTTGGGTGTGGCACCTGCAAAGTCAACAGGTGCTTTCTTTAATGAATTTAGAAAAACATCCTCAAAGCAAAATTATGATTCACATTATGGGAAACAAGCGGCTGGGAGAAAAAGGGAACTCACAGGAGCTGTAGAAAACGAGGTGTATTTGATGTCATCAAATCTGAGGAACAGCTCTTAAATTCTGAAAAATTCTATAATGGGTGAAAAAATGTTCAACTAAGTCTCAGGGAAATCAGTTCTTAGGAAGTGGATGATAATATCTGCATTTAACTCATGGGTACCACAGCTTTGTGCTATGATTGGCTGCCATCTGGGCTCCATCTGACAGCAGCAGATTGGTATTCTCTGCACACGTCCTCGCAATTCCTGTCGCCTGTGTTTGCTGTCCCTTACACATACACACAATACATTATTTACTCAACTATAAACATTTCTGAAATGTACACAAGCAGCATCTACAGAGCAATCATGCATCAGCATTCAAGTGCAATCTAATATTAACAGTACACACATCTAATCTTTTTACAACTGGTTTATAATAAATATTTTTAAGGGTGCAAACATTTTGTCACCTATAAAGCTTATAAACCTTTCAATTTTTTGTTCACTTTCCTTTAGTCCCTGAATCATAACAGTTCGTTATTGTACGCGTAATATATTTGCTTTCATGAAGGTAACTTTCTGTTAAGCAGGTTAGTTTAATAACTGCAATGGAAACTGTAAGTGTGACTGAGAACAGAGCAAAGCAGCTGATGCGTTAGCACTGCACAGGAATATTTTGCTTCACAAAGAGCAATTTCGTACGGAGGCTATCGGCATTGGTGTACAAACCAAAACTCCTACAGAATCAACAAGGACAGGTCTGTCCTTACTTAAAAGAGCAGAAGATGTTACTCCTCTCCATTTATTAAATGATTCAACATTGCGGTATGCCTGCAACTAATTAGTATGATCAACACGGTGCAGGGCAGGAACAAAAGCAGACCAGCCTCTGAGATGTGCTGATGTAAAAGCACACAGGAGCATACATTTTTAAATCCTGTCCTATAATTTATAACCACTACGTACTAATCATTCCTTGATGGAACTTTTATTTTTAAGACTGAATTTAATGTCATTTCTGATTAGGCCTGTCTCAGGATATTAAAACTGACCATCAGGTTTATTCACTTACTAGTACTTAAATAACTTACTTACTTTTAGACTGTTTTACACTAAACATTACAAAAACCCACAAGGTCAGCTACTGACAAGTAAGAATGAAACAGATGCACGTAAAAAGAACAAAAATGTATGGCAAAAGAGAGAGAGAGAAAACTGTAGGTATATTTGCTAAGTCATATACTTACCATTAGCACTGCGAAGTTACTGAAGTGTGTACTCTGAATGGTGGTAATATTGCCTGCAGAACTAATTATGTGGCACCCTTCTCCCCACCAGCCTCCATGTCCATCTAGAAGGTCAAAATCCCAGAAGGCTGCAATGGGGTCTATACCCCGTGCAAAGTGCCTCAATCCTATAGTAAGAGGGCTGGTGAGGTTTCCGAAACTGCACCCATCTGCAAAAGGAACAAACTGAATCAGAGAGACGGAGTGGAAAACGCTTTAGTGATGAATGCTCTGTAAAGAGATCAGATACACTAAACTATGGGGAAAAAAGCCAGCGGACATAAAATCTTAACAGTCAAAATCAAAGGTAGTGCTCACATCAGAGAAGTTTGCAATGGTATAAGTAAATCTGAACATTTCAATCACATATTGTGTCAAAATGATCTAATCATCCCTCATGAAAGAGATCTTTCTTATTGTTTCAGATTCTTCAGTTACAACCAGTGTTACACTATTGCCCATGTAACTGCAGAAACAGCTCTGTTTCCTGGCATGATTAATAGCTGAGACAATTCTGCACTTTGAAAGTCACATTCAAACATTTAAAGATATTAATAGAAATGAGAGCACTATTCAGTATCGGACAAAATTAGTAAAATTGCATGGGTGAGTAATTAATCAAAATAATGACTCACTAGCACATACAATGTATCTTATTTAGACAAAAGTCTTTAACAACACCTGTTTTACATCCATTGTATCAGAAAGTATACTGCTGAGTATTGATACATGCAACAGGGCACTACTCCCACTCCAAAAGCCTGATTTTTATCAGTGTCTAGGACGTTAACACTGCAATTGTAAAGAGTAAAACAAAGCTCCTTCCGATAGCTGTAAGAAGCAAGCATCTATAACAACACAGTCAACAAACAGTAGCCCAGAATTTGCATTCTAATCGTAGTGCAAGGGCATTTCTTTATTTGCACGACAATCTGAATAAAATCGTGCCGATAGGAACAATTGCAAACACTGTACTAAAGACAGATACTGTTTCCAGCCTCTCAGCACACTGCATACTCTACTCCTCTATTCTCTACACAATCAAGTATGCCGTAGCTTTTAGATTAAAGAAAATAATGCATAACAGCTTCTCACCTATTTTAGCAAAAACAGCTGGTGTGGCAACCGTCCTACGTTTCCCATCATCTGCGAGATTTGATGAGTTTCCTGTGCTAGGAAAGAGTTTTCCATTCCGAAAGACAATAAACTGTAGCTTGCAAGTGGAGTTATCAACAGATTGCCAGGCTGAAGACTGAGAGAAGACAGACTGTGGCAAATGAACTGAAGCTACTGCTACAGCATTCTGTACAATGAGAAAAAAAAACCATTTAAAATGCAAATCACAACAGGGTTGCTTTCATGATGTTTTAAACTCCTGTACAAGAAATGTATGCTGCCTTCCTTTTCCAACAGACTGGAAGCAACCAAAGAAGCACGGGCTGTAACCATGGGAATAGGATTGGTACAGTGCATATTAAAAGGGAAAACGTTTTGATTGAATGTGAGAGTCTATATGGTCAAGCTCCCTGCTGCAGAGGTGAGAATGGTTCTTACCGTGCCTGCTAGAGGGTCCATCAACACTGCAGATCTGATTTAAAGAGACAACCTCTACCAGGTTTTCTCCTTCACTTAAAATAGAATCAGACAACTTACATTAAAACATTTCTCTGAAAGGGTACTTAAAGAGTATAAAAATAATTTTATTATTAAAACAAATTACATCTGCAGAGAACTGCAAGTGCAATAAACAACACAGTTTATCACTATGTTTTTCTTGCTTCATACAAGGAAAATCAGTTAACTATGTTTTAGTCATGCAGGATTAAAAAATATTGCAAACACTAATGTAAAAGAAGAAAACAAGAGAACACTGGGAGAAAATGAATGAAGACTGTCAGATCACTATAATGGCTTTGAGCCGTGTGTTATACACCCTTTTACAAGGAGATAATTCCCTTACAGCAGAGCTATAAAATACAGCAAACATTGTGTTCTGAGGACTTCACTTATCAAGCATTTTTTTCCTGCCAAAGTAGCAAACTAATCATTAAAGACTGAGATATTTACAAGGAATAACAAATGATGAGCAATGGGAAAATAAACAGGGAGTCTGTCCTGAGCCTTGATGTGAAAAGTGTATGTATTTAAAAACAAACAAACTACAAAATGTTCTAATTTGCATTTCCCCCAAGGGCAGAGTATGGCTCTGTGCACATAATTTACATAGATTATAACAGTTTACTCATAGCACATGTGCACCTTCTATTTCAGAAGTAAAACAATGATCTACACAACCATATAAACAAACATGACATTAATATATGTCCATGTGCTGGGAGAAATACACGTGAGAGATAAAAGGTGTAACAGAGATCAGCAAACTAAAATGAGTATGAGAAGCATCTACTGACCATGCAATAAACATGGAAGAAAAGCATGAGTAGTCTGTGATGTCATTTGGATGTTTAAATAAAGAGATAAAGACTTCTGTACACCATTTTCCTTATACCATGTATATTTTAGGAAAGTCTTCAGATTTTAACAGTAAAAATGCAAAAACATCCTTTTTAAAGTAAATATTCAATTTAGGTGATGCTGCTCATTAAAAGTGCTCAGGAAAGAAAGAGCAAATAGCAACAGAACATTTCTATGTTAGAATTTTAAATTATTATGAAGGCTTTAATTGGAATTAACTGAGCTAAACATCAAGCACTCATCCTGAGATTGTTTCCACTGCCTAATTCACTAAAGCTGTTACAATTGGCTTTATCTCATGCTTCTGAAAAAGACATATTTTACTCTATGATATTCCAAGTATCTGCATATGCTGAACCTCTGATGATACCATTTTGGCCTTAAAATTAGTATCAAAAAGTATGCACAGAGTTTCTTAGAAGTGTCATTTGTCAAACCCCAGATCACTGTTGAGGACTTATCTGGAGATGTACAGAAGTGTAAAAGAGGTTACAGAGTGATTAACTTTATATTTATACTGGATTTTTATTATTATTCTGTGCTGGAAAAAGCAACAATGATGACATATTAAATTACACTAATTACTCATTATACACAAAAAGAGAAAGCTAGAAGCATATGAATAAGCTTATGATAATGAAACCAGCAGCTAAAGGCACTGGGTTAAGCAACAATGTGCCATGACTTGACAAAAGCAGCCCTACACAAACCAGAGAAAACAACAGGTATATAGCACTTTTGCTAAGAGGGAAAATCATCTAATTTATTGTGGTTTTCTAATTTCTTCTCCATTGGCAATTGCTGATACTAATAGGAAAAAGTAATGGTGTAAACAGAGCTTGCCTGTGGGACTGGGGAGATGCAGAGCAGAAACTGCTCCCACCTGAAGCCCAGGGAGCTGGCGAGCAGGGCTGATGGCAGTCACCGAGCTGGGGCAGGACCAGGCTGCATCCACCCCTCTCCTCCTCACCAGCACCCATCTCTGCCCCCAGAGACCCTGCAGCACACAGCACGGGAGGTGGGAACCTGACCACCGTGCCCCAAGCCTCACCCATAGATTACAGCTTCACATCACAGGGGCAAGGTCGAACGCAGGGAAGAAAAGCTGCACACAGCCCACAAATGGAATTAGTGTGGACTGGTTGCACCACTCGGGCTGACTGAGCAAATCTCAAATGTGCAGGAACATCAAATTATTTACTTGACAAAAAGACACATTTACAGAAAACATTTTCCTGATCAGACTTCATGAGAGTATTTTTCCCTTGTTGTCAGCTCAAAATGAATATGAATACCCATAACACAAACTACTTAATAAACTTCACTAAATAATTGCCTACAGTCACTTTCTGGAGTACAATTTTATTGTGAATACTGCCCACTTATACTACCTGTTACTTCCATTTTTTTTGAGTGCAGGTAGTCTGGTGGAGTGAAGGGCAAAGGGACAGGGCTATTCCTTAACTGGAGAAATGTACACATAAAGTCAAACTACTTGCTGCACATCCAATATTTACTTGGAAATTCCTCAAAATTAAACATCTAAACTGTCTGCTACAGCGACATGCCTGCCAACAAGATCCTGTGGTAGGCTATTAATGAAAAATGCACATAGTCAGAGGGCCCACACATTCACAACGCTGCTTAAAAATATGAATAAATATGTGAACGATTTTTTCATCTAAGATGTTTGAGAATTTTCAATAATATTACTTGTTATTCACAAGAGAGGGATGATCTGAGGACTGAGGTAGTTCCTATTATTGTGGCAGAGGATGGAGGGAACCTGACTGAAGGTTCAGTCTTGTATTCTGCTGATCTTGTGTGACGTGCAGTATAAGTCAGTTCCCCACTCCTGCCTCAGTTTCCCTCTCACTTAAGTAAATTAAAAATGATGACATTTATTTTGCCCTGTAAGATGCTACAGATTTCAGAGATGAAATACAATATGGGAACAGATGTTACTGACACCAATGACAGAAACATCAAGTTTTGAGTGAATGATGGTTCAAAATTCACATAAATCATCTCATTTTAATTTTTTTTATTTTTGGCACCACATCATATAGGAACTAAAATTTCTGAGCATGCTACTGGCAAAAAGCTGCCTGTGCCTCTG
Source organism: Gymnorhina tibicen (assembly GCA_013399875.1). Lineage (NCBI taxonomy): Eukaryota > Metazoa > Chordata > Aves > Passeriformes > Artamidae > Gymnorhina > Gymnorhina tibicen. The sequence continues at coordinate 681,653 of VXAZ01005262.1, read as the reverse complement.
AGAAGAGAGAAGGAGCAATAGAAACAGACCCACCGTAGGAGCCGCAGCTTTACAATGACAGGCCAGCACTGGCATCTCATATTTTTCCTGGAAAAGCTTAAGAGTTTGTGTCAGCAATTCACCAGTCAGGATTTAGACATTCTGAGAGTGTTTTCAAAACAGAATGTCAATAATCCCATCATGACTCCATTTCCCTTTTAGTCCTATTACCTGGATTGTACTAGCATTGATTAGAAAAAGGAAATCCTGAACACAGTGCACATTCTTCTAAGGAGCATTTTTCTGCTGAAAAATGCCAGTATTTTAAAATGAAAGCTATTCACAGACATCCACCCATTTGCACATATATATGATAGAAATAATGCAAATTTCAAACCCTCTCAAGTATCTTCCATGGCATCTGCCCAGATATCTGAAAATCTGCTGTGTGACCTGCAGCCAGGGAAAGAGGGCTTATCAGCTCTAAACCAGCTCTGAGGTTTTTCTGCGAGGTTTTTCTCCTAGGACTCCTGGCTCCTAGGACTTCTTGGAACCTGGTCAGCTTTCCAAAAAGTGAAATGAAAGGTTGTTTTAAACACTCTGAACCATAATTTGGATAGTACAGTTTTATAAGTACTTTTGAAGTTTTGGGGTTTCCATTTTTGACCTATTTGTGTGTGTGTGTGTGTAATTTTTCAAAATATCTGAGGCACCAAAACAGAACCAATAAATCCAGCTGGATCCTAAAAGTTTTAAATTTGAATGGACAATTCTAAAGGGGAAATGGTCCTCAGGATATTGAGAGCTACGGATATTGGGAGCTTGGCATTCTTGCAACTCATGCATGTGTGACCCTTACTAAAAATGTTTTAAGGGAAAAATGAAAGATTTACAGTGAACTTTTTCCTCAGGCAGTTTTATTCTGGTAGTTGCCTATTCCTTACAATCAATGCTAGCATTTACAAAGAGTTTTTAACTGTTCAGGAAAGACAGCCTCTTGCCTCAGGTGACTTTGTGATATGTTGGCCCTTCTACTTTCATAATTCCTTTAAGAGACCTGCTCCCATTTACTCTTGAAGCATTGCTTTCCTGTTACAGTGTTCTACTTGTCTGAAATTTAGCATAACATTGAGAGACCATACTCATTATCAAGCAATCATTATCAAGAAACATACGTGGTAACCACTGTGGAATGACAAAAATCAAACTATTTTCAGTAACTCTTCCTTGTGTATGCCTTGGTATTAGATTGATTTTTGAGTTCAGGCATAGTATTTCTATTTAAGATAAAATATATTTCATAGGAAACCATCCAATTCTGGGTCCTCAGAACAGTCATAAGGTATGTTTTTCCAGTTAGCAATTTCCTTAACTTAAAAACCAGCACCTTAACAACAGGTCAGAGGAAGACTGGAGGGCAAGAAAAAAAAAGAGTAAATGAATTCACCAAAAACCTGGAGAAGAACTGGAAAAGCAGCTTCACTCTTTCCAGACTTCAAAGAATCTGATACGGTGGCGTAGAGATTCAGATGCAGGACACCATATATTAAATTATTAAAGATACCAAGGGTGCTGCCAAAATAGGCACAAGCTATATAAAGTTACAGTAAAAAAAGTGGAAACTAAGCTCTATAGGTAATAGCTATATTATTAAATACGTACTGACTGAGTTAACAGTGTGGTCATCATAATAAAATCAAGCAAATAAATTATTTATACATATATAATAGATTTTATTTTGTCCCTCAAATAAGACAGCATATCCTTAGAAGCAACTGAAGATTTCAGTTTGTGGTTTATGTTAAAGGTTTAGGTGTTAACATAATAAAAAGAGGGAAAATTGGTTTTAGTTAGCTGTGTCTCCTGGTAGGTATTTAAACAACACTACTTTGGAATTATCTCAGCACAAGATATATGTGATAAGGACAGGCACTTGGCCCAGTGCTATGACGCTTTAGGTAGTCTGTACATGAGTTCTGATCTCTTTTTCCGGTATAAAAAATATCAACAAAAAGCCCCCAAAATTTAGGCCAGATGAGAAAATACTAAATAAAGGTCTTCTAAAAAGAATGAAAACAATACCAGTTTGAAGATGCTTATACAAGACAAGCAACTCACCAGGTGGTAAAAGAAACAGGATTGTGTTTTTTGTTTTTTAATGGGATGATACCAAGCAAGGAAAGTAGGAGTTCCCCAGCCATGCTATCTTACCTACATAATTTGTCATAGTTTAACTGCGCTTTCTAGAGTGCTGTTTAAACACAAGTCTGGAAAGGCTCAGGGATGACTAGCAGGTGAAAAGCAAAATTTATATAGACTCCCAGGACGAAATGAAGCAGTACCTCCAAAAATGCAACATAAAATCACCTCGCTACTGAGATGAAATTGCTAAGCATGTTGGGATTATTAGATGATAAAGTCATTATGCAGTCCACGTGCACCTCAATATCTGGAAAACTAAGTGCAGAGTCCAAAACATCTTTGTTCTAGCCAGGTTTTAAAAGCTGGTTTGTTGCACACTGAAAATGTGGAAACAGTAAGAAATATATGTAAATTGCATCAAAGATACATAACAATCAAAATGCTTGAAATTATCAATAATTAATAATAAAAAGTTTTCTAGAGTCATGCTATAGAAATGTTAGATTTAGCAAACAGCACTGAAATTTTAGAAAAGCTGATAATATAAAATAATCTGGAAATCTGATTGTCAGTAACCGTTTTCCAATAAAAGTATAAACCCAAAGTCTCCACATTAGGATTTTATATTTCATACTTGAAAACCTGAAAATATTTCATATTTGAAAAACAAAAATATGCGCAAATCTACAAGGAACAACTGACCTGCTAATGTGCTATTGTGTAGGAAAAAGTGACCAAAAAAAAAAAAAAATCAAAGACAAAGAACACGAAGGGAGACAGAGTAGGTTTACCAAAGGTAAATAATGCCTGACCCAAATGATAACTCTCCTCAATAACTATTTTTCCAGACAGGGCAATGCAATTCACCCCATTTATTTCGAGACATTAAGAATTAGTAGCAATGAGTTTCAGGTGAATAAGGAACAAGCTACCATTGATAATACAATTATTTATTTTGAACGGAGCAGACAGCCTGGAGTGAAAATATCCAAAGTTTGTATGAAAATCAGCTTAAAGACTTCCAATTTTTATTTGATGACCTTGAAACAAAGGGGAATGTCATCAAAGACAATGTTCTAAATCATGTTTTACGTATTTATAATGAGATTGTCTATTAGAAGCTGGTGAAACAGGCCACTTTAGAAAGCAAAAGATAAGGACAAGGATGTGAAAGCTCTGGTTGATCACAGGATGACTCACAGCCACTATAATTTAACAATTAAAAAAAGACGACAAATGCAATCCAGAACATACAAGATGACTCATTTCCATGTAAATATTCTGATTTTAAAGGCCTAATCAGAAACATAATACACAATTTTTATCAACTAGGCTGAGGAAAAGTCAGTCCAGAATAGAATAGATGTAGAGGATGGTTATTAGGGTCACCCTTAGAACGAGTAATTTCTTTCACAAGTGGAGAATAAAGGAGCTTAGCTTTGTTAGCCTGGCAAAATGAAAGTCATGTAAGCAAACAGCCAGCATGAGTACAAGGACAAATAGGACATTAGGCAAGAGCAAAAATGCAGACTTAAAATATACAAATGTTTCCTACCCTTTTTAACAGAGAGGGTGGGATACTTTTCAGGCGTTATGGACACACAAAAAATTACCTGCTCTTCAGAGAATATTCGAAAGCTCAATGACAGAATTACATAAAGCAGTTAGACAAGGTTTGATTTATTTCTCCGTTTTACAAGAAGTGTTTAAAATTCCTTTTAAGAACTCATGAATTTCCCGATTAAAGGAATTTTTGAACTTTCTGCTTACATCCCCAGTATACAGCTAATAGGGCTCATAAAAATCTCACTAAGAAGAAAAAGAGTTAAAATAACTACACAGTCATGCTAGACTTAAGTGTAATTAAAAAAGTGTGAAAATTATATTATTAATTTTTTGAGAAACAAGTTTTTTGAAAACATGCTGGACACACTTAAGAGCTGCAGGCAACAAAATTTTTCAGGCAGCCCTACATGACTGCTTTAATTCAGAGTCCACAACTGACTTGCCATAATGCAAAAAGTTATGCCAGAGAATGCATAAAATTCATCTTCCTGGGAGTTTCCAACTAGAATTTATTGGGGTTTTGGGGAAGATCACTGAAGTCTTGAAGGATTTTAGACACACTCCAAAATTCACACGATGAGCTGTGGACCTGCAGAGACTCACTGCAGCTTCATTTTTAAAAAGGATGGCTTCTGGCAGTGCATTCTACAGGAAAACTCACCCTGTCAGGAGTTTGGTTCACTGGGCCCTTCAGAGATGCATTAGCTCCTAGAAATGCTGCATTTTCCTCTAAACAGCCTGTGATGAAGGAGTATTTTTCCTTTTTATTTAGAAGCTCAATTAATCTTCAGGCATTAAATACATGATTTTTTTCAGGAAAGATGATAAGAATATTCAAGTTTATTACATTGATACTGTGGGTTTAGTTGTTGCAGATGCACTCAGAAGATGGGATGGACTTCTAAACTGCTAGAATTTTAAAATATAAAGACAATAAAAAAAATCTCATGAGCTGTCTATGTGGAACCTTCAGCTACATAATTGCAAAGCTATCACCATGGATCTTAGGAGGGACATCATAATTATACAGAATACCTAACTAACCAAATACCTTCTACAGCTCATTGACCACCAAATTCAATTACACATAAATATTACCAGTTTAGAAAAAGGAATCATGTGAATTCTGACTTGTGTTAACTGGCATACATGAGTTTTTTTCCCATGATAACTTTTAATTTATTTTTTGAACTAGGTGAATTGTGTTAATGTAGGCCCCATAACAGTATTTCTGCATAGCTTAGTAATTATCATGTACAATAAAATATTATGCATGAGAACAAAGATAGTATTTCCCAACAGTCAGACGTAAAGTGTTACCAAAGTTATTTCTAAAGTTGGAGAAGCAAAATTTGATTAAAAGGAGATGGGCTACTAGGTGGCTTACATGCATGAGAGAATTCACTTGGTACTGAACAAAATTCATATGCATTTTAATAGAGTGTAGTACATACCATTAAAGATACTCTGATTTTTCTAAAGACTTAGATAATTTGTATATATACATTTACGAGTAGAGAGTGATGCAACCATTTGGTAATACAGTAATTCAAAATGACTGAATATTGCAATTATTTAATCATACAAGATGATAGGATTTCTGATTTCACTGATGTGGTATTCACACTTAACTAAGTTAGATAAATATAAAGTTCATCTAGTAACATTAAGTGGGAATGTAGTGAAAAAGATTAATTCAGGAATTTTTAATAAACTCTTTTGATATAATTTTCCTGAGGCAAAGTGAGCTTCTACATTGCCTATAATATACAGAGGTCCAAGTGTTTTTCTGATGCTGCCTTTTCACAAAGATGACTGCAATGAAATGCTGACATTGCTGCTTGATGACTACTGAAACGTTGTCCCTCTCTGATATTGGAGGAAAGCTGAAACTGCTGAAAGTAATTTTAGAATAATTTTAGAAGACACACTCCACTACTGCCAGTGCCTGAATTTATCAGTAGCTGCTACCCCCAAAGCTCCCATGCAAAATCCCGTACCCTGCTCTGTAAGTCCCACACACATCTTCAGGATTCTGATGAGCCCAGTGTGGACACAAAATACAAGATATTGAGCTTAGTATGACAACGAAATGTTAGTCAAAATTTCACCTCTAAAGTTCAGTTCTGGCCAAATACCATGCATGCTGATGCCTCCACAGACACATTGTATCTGTAGTTCATGTGAAAATCCGTGGTGTCAGTCCTTTAGTTCAGCCAGAAAACATTCAGAGCCAAAAAGAACACTTTTACCTCCAGCTGAATCACGTGTACTGTCATCGTTCTCATCTCAGATCATCTGGTTTATCTGGACACACTTCTGTTCTAGTAAGAGCTTAGGGACTATCTACCTTGATTGATTTTACTAAGTTTTTCTAAGAGTTTTGTCACAGAATTATGGGAAAATCAAAAGTATTTGCTAGCATTATCCACAGTAAAATCCAAACCCAATCCCAATGGAAGTGAATTCTGAGTGAGCCTTCCATCAGATCATGTCTTCACCAACCTACTGATCACTTTATACAGTCCTGTTAGTTTAAGAAGGTTGGAAGAAACCTCTTATTTATTAATATTTTACTAAGAAACTATTAACGTTATGCTAAGAAAACACTTAGGCATGTGTACAATTTTTTGTTACCACAAAAATAATCACTTGACATATTCTATGCAATTTTATTTCTAAAAGCTGACTGAATTAAAATCTTAATCTTCTAGTCAAATCAATTTTTGTAGCTCAGTTGCTTGTGAAATAGTGATGATGTTCCCCTGATTAAGACTTTAAAATATTGCACACATTATCAGTACTTGTCATTTCTCATCACTTGAAAAATCCTAGTTTAAACTGGGCGAGGATGGTGTTATATTTCTGGGGCAGTATGCACTCTATCACTCTCACTCAAGTGGGTCCCTGGAGTTCAGACACCAAAGGTCACTTGATACTTCTTACATAGTGATACTTCTTTTATACTGACTTACAGAGTGACTGAATCCAGATGAGGTCTGAACTAAGCCCAGGAGGAGAATCTCCTCATTCCCATTCAGTGACTGTTGAGAATGAGGACTCCTAATATAATGCAAGAGATTTGTGATATAATAGATTCCTTTAAATACTCAGATAGGTGCTAACCTACTTAAAGTTATATGGGATGAGACTTGTATAGTAATAACTAAGAACTCAGCTCAGTCTTCTCTCCCCATTTCTTAGATCAAACAAAAGAGAAAAATAACTATCTTAATTCTTCCAAATATAAAGCTGCTTTCAGTTTTCAGTATACTGCAGGACTGAATGGGAAAACACAGCCTTTTTGTCTTGCTTATGGCTTTTGAATTAATAGAAGTTTTCAAGTATTAGTGCTGCAGGGCCTGCATACTGAAAAAGCAACAGCAACATGTTCATTAAAAATAGTGGTCTATATTCCATGAAGTGTTCACTTTTAAAGTCCTGTAAATTAGTTATATAAGCAGAAAATTTGCAATTTAATTAGTAGAAAAATGAATTGTTTTACATTGTTGTATTGCAAGTATTCACAACGGTTTGAATATTCTTGGTCTTTCCCTCTTGCTCTACTGATTTTCTAATCTTTTTCCATAAAGGTCAATTCTTCTGGCATCAGTATATTTAATGTGCTCAAAATTTTGTACCAGAGGCCTTTATTTTAAAGGGCTTTATTTTACCAGTCAGGCACATCAACAGTGTGTATAATGCAGAGATTCTCAAGGACTTCCACTGCCACATTTGATAGATTTTTTTTTTAGTGTGCTATCATTCTTGCTAAATCACTTCCAGTCTCTATTAAAGTGATATGCCTTTATTTTGGAAAGTAGCAATGTTCATTTTCTAACATAAAAACTTAATATGTTCACCATTTCACTACCTTTTCCTTCTAGACTTCCCAGTTTTGCTTTCTGCATTAAACTGGATGGGAGTACTTTGGTGAATCCTACACGTACACTTCGGGACTTTTACTACTGCTCTACCAGATGCTGACATGAGTACCTGAGAGTATGAATTAATTATTTAGCACAAGGATCTGAAAGAAATGTGCTCAAGTAGGAAAAGGGAAAAGAAAAAATCAATACAGAAAAAAGCTGAGTCTCTCATGCCAAGTGAAGGACTAACATCGTGTACAAAATTAATAACTAACATTATTAGCTGGGAGACAGTTATTTTTTTGAAACTGGCAGAGTCCCAAATTGTCTATCTCAGCAATGAGAAATACTTTTATCATCAGGAATCCTGAGTCCTATATATCCACAATGATACGGAAACACTGCAGCCAAGGACACAGACTCTACGAAAAATTTTATTCTCATTCTTCTCTATTATCTAACATAAAGAAGAAGGGTTTTAATAGTAAGTATGAGGGTCTAGAAAAGAATAATTAGGAAACTAATTAATGGATTTTGATCCTATTTCCCCAACTACACCTTGAGTTACCATCTTTTGTTTCTTTCACATAGGACACATCATCTGAAAAGCAAAGGTCTTCTCTTAAGCACAGCATTAAGTGAATGTCTCAGCTTTAACAAAATGAAATAACTTCAGTTGATGTCCTATTTTCTTCCACACATAAAAACAAAAATAAAAATTGATTTGTTACTTTGTGCTCTTCTGCCATCCTAAATTTTTATATTCCTGCATTTCTTCAATAGACGCACATTAAAAATGCAGTGACAAATAGTCATAAGAAAACAAAGCCATATTCACTGGTTAGAGATATCTTACTGTCTGTCTCTTAATTTCATCACCTTGTTGGGGCTCTTTGAGGGCCACACCAAAAGCAGATTCTCCATATAGTTTTGATATCCTCTAGCTTTTTAGATACACTTTTTAAATGTCTTTGTTGAAAAGCAATAAGCCAAAAATGATGCAGTATATATATCTGAACAAAACATTTGTTTACTCTGTAAAACCGACATGGAGAATTCAAGATACTTATACTTGCTAAGCCATGGTCTATTCAGCAACATTGTGTTAGCATTACTCACCAAGTGGAATTAAAAACTGCACTACAGTTACCATGACAACCAGCTGTCTCCCACATACAGCATCAGTTTGAATTTGTGCAGACCATTTCTAACAATGATTTAAGTCAACAAATTCAGCATTACCCTAAGGTAAAAATCTGGTTTAAGAACAAATAAATATTTTCAGTTTCACAATATTACTTAGCTCAATACATTAATTCCAAGTAGGACTTGGGAGATTTTCAAAGAGCTGCGGTGACTTTTCTTAGAAATTAAAGGTGAATAGTAATCTTCTGCTCAATACAAAGTTGAGGACCACTAAAATTCCTAATCCCCTGAACATGCAGGAAGCATATGGAGAAAAGACACTGTAACATTCATAGAAGAGCTTGTGAAGAAAATGTATTTGAATATTTATTTAATCATTTTCTAAAATTTACATTTGAATGATGCTGTTGATTACCTTGGTTAGTACCACTGGCATCAGTGTATGCTTGCTGTATAGATTCTTACTAGAAAAGAAAGCTTAATCCACATTCATTGGAAGTACAGCCAGCAATTCTCCACTGGGAAAATAACCTGAAACTTGGAATATAATTTCTGTGCTGGGTAATTCTAAAATAAATTCCATTTCTAGTAAACTACTGGATTTGATGGATTTTGTTTGGTTGGTTGGTTTTGCTTTTATCTTCAATAATCAGTTTACATGGAAAGAGAAGCCTCAGTTGGTTTTGAAACAGCCAAGCAGTATGAGGTAACAGGAATACATCACATTTACGGTGTCTGGTGAAACATCATACAGTTGCATGTCTGGTCATCAGCATGAAGCATCTACCTGGCAACTTCAGATTCTTTTGATCACCAAGTATTCTTTCAGTAAATGGTCAGATTTGACTGTGGTTGTTTAGCCTGGAGAAAAGCAGGCTCTGGGGGGACCTTACTGCTACCTGAAAGGAGCTTGGTTGAAGAAGGTTGGTCTCTTCTCTCAAGCAATAAGTAACAGGATGAGGTAAAATGGCATCAAGTTGCACCAGGGGAGGTTTATACTGGATATCAGAAAAAACATCTTCACTGAAAGGGCTGTCAAGCATTGGAACAGGCTGCCCAGGGAAGTGGTTGAGTCACCATCCCTGGAGGTATTTAAAAGACATGTTAGGTGTGGCAATTAGAGATATGGTTTAGTAGTGGAATTGGCAGTGCCAGGTTAATGGCTAGACTCAGTGATTTTCAAGGTCTTATCCAACCTAAATTAGTCTATATTTCCATGATTGTCATTGGATAAACACATAATGGCAATGATGAACAGATCTGCTTCAGAACAGTAGGTTGTATAGTTCTGAGGGAAAACAAGAACCTCCACAACAATGTAAGACACACGCATCAATTGTCCATTTGTACACTGAGAGTGGGGACAGAGAGGAACGTGAACGCTGAAAAAAAGATAGCCAAGCTATTAAAAATGTAATGTATAGTCAAACTAAATGTACCAAAGTAATAACACTACTTTTTATGTAAGCAACTAAAAAAAAATCAAAGACAGGAAAAATAGAGTCTGTATTTACTAAAGATATTGCAAATATTGCATACTGAACTAAGCACATATTAGTGATACATTCTACACTCACTCATTTTTCTGGGAGGAAGTGCCACAACGAAACATTACTGCAGATTTCCCATTTGGTATATGGTATAGCACTTGTTGCATTACAGATCTTAAAAACACATCAGGAAAGAAAACTGATCAAGTAAGTGTAAAGCATTTAAAATCAAAACATCCAGATGCTATAAGGAATCTGATGTTATTAAAAATATTTTTAATCTGTGATCGAGGATTTTTGAAATCTAAACCTGAGGAAAATACATAACAATAAAAAGTTTTAGTTTTAACATAATGCTTTCAGTTTTAAATAATTTCATTTATGGGAGAATGCTGGTCAGAGGACAAAGATAGAAAAATAACTATAATCATAGAATAATATCTAAGAGATTGAGGAAGGAAGTTGCACAGAAATTCATTCGGCTCTGGATCACTGTGGACACATTTGTTATCAGTGACAGGCAATGTGAAATCAAGCACACACTGAAATCAAACCCTTCTTTAAGGTTACACTAAACTGAACTGACAGGAACACTACATACAAGAAAGAAAAAGAAATGGATTTTCTATATAGCACTTCGATCTTCAACAATGGGAGAGCATAACGTTTAAATGTTAAAACAGAAGAATTCAAGGGAGAAAAGAGGTAGAAAGCAAGGGAAGGAATAAAATATAACCTGGGGCTCCAAATCCACAAACTCAGACAGGAACAACTACTTTTTTTGCCAGCAAAAAGGCTGTACACTCAAAGGTAAATGACAATGGGAAAACAAATATGATTGTTACCGGAATTCAACAGATTTTTAATAATCCATTAACTCCTAGATTAAGCTGTAGTGTAATATCATAAAATAAAATACAAATTAAAAGTAAATCAAGATGATAATATAGGCAGATATAATTTTGCCTGAATAATTAGAATAATTTTGCCCTGAAGCTGCGTCTATACCCACGTGTCAAAGATGCCTTAATAGGGTTCAAGTAGTGTTGCTAACATTAATGGATATTTTCTTGTTACATTTCAAAGAAGTATTTACAGCACAGTTAGAAAAAAATATGGTTCTATGATTATAAACTCAGGCAAGAGATCTTTCAGATAGCAATTTAAAAAATAGGAAAAATTATTCAGTTGCACCACTGCGTTCCTCTAAAATAGGTGTCATCAAAATTTTTGTATAAAATTATCAGATATATGCTTATTGAATACAGTACACTTAGGGGTGTGTCTGTACTAACATTTTAATTTAGATTTGGAAAACTAGTCTGATATTCTGATATTATTTTCATCCTATCATGTTCATATCTGAATGCCAATTTTCCAATTTTCTGATGAGATCTCTACTGCCATGATTCCACAAAGCCCTGTCACAGCGTACAACGTGGATTCCATTCCGATGACACAGTCACAAAATGTAACTGATGAGATGCATGGGACCAGACAAGAGCTGACCTGAAACAACTTCAAATACACGATGTTGCTGTTGGATTCTCAGCCGTGCTCCACAGATTTGGACCTATTGCATTGCACTGCTTAATAAAGTGGGATTAAACAGTCCTCATTTTTTACAAATTCCTTCCTCCCTTCTGTGACTCAGGCCTCTCCTGGTTCTCTTCCTCTTAAGAGTGATTGTTATCTGTCTATTCCTAAGTCTCAAAATCAACTAAAATGGAGTTCTTCCTCTTCCCTACACTCTTAACCCTCTTTTTCTCCTCCTTTCTAAAACTGTGGATAGCTCCGGACTAGCCACAATCATTTCAACCTGCATATACAGCAACTGGACTATGGTCTAATCATAGCAGCCTGTAACAGGTAACCTCACCTACTGGCTCATTAAAGGACAGCCAGCTGAACCAGAACTGAATGGCTTTTCAAACTGAAGGCAGTCCACAAACCTAAACTGAGATGAAAATCTTCATCTCTAGACATTAATTGCTATGAGTAAATCTCCTGAAACAGATGCCAATCAGGCAATTAAAACCTAATGAAAAAGATAGGGGAAAGAAACAGGGAGAAACAGGAAACAAGGAACCTGTGGTCCCCCAGATGATATAGGGACAGCTGATCTGATCTGACCTTGCCAATGATTTTGTTAGAATAATGGCATACTGGCACAAAATCTTGTACCTGACATAATCAGGTGACTAACACAACACTGGCTCATTTAAGAAAACTGCCCCCATTTGTGGGGTCCTGAAATGTGCTGTAACTGCTACATTTACTCATAGGCAGAAGAACTCACATGGGGGAAGGGAAACCAAGCTCACCACTCTCCAGAAGCAACATCGTGGTCTGGCTTTAAGGTATCTGCAGGATAGCATTTGAAAAGACCAGGTTAAAAGCCAGAGAAAAACACAAAAAGCAGCTTCACTCCGTAACTCCTGACTCAGGTCTGGAAAAAGCCAGCATACACAGCTCAACAAGAAGGAAATACCATTAGTTTCTCTGGTTGATAAGGACAGGAAAGCTAATGCCTGGCATGCCAGTATTTTTTCACCTTGTAGGAAAGTTCTAGGATTTGTTTTTGAGACCTAAATGCATTTCAGCAACCCTTTTTTGACCCAAAAGCTGAAGAGACTTGGGATGACTTAAGTTTTTGTCTTCACTCTATTTCCATCACTATTTTTATAGCAGTTTTGGCAAGAAGAGATTTGGATTATACTCTTTTATCTAGAAAGGCTGGCATTTCCTCTTTGAATATAAATATTCTAACAAAAATATGTTGCTATTCTCATTGCTGATTAACTGCTGAAGGTAGACAGAGCAACTCAATTTTACTATCAGTCCCATATTCCTTAGAAACACCAGCCTTTTTAATCTTTAAAGTATGTATTTATTTGGTCACATTTTAATCTAATCCTGAAATATACTTTCCTCTGAAGCAAGGGAAAGGCAGTAATTTAAAAATGAACATTTTGAAAGACATTGTGAGGTCTGACTAGTTAGTGGATTGAATCAATGAACTGAAAAAATAAAAATGATTATTTTCTTCTGAGCTGTTAACCTCTTTTCAGATATAAATAAAGGAATTGATACAATTTCGATTGGCATTTCCAGTCATATAGTGAAAATAAGATTTTCTGTTATGGAGATAATCAAATAGGATATTTTTAAGATGTGGCTGACTGAAGCAATTAAGCCAATTCAAAGGCTGTGTTTTAGATAGGTGAGTACATAATGAACTGAGAGTTCCTGAGAGAAGTCCATAATTATGTAAGGTGGGGAGAAGTGGACAGTAAAATTGAGTCTGCAGGCAAGAACTGTTGTATGTACCAATTTGAATATCTAAAGCAAAACTTTTGAATTTATTATATTTGAGAATTTCACAGATGGTTTAGAACAGAACTTTATAAGGCTACAAGGGGTTTTAAAAAGTGTTTGATTTTTTTTCTCTGCTAAGGCTTCTATATCTTTTTTTCATTCATGATTTTAAGAAAAGATACCAGAGTTTGAAACATGCTGTATATATAAGGCCTGTGCAAAACATATTTTGCAGTAACTTGACACCCTGCTGAAAATGTATCATAAACTTTAGTCCAAAAATATAGTTGGATTTGCTCTGGCAGAGTCCGATTCAAAAAACCCCTTAATTCTATAGTTTGATGCAGAGCACACATCCTTTTACTTGGGTGTGTAGGAGAGTTTTGGGTGTGTAGGAGAGTGTGCAATTTCACACCGTGAACACTAATTCACACCGTGAACGCAAATTCACACCGTGAACACTAATTATCACTTGCTGTATGTACCTTGTAGAAACAAAGCCATCTAACAAAATGAACAGAATGTGTGCCAGTCAATATCTGTCGTTTTTCTAAAGAAGCAGAGAACTTGTACTCTTCATACAGGAAATATTGATAAATGGCACCTAAGTGATATCAACAGTTCAAGAAAGAATGCAGCAGATCATCAACTCTACAATGCTCTGCTAATTTACAGCAGTTCAGGGTGTGCTGCAGTCTTTCCTCTGCATCTCAGTGAACATATGGGAGTTCGTAAAAATATCGCATGATTTCAAATCCAGACTGAGTTTTCACTTGTTGTGATTATCAGCAACAAGCAGGATTGCTTATCCTAAACATTGAAGGTCTTTCCTGGCTAATCAATGAAAAACTTAACACTGGTATTGAAAGAGGCAGAAGCACTGAGTGTGGGCCAAAGTTTGTCTAAAATAGAATCATTTATTGTCGAAAACCAAATTTCTTTACTTTGACAAAGCAGTGATGGAGAGGATGTCTACACAGAGTATGACAGGCTAGAGAATAGATTTATTACATTTGTTTCAATGCAGAAGAACCTCCAGTATGTGTCCTTTTGCTCACATGGTAAATGACCAATTGATTTTCTTGTCTCCGTTCAGCAGTAAATAACCTCATAAACATGACAAGGTAAGGGCAGACATCCAAAAAGTCCCAGTTTTGTGCAGCTATTTGGGTCTACCAGGTATCAGAGGCACGCCATGAGAAGCTGAAACAAATCAGGAGTGCAGGCTTCCTTTCATTACTGCACTGGGGTACAAAATGTCTCTAATATGATATAACTTGCTTTTGAAATTGTTTTTCCACAGATCTGAAAGGGTCATTTTCACGTAATTACACTCTGCTGTATTTGGTACACACACTAACTCTGCAAACCTCTTCTCTGGCATTACATCAATTCATTGCAGATCATACCAATGTATGTCCGGTGTTATAGAGGTTCAGCCCCTTTCGTAAATTCCTAATCCCGCCATCCTTTAGCTCCACAAGTCCAACAACTGAAATTCATCAAGAAAGCCCCACACATTCTGAAGCTGGAAGTTCAAACCCACAACTTTAGTCCTTTCTTAAAACCTATGACCCTGACAACAAACTACAGTTCACCAGCTCTTTAACAATGCACCAGTTAAAAGGGAAAACTGCTTCTATACCTATATGTTGTCTCACAATTCTCTGATTTTCTGAAAACATGGATCAAAAGGCTCACCATTGTCATAGGAATAAACAAAATTGAAGTTCAAAACAATGGGATAGATGTCAGAGAAAAATTTTCCCCTCTGCTCTGTTAGAGTATTTAATGTGTTGCATGGAGAATTATGTGACAAGAGATAAAAGCGAGAGATCATCTCTATGGAAACAGTGTGGTCTACATCATCGGTAATGGATAGCACAGAAATGAGCTAGCCAAATGTTACAAGGCAGTCCAGTAATATAATTATTTGAACTAGTGCCTACATAACCATAATGGAACTATAAAACGGTTCCCACATATTGCCTGAGAGACTTTACCAGCCTTAACCATGAGATGTGATTAAACCTTTATTTGTTTTGGCCTTGCAGTGCAAAAAGTCCTTGAAGTTCCTTCACTATACTATCTGTTTCAAGAATTAGAAGTAAACTGCTATAGCATAATTTTTCACAGATTAATTTTACAAATTTAGTACAGTCTTAGTAACTGACCAGCTAAGTTCAGCCTTAAATTATGAGTATTTGAAATTAATTAACGCAAAAAAACCCTGGAACCAAAATGGACTATGTTAAAATGGCATTGTTTTAATTGATAGCTTGAATCTTAACCATGTTTATTCATGATGCGATTTCTTTGTTTGGTACCATTATTTCTGATTTTTCATTTTCTTCAGCTCAGCTATAACACAGCAAGAGACAGAGCAAACTGGCTTCTGCTTCTCCTTGTGCGTCACCAGACTTGTACAGTAGTGTCCAGTCAGTCCAAACTACAACAAACCCCTTTAAAACAGCAAGGTCAGAAGTGGCCTAATCTGTGCTGTTAAAAAAACTAGGTTTTGATTTAAATGTACAAACTCATGCTTTAAAGTACATCATAACTGGTAATGGCTTAATTCAGAAAAAAACCCTTTTTCATTGGTACAGATTCAAAATGCCGCACAAGAACACGTTAACTGTCCTTATTTTTATAAGGAATAGGTAACATAGCTGAAAATCGGGATAAGTTAAAACAACAGGACTAGAAAAAGGACACCCAGCAGAGAGAAGTTGGACTAGGCAAATTCATAGAGACAAAAATAGCTGAAAATAGTCAAAGTATATTCAATTACATTCTCTGGCTGCATTAATTTTGGTCTTGTCCCCATAACTCTTCTATTTGTCTGCTGCATTCAGTGCTGGGTTCTATAACTGATATACTGCATAATGCTTTTACAGCCCCCAGGAAAGATGCTGATTATAGTGTGCACAATTATCTTAAATCTCAAACCCAAAATTTAGCATGATTAAATTTTATTTTAAACATTAACTACATTATTCTCTTTCTGTTTAGCTACATCAAGCATTTTTACAGGTCTGCAGCTTTGGGATAATGCTATTTTGGCACACTGAACATTACAACTCTTCTTGTATAACATTACCCTTTCTTGTATTTGTGTGGTGCATTTAAAGTCTAGTGAATTTATTCATTGATAGATTTTATTAAAAGAAACATAGAAGAAGAAATCCTGACTACATTGAAGTGCTCATGAGTTTTACTTTGACTTCACTAAGACTAGTATTTCATCCATTCTTCTCTGTTTCTCGAGGTTTAAGAATACTATTGCATAGTTATCTTTCTTCTAATGTGAGTTCAAAACACATTGTTCATGTTTCAAAATTCTCAGTGAGAAACATCTCTGTTGTGTACAATGATGAGTTGATATGAAGTTATTAGGAAAATATTTCTTTGTATGTAAAATAATTACTTTTTTTTTCTGAAAAAGTCCTAACGCCTCTGTTTATATTGAAAGTCTGATGGTAAAGTTGAGCTGTATGTACCTCAATAATGTTTCAGGCTCTTACTATTTATTCCAGACTACATTGGGGTTTTAGGTCTGATATGCACACGACAAAACAGATTTTTTGGGAACCTACAGATAAGTATACTGTCCATTGCGGAAAATTGTCCTCCCAGTACAACTGAAAATTTTCTTGTCAAATTAACAGCTTAAGTGTTTCCTTTCTAGGAATTTATGAGGAATTAAAAAGCATTTTATGAAATACACAGCATTCAAGACAAGGAAAACAATAACAGGGTGAAAAATCATGTTCAAATCTTCCAGCAAACCTAGTAATGAGGCCCATGAAATAAATATGGCATTTCTTAAGAAAAATCGTAAAGCTGACTCAAACCATCACTAAGAGAAATATTTTCTACTACACTTCTGATGAGTACTTGGTATCCAAGAGTTCTTAACTACACTGAAAAACAAAAACTCTGAACTGCAGCTGCATACCTTGTTTTGAGAACATCTAAATTGACACCCACAAAGATTTCTGGCTTAAAAATACAAAACTCTATTGAACCAAGTTCTATTTAAGGCCCTCATGAGATGCAGTTTGACTTTGCGTAAGTTTGCCCATCACGTTTACATCATGCCAAATTAGTGGGCACAGACTGGATTCAAAGCTTTGCAGATGCAGATTTAGACCTATATTTAAGCTATGATTTAAATTTATCCAATAGGCTGTATGAAATCAGCAGTAAGTTGTGTTGTGAACTGGTGCTTTCTAAGGGTACTAAATTTAGAGCATCTGGGTCAGAAAGAATCATCTGTCTTAGGTCTTTCTGTATGTGGTATTTTTTTCAAGAGTTGCTTTTTTTGGGAATTTTAATATGAAAACTGGATGCCATTAAACATTTTTGCTTCTATTACTTTTGCTGTTATTTACATGATTTTAAAAATTTTTATTACCGTTTCCGTGTATGTACCTATTTGAACTGGTACTTGCACGAATAACCAGTCTATGCACACTTTGTGTTTTTCATGAAGCAGCATAACTGAAGTAGTCCTCGACTGTTTCAGAGACAACAGTTATAGCACCTACATTGTATTGTAATTAGGCAGGATACCAGATAGTCTGCTACGTGCTTGACCAGTTATGCTCTGCCTGTGCCCACCTTATGACAGAGGATCTGATTTCTGATCGAATCTCCATACCACTTAGTCTGCACAGCTCTGGCGTTCAACACTGTTAGCACTTCTGCAGGTGAAAGCAAGCTAGAGGCATTAAAAGTTGTGGAGGACAAATAGCAATCTCAAACTTTCCCAGGCTTAAGCAAAGATGGAAGCTTTCACACTTTGAAAAAATTCACATACCATATATGTATATCCTTAAAAGAACAACTGATTTAACAAAAATTATTCTAGCTTATTTGTGCCAAAAATGTGGCTCTGACTTCCGCCAGCATTTGTTAAGCAAAGACCTACTCCAACATCCACTGTGTGCAAGATTTGGATCAGGAGGAATTTAAGATGAACTGGATTTTGTAGATAGTTAAATCATCAGTACCCAAACCTGCCTTGAAGCATATAAAATCTAATTATTTTCATTCCTGAGCAGTCAAAATGTATGTATTTAAAATGGACTTCAGTGCATAGACCTGATACTAATGGTGGTGTTTGTTGAATAAATATGTGTTGCATTACCAGTGCCTCGAAACATCACTAGCACACTTCCATCAAGAGATTATCTTATTTGCTTGTGGTATATTTAAATTATGAATATAATTTTTACTTCCCAGTTTGTACTTCAGATGTCATTTTGAGGAATAAATACTTTAAGTTTATATAATAAATTTATAACCAAATTAAAGAATGTTTCATTACATACATAATTACCAATATTCAGCCATCATTCAGCAAACATTAGCTGTGATAAACAAACTCAGGAAACATAGATGTTTTAAAAAGTAATTTTCCACTCTGCACAGTACCAATAATTGAAATTTCTGATCTTGATTTCTTAGCTCCTAGTAACAGCCAGCTGCATCCAGAGGCATTAGTGTTAAAACAACCTTTTTATTTGATATGTGACTGGCAGATAAAATCCTAATTGAACATACTGACATGTCTTTCTCTTCATGCAGCATGATTTTGTAAAAAAGCATAGTATATAAACTACTGTGGCTTTCAACATACTCCAGTAGCATTTCACACACTATTTTAGTCAAGTGATGAGCTGTAATTTATGCAAACCAACTGCAGGTATTTTTCATCTGCTATTTGGATCATTATAATAGTCACTGATAAATACAAATACTGAATAAAAGGAAAATAAGCCTTACTTGGTTGGGGATTTTTTCAGATTTTATGAATAAGATGAGAAGTATTCTATTAGTTTGTTTGGTCAAGTCATTATTTTGTTGCACATGATGGCGAAAAACAGCTTTCATGATTGGGATTGCATGGTATTGGATATATAGAAATACTCAAATACCTTAAGAATAGGTCCATGATTGAAGAAAAGAACCATGTTACCAATAACAAAATACAAATCAATCGTATAACCAATTTGAACCACCATGCAATAACATAAGGAATGAAGAGACGTAGTAGGATCATGGTAGAAATTTTTTTCCTGTGAGAGATATATATATATATACATACATATACACACACATATACACACACACACATTTATACAAAGCTTTGAACTGGGTTATAACTCAGAACTGCAAACTAGCTTAGACTCATATACGATATAGTTTTGGAAAATACATGATCTGTAGGAAAGAAAATTACTTCAGTTTAATGCTGATTTACCAGACCATTCTCAACAACCCAGTGAAACCCAGTAACCTGAAACTCAGTAAAAGGTGAAAAGACATAGCTGTAAGTACAGATGTATGGATTCAGGAATTCCTTTCTGCTTCATAAAAACACAAACTGTTTTTTTGCATATGAGTCCACAAAATGAGAGGACAACAGCACACTCTGGGAATATGCCACGTCTGATATTTTGTAAGCTCATGTGTTTCATGGCAAAGAATATGGTTTTGCCATTTTTTTTCATATTATGCTGAGTTTTTAGATGGTTAGGTTGATGTACCTAATTACTCCCACAGAAACAACAAAAACATCTCTAGTAATTAATCTTATTAGAAGCAGCTGTATTCATATACTACAGATAATGTCACAATCGCAGAATTTAAAAATGTTAATAGAGAACAGAAATGACAGGTGAAACTAAGTGATGTGCTTGGCCAGCAATGCTGGCCTTTGCATATTGGCAAAGGGAAAATCAGAGATCTAAGCATCAATTTCAAGCTGTGAATTTTGCCACGCTCTCTTTACTAGCAGGAAACAAAGCCACTTAAATTTTGGAAGTTCTGATTACTGGATATTTTGGCATTTCAAGGACTGTCTGTCATAGGAGTTACGTTTTCTTGCTTTGTTAGGGATCATCCAAACTAAACAGTGGTTGGAGCAGCTAAAACTTGGACGATGATGAAGATTCAGGACAAGATGCAGAAAAAGCACTGATGAAATGGTCGCTCAAGTGGGAACAAATGCACGGTTCAAATGTGGAGTCAACAGAAATGATCTATTTGTGAAGAGCCAGAAAGCCAATCTACAAATGGATCTTTTTGGTAGCAGTTTTAATCCTATTCGTTATCTTTAGTGCTTGCATGGAGTAGCTGTTACAGAAATACACGAAGCACTTCATGACAAAATCTCACAAACAATTCCGAAAGCACAGACGGAGAAGACAGAAGCCAAACTTCAGAATTTACATCATTGTGTTACATCACCTCACAGCTACAAGGGAAAAAGCATCCAACCTTTCCTAGGGGCAGGAAATTAATAATTTTCCTTCAATCTCCTAACAACACTTAAAAGCCCCTCACTTCTACTGCTCAACAGTAGAACAACTATTATGAAATTAGAATGCTGAAAAAAGAAATTGAATTTATGTAGAAGATTCAGAGTAACTGAGCTAATTAGTTAACTAGAAACCCCCCAACTTCTATACATAAATAAGGAAAATTAACAACACAATTTTTTTTCCGAGTGCTTTCATGGGAAATAGAAATGTATATATTTTAATATAAGAAGAGTTTATGCATTTGATTTCCAGGGGACCTTAATGCAATTTAAGATCCATTTACAAGATATCACACTTACACAAGGTAAGTGCAGCTTAAATGTGATTTCAAGATGCCAGATCTACAGCCCTGTGCAAAAGCAGTCATGAGGCTGGATTTCAGAATGAATTCACAGTTTGTCTAAACCATTTACTCATTAGAGCATTTTTGAGGCAAGCATTATAGGGAGACTCAGACAAGCTCCTGGGCATTTGGCCAGGCAATGTGCCTACCTGCCTCACGATATTCCAACTGTCTTTTGCTTCCATTCTGAGCGTAATGTCACGGACAGCAACTCTGGCATTGGCAGTCTGAGCAGACACAGTTAGAATAACACTGCTTTTACCAACACAGGATTAGGAAATCTGTACTTAATACCAGAATTCTATTGATACTTCAAGCAGAAATATCCCCAAAATATGTCTTGATATTCAATACACAAACCCATAGGTTTAGAAAAAGCAAAAAAAAAATCCTAAAGGTCAAGACCACAAGCTCTTTGTGGGATTCAGACAGAGAAGGATGTATACACTCTGATACATGAATGTGCAGAGAAAATTCTAGAGTGACTATAGAATAATAATAATAATAGTACTTTGCTGAGCGAGGCTTATACTCTTTCAATTCACACTTTTGACTGGAGAGAATTTGCAGCTTGCAATCTCATATTTAACTAAAGTCATGGAAAGTAATTCACACCCCTATATATAATTATCTAAAGAAAACCAATAGCACCAGCATTTATGCAAAAGGAAAAAAAAATCATCCAAATTTTGCTCAGGACAAATTTAATGTAATGTTGTTTGTATACTCTGCAAACAAGAATAGCATGAACATAGACAGAAAATATTTCCTCATCTGACAAAAAAGTGATCAAATAGGAATGCAAAATTTCTGTTACAGAACTTCTACATGCCTAATACAATGGCTTCCCTTGAAATCTTGCACTTGTCAGAGAGCATAACATTATGTAATTATTTGAATTACTGTAGTTGTTCTTACAGCAACAATAAGAAAGTTCGTATTATATATTCTGAAGTTAAATTATTTACATAGTTTTACAAAGTTTTGCCAGATTAGCAAGCGTGACAATGTAAGTTGCTTTATAGAAATATTTATCTGTCATGAGTTCATGGATTTGTTCAGCTTCTCAATGAACTAATTTACAATCAAATGCAGCAAGAAATGAATATTTAATAAACTTCAGCAAAAGAAAAATCTGTTGTTAATAAAAGAATACTTTTAACCCCTATAGCATTTTCTATTTAAATATTTGAAAGCGCTTCATTAACATTTTACATAAACATACAAGATAATAATTAATTGCTCAGATTGTAGAACTGAGTCTCAAAGAAATAAGATGATTTAACTAAGAATCACCATGCAGAAAGTGGTGTTCAGGCAAAAATACCACCCAGCTCACCTGTGTCCTAGTCTGAAGCCTTATGCAAAGGATCATATTTGTATTTATCTTGTGCCTTCTCTTAACTAAATATCTGAGGTACCAAAAACCACCTACCCACAAAGCTCTCCATAGGTACCATTAGAACTGCTCCACTATCACTCCATATCTTTTCTATATCCAGTCCTTCGTGGCCCTTTGCTGACTTGCAATGTCCGTGTTGTTCTTGCACTGGAGAGCTGGAGCTGGGAACAGCATTCCAGCTGTGTTCCTACCAGTTCTGGGTAGCTACAGGAGGCAGACAGCCTGCAGTACCAAGCTAGGGCATTTGTGATCTCTCATACAGTCTAAAGATCCTTATGATCCTGCTGGAGTGTCAGGCACACAAAGTCCTTCTACAAGCCTCTTCGGGGTGATGGCTGACTAGACAACGGAAAATTGAAAAGGCAAATGCAACTAATGTTATGAAATAGCACTAGTATTCGAGCACTAAACATCATACCTTTTTCACAGAACAGCACAGAAGGGGCCTCAAGGCTGTTTCTATTCGAAGGGCTGCAAACTCCTACTCTCTTGATTAAGTTGTCATAGTAGGATTCAGTGGTATTTCTGTCACTGATCTTTTAAATGAACATAGATCAAAGACCACCTTCATTCCCCATACTCTGGAAGCTTGGAATAAATCTGCAAGAACTATGAAATATGCACTCAGATCTGAAAAAAACTGGATGATTATGTATATACTGTATATAGACTTTCACTCAGTTCCAGAAGTTTGGGAACACACACCTTCTTATCCCTTTGTTGTTCATCAATGCCTACCCACAGTTCAGTGTTATTTGTTAGTGTTGCTTAAACAAGAATGTTAAAATGTTATGAAATGACAGCTGCACAATTAAAAGAAGTCATAACATATGAGATGGAAAAATATCTAAATATTTACTAGATATTTTTAATACACAAGTATTTTGTTAATTCTCACATACATTTTCATAATTATTTGTATCATATGACATTTTTCCTCAAAATGCTTTAAAATGTCCAAAGAAGGCAAAATTTATCTGAGACTCTGGTTTGGAAGTCTATGTTCTGATTCAACAACTACCTTTTTGAATGTAGAAGTAAGTATGAAGAGTCCTACTGAAAGTGGTATGGATTTGTAATGGCAGGATGGCCTCTAATGCAAACAAAACAACATAAAATTCCCCAGGACTCAAAATTATTTTTAGTAAGTCCCTGTAGATGAAAAACCAAGGAAGTGGAGAATGGTAGCACTAAGGACATCCAAGTTCCCCATAAAATTGAAGTGTGTGCTTTATATTTACTATCCAAAGAAAGAACAGTAACCAAAAAATCTAGACAGCTTCTCATCTGATGAGATGCACTAGATATTTATTATGTGATGCAGCATATATGGTATTATTCTTGAATAATACGTTTTGTGTTGAGAGATTTTCACAGACTAAGTAACAATATAAAGTAGCATGTCTCTTATTACGTAACAAGCCCCCAAACACTCGTTGCTAGAGAGACCTGTAATTCTTAGGAAACACTTCAGAAAAAAAGTAATGAAGGCAGTAAAAAGTCAGTCTCTACACCACAGTAAAACCTTACATATTGGTTTCAGAGAGATTAAATAAAACCATATATAAACTATAAAAAAAGTCCCTTTATGATCTTATAAAACAGATGTTTACACTCCACAGACTATTTTTGGAAAGAAACAACCACTGATATAACCAAATAAATAATTTTGAATGGCTACAACAAATGTATGATACGTACGTGACCACGTAAAAGTTTTGAGTTAATTTTCTGTTGAGAAATTTCATTTTCAAGTAAGTATTTAGAAGCAAACTCTACACAGCCTTGCAATGCAAAATAAATTAGCTCTATATACTGCAGAGTAAAAGGAGAGAGCAAATTCCTCCCCTAGGCTTCCCAGCACCAGAGCAGCTATTCTGCAATCATTACTGTAGTCCATCGGCAGGAGCAGCCACAGCTGTTATACATTACCCTAAACAGGAACCTTGGACAGGAGATTCCTGTGATCAAACATTTAATGGGCATCTTCCCTCTCCCTTGAGCTCATTAACTCCTTCTCCTCGCTGTTATGGGGCAGGGGGAAGGAACACTCAGGACAAGAAATTTTTTGAGCAAGAAATGCAGAATTCCTTGTATGCTAAGCAATGGCATTTTCCTTCACAAAATATTCTGTATGTACTGTCATGTGCATAGAGACGAAATCTGCCTTTTAAGCAGTATCTTTAGTCCACACCATCTTCATTTTCCCTTTATTTTTCTGTATAAATAAAAATACTTCTGTGTCTACATACTTCTTTTTCCTATAGTCTGGTCACGTATTTGAAATGTACTCTCAATAAATGGAATATTTAGCTAATCTTATTGCTAATCTGCACAAGCATTTCATACCCAATCCTATTCAAAATTTCTGTCAACAAAGCAATTCTCTTTCAGATTTCAATACTATCTTTCAATTCCTTATAAGAGCTGCCAATAATTTCATACCCTATACTCAAACTTTTTAGACTTTTTCTAGCTGATCTTATAATTTCTAAGCAGTATCTTGGTACATTTTCAGTTGCCACCCTTTAATCAGTATTGGACATGCCCTTAGAAGAATAATGTTCTTTTTTCCTCATTCAGGCTTCTATACTTTTTCTTCCTCCTGTCACAAATGCTGTACTCAATACACTGATCATGACATACTTCCCAGCCATTTAGCACAGTTCACTCAAGTCACTACATTTAGTTTATGAGCACAGATTTTATTCTTTTAAATAAAATGTAGTATCAATCTACCATTACATAGAGTACCGTGATAGAGTGTCCTCTCTCAAGCTATAGAACACTACTTAAGAAAGGACATACAAGTGAAAAATGGAGGCAGGGATGCAGCTGTGATGAATATATTTTCCTGCTGTTCGAGAACAGGTGAGAGTAAGACCTAGCAGAGACCATTACCCTTGGATAAGATAAAATCAAAGAAAGACTGTAGCAGTGTCACGATAGGGATCAGTGATATATCAAATGAAGTCAGAAGGTGAATGAGTCTTTTCCACAGCAATTAACAAAAGCAATCAAAGGATAAGAGGTGGGGATGATGGCAAACCGACTACCCTAATGCTGTTATGTCAGCAATGAAGAGCGTGGATTGTCTAAGAAGTTCCTCTGGAAACAGCCTCAGACAGCTAAACAAGTGGGTAAGTACTGGTAAGGAGTGCTGCTTCAGTTCCTAGTTATACAGAGAACTTGGTCAAGAGTCAAGAGTTTGAGTGAAAGTTGCCTTAAAGCAGAGTTCTCCAATACTACAAAAGGAAGGAACTGCCACAGCACATTAAGAACAATGACATTCCAAAATCAGACTTTAAAATATTGAGGAAACAAAAGATAAGATCTCTTGGGCAAACATTCAAAGTTTTGTTTTGTTCCTTAAAAAACCTCAAAACCGAAACCTAGCTCTGGAGGCAGAAAAATAACTTGTTCCAAACAGGAAGATAAAATTGAGGTACATAAAGGGACTTAAGAGTCTAAATTGAGAACTCTTGAATGACTGACATTTAAAAAAAGAACAGTACCAAGAGTGTAAACAATATCACCTATAGAGGAATAGCATCAATTTCCTAGGGAGCTGATAAGTAATGACAAATAAGGTGCATTAAGCCAGTCAAGAAAATATTAAAAGCTGCAAGCAAAAGAAGCACAAAAGGGCCTTACAAAAAAGTGGCATCACTGATAATGGGGAAGTCTAAAACAAACAGGAAATTTTTTCTTTTGTCTTAAGAAAGCAACTACTTATGACCAACCACTAGGGATAACTTTAATAAGATGGACATTAGAGCAGAAAAAATAAAGAGTGAAAGGGAAAGAATAAAACCATATTTAGATTTGCATTTCAGCAGGACTTAGCAATCTAACAGAATTGTCATCAACTGAAACAAGATTTTAGCTGTTAGGCCTGACAACACGTGGAAAAGGGGGGGAGTTAGAATTAAGGCAGCAAAGCCAGTACCTACACTTTTTTCCCCTCCTTTTTATATGTATCTTGGGATTCATAGAATAGTTGACTAAACTGGGATATCTGAAAATTTACTACAACAAATTATTCAAAAATCAATTTCCAAGCACCTGGGGATAACATGACAATAAACAGACAACACAGATTTGCCAAGAAGAAATCATATTAAACCATCCTAATTTAATTTTTTTTGGTCAGAGTAATTAGACTAGTGGATCAGAATGAAGAAATATTTGCAGTGTATCTTAACCTAAGCACATAAGAGAAATACAATTTTGCTGAAAGTGATAAAAGATGAGCTCACATGGGCTCAAAATAATGAATGCAAAAAGCAGATTTTGACAGAATATTACAGAGGAGAAGATTTCTTCTTGGATTCCAGAAGACTTGTTTGAGTCAGTCATCATTACATATTGTCATGAATGATTAAGACATAAAAGACATTGATATTCTAAATAATTTAAGAGTAGCCTATTCCAAAAATTTATAAAATTATTTTGATGAGTTCTGGAACAACAAGTGAGAAATTTCAGGAAAGGAAACACTATTAGAGTTTAAAAGAAAACATTCAAACATGAAAGTGAGATGTGTGAAAGTGGTTAATTCAACAGAAACAGAAAATTGTAAAATTTTGAATAAAGCATATGTCTGAAATTTAAAGAAATGGAACTGTTGTCAAAATATTCGAAGGTCTTCATTTAAGAAATTGCCAAGGGCCTGTATCAGACAAACATTTAAAAGTCTTCAATTGTATTTAGGCTTACTAGATAATCTGATGACTTCAAGAGATCTCAGCATCTTCACCCAAAGCTCTTGCAGGTCTTCATTAAAAGTGTTTAAAATTATTCTGTTAACTTTTGAAAATGATATCCAATTTTGAACATAAATAGACCTACCATTTTATAGCCATCCCTCTACTGCATGAATAAGCACTGCGATAACTACCAAGACAAGGTCTTTATCTTACAGTCCTCACTAGTGAAACTGTCTGTATTCCGACCATAAAATATTCCATCCACTCAAAAAATAAATTCAATTTATCCCAGTTGCAGTGTAGGCGTTTACAAATTTGTGGCAGGCTGTGCCACAAACTAGAACAGAAAAACTAACCAGAAGCAAAGATTATATACATTACAGATTTTGTTTCAATATTTTGATACATTAGTTACAGCTCCAAAGAATATCTTAATGTTTTAAGAGGCATGTTCCACATAATGCTGTATAGCCTGCACATGGGAAAATGGTTTCTACAACGTAGTTACTTTGCAAAAAAAATGGAAAAACACAGAAAATTCTAATGAAGACCTTTTATTCACATCAACTTTATGTATTCTGTGGCTACATTTTATTATCTTACAGGTCCATCTCTCAAATGGTTACTTAGCACAGATTAGTCGATGCCTCACTTTCTGGGTACACGTTGCTCAAGAAAGAGGTAACAGGGAGAAGA
>VXAZ01005262.1:474417-653645 GCA_013399875.1 Gymnorhina tibicen | reverse complement strand
AAAGAGGTAACAGGGAGAGGAACATTATTACTGCAAGGTAAAAACACCCTAATCAATCATTTCTGCATAGCTAGTAAACACATTTTATTTCAGAAGCTTTATAATTCCTTTATTGCAAAACCCATATTTATCAAAAGCTAAAATACTAGCCTTTAAGAGGATAATATATGTATATTGTTTTAATTCAAGGAAGCAGCATTATTTAACATGTGGTATTTTAAAAAAGGATCTTTGTCGATTCTTGAAAATATCTTCATATGATTAGCTGTGCACTAGCTACATTTTGAGTTCTTAACCAGTATAAAGTGCTGCTTGGCTCTTTGATTAGAAAGGTAGATTTGATTACATTTCTGATAGGAATCACCTTACAAGCACTCTGAGCTGTCCGAAGGCATCTCCTTGCCTCACTGGATTGAGATTACAGAAAAATGTTTTTCAGCCAAAAAAACCTCCATATTTTTTCTCTGGCTCCTTGAGACATGATATTTAGTTTTGGTGCTAACTTTTTTCAATGTTTATTTATGTATTTAAATGAAAACTGTGTTTGTATATCTATGTTTAATAATTATAACAGAGAAGCAGCAAAAAATTCTTCTGAAGGTACAGATCCCTGTGAAAAATGGAGCACCAGACCTAGACCTTGCTAAAACATAGTGTCTCTGTGCCAGCTAACAAAGAAGTCTGTGGGATTAAGGAGAATTCCATTGGACAGATTGAAATTCACATATTACCGAAAAAGGCAACGGAATACAGAAATAAAAGCTCCTTAACTTGAGATAACAAGCAAGCAAAAGATAATTGAGAAGAAACTCTGCAGCATCAACAGAATTTGGCAGTTGGGGTACATTTTAACAAATTTTGAACACAACCAATGTTCCCATCATACCATATGGGTCTCATAGCTGGAAATTGACCAGCAGTGCCAACAGATGTCAAAAAGCTTTCAAAGTAACAGAGTTAGAAAAGATTGTATGTATTAACTTGAATCAGTGTATAAACATGCCAAAATTTCTGAGTTCATCAGCTTTCTCTCTTCTCCCTGCGCTTGCCCTAAAGACAGTGAAAATATTCTGAGGCTCGCATGAAAAATGAAGCCTGGGTATTTTCCATTACAGGGCAGGAAAATGAAGATGCAACATATTAAATGAAATCCTCTCCAAATGAGAGAATAGAATATTTCTTGAAATAGAAAAAAAAGAAGTGGATTTAATAACACCATTAAAAAAACAACACAAAATCAACAGTACAGTGGTGGCATAACCTTAGTTCCATAAGTCGTATTTGACTCTGTGGGAAAGATAAAATGGAACAAAAATGTTGCATAAACACTAACATTACATTAGGGGAATCTGAACTTTTCAACCCTTCCAACAAATCTTTCTGAAGAGGGGTGCATTTAGGCTGAGAAAAAAAAGCCAATTTCTCTCTTTTTTTGGCAAGCATCCAGGAATGTTCCTCTTCGTTCTTTATAAATGTTCCCTCCCACCCATGCCATACAGACAAAAAACACTCTGACCAGTTTAGTGGCCTCAGATGGAAGGGATGGATTTAACACCAAGTGAGAGAAGAGAAAAACAGTCCATCTCTCCAATCTGTTCATTAAAATGCGGCTTGTTGGCTCATACTATGTGAAAACATGGGAAGTTTGCCTGAAATATTAAGTATTTCTAAATACAGTATTTTTATTTACCTCATAAATTATGTGAAAGTAAAATGTAACAGATAGTGAATAATCTAAAGTCATTAATTCTTTGGCATTTCTCTTTAGAATGAAACAGATGGAAATAAAAATTTACCTTTCATAGTAAAATACAATGAAGGAAATACATGCCTACACAGAAAATCAACACAGAGGTCATTGTAGTGTTTTTATTTTTCCCTTCTTCTGTGAAATGATTATGCTGTCTTCTCAAGCAAATGAGATAAACACCAATATTATCAGGGGAGTTTTTATTTACAACAAATGGATGCCTTTTGTTAGCAGTCTTCTCTATATGGGACACTTGAGGTTTAGAATTTGTCAGTATTACAGAGTGGAAGACAACATGGTCAGTAAGTACAGTCTTCCAGTATCAAAATCTACATTTTCCTCAAATAACTTAAGTACTTTTCATTAAATAATTAATGATATAGAATGAAGCAACTGTGGTTCTTCTTTTTTCCTTTTAGATACAATTTAGAGGATTCAGCAGATGACCATTGGAGAAGATTTAAGGCTCTACTGCTACATGAAGCAAAATTTTTAGTAACAATTTCTGGGTAGGAGTTTATATATTGTTTACTGGGATACTTTTCCTTGATACAAAAGACCACTGTCAGGGTATTCGAACCACATATACACAACTTATGGCCTACCAGAGTGAAATGCAGTATTTTGCAGTTGCTTGTAAAATGAACTTGTCACACATTATAAAGAAGAACTTAGTCCAATTTATAGAATAGCAATTGTGTTTTACAAAATGTCGAAGCAACCAGGTATTTGATACAAAACACATCATTTTATAAAAGGCAAGTTAGAGAACTAAAAGCACTCCACCTTTATAAAAACTATATTAGTGCTGCCAGTCAAAAGAAATAAAATATGAAGGGAGCTCATTTTGCCTCTTCCCTCTGGGACTGCTACGCTGGTAAAAAGCCAATAACCTGTTTCATCACCTGGCTAACTGATGAATTATGTCAACACTATTTAGTCAACAGATTTCAACACATGGACTATAGAACCCTGAGAATCTGTGGACTAATTTTAAGAGGTCTATAAAAAAGTGTTAAGAAAAACCTAATCATAGCTACTGTATATGATCAATGGAAGTTTCTAATTTGGTCTATATCATCATCAGTGAAATGTCCCAGGAACAAACAGCTGAACAATGACTGGTACTTGAACCTGAATGATCACACAGGATTTTACATTGATGCTTCCATATTGTGTTAAAATTAGTATCTGAATTAACAACTAGTAGTGTGAATAAGTTAGTCTATGTTTTTCATTTTTTGATCTACTGAAGAAGAGCTGTAGTGCACTCCTAAAGTATCTTTAACACGCTACCCAAATAAAATCACATAGATTATCCAAAAGAGTAGGACCTCAGCTGCAAACAAATCATAATGAAGTATCAGTGGAGCAAGTAATAACTCTTACCTACAACAGACCATGACAGCAATGTTCCTTAAACCATGAAGCTGTTCAGGAAGATATTCAGCAATAGTCAAGACTAAGCATAAATTTTTATACTTTTCCTTTCATCATACATATATATATATTTGTATATATATCTGTGGTTTATACATAAATATATATACACACATATATACACATTTTAAAAGATCTTCAGTCAAACTTCTCAGGGAGCATTACACAAAAGCAAGACAGTTTCTACAGAACTCAGGAAACAGTGTATCACTGCATCTTTACCATATATTGTATTAGAGTAAGCGTAGCAACTTCAAAGCCAGTGCAGCTATTTTGCAGTATTTGAAAGATTATTTTTAGCTACTCATGTTAAGCAATCATTTCTAGGAGACTACAAGAATTACACAATTATTTATAATTTAATATTTTACTGATATTATTAAATTAATTTCTCACACAGGATCACTATAAGCTTTCTTTAATTCCTAAAATAAGGAAAACCAAAGTATGTATGAGAGGCAGCTCGTTTGACATGTTGTAAATAGTCATGACAGAACTAAGGCAGCGCATATCATGCCTTTCAGTCAAGTACGTCAGATCACAAAAGATGCTGAATATCAGATCTGAAGTATACTATTTTGGCAGAATATGCACTATGCAATACTGAAAGTGCTGTAATTTTCATTAGTAACAGTAAGACTTTCAGAAATCTCCTAATTTTCTATTCAGGGAAAGTTTCTCAGCTGTCATGTACTAAAACCCATTTGGCACCTGGATTTCACGGAAGTCCAGTGTTCTACTGTATTTTCTAGTTGAGCTGTTAGCAGTACAAAAAAATACATGGTATGCCTGGCAGTCACAGATCAAATTCATGGTTCACCTGAGGTTTAAAGTTTTATTTAAGTTACAGTTCTGCCTTTCTCTCTAAGAAGAAAGCCCCTAATAACAACTCATTACAAGGTGTTCCCCTAATTAAGAGTGCACAAGAAAGCCCAGAGCTGCAAACTGCTGGAGGCTGGAGGAATGTTCTGGACACTTTGTCTTCAGGCCAGCCCTGTTCAGACATCCTTTCCAAAGCCCTTGCTTTTAGCCACTGACAAAGACTACACAACAAATTGATTAGTCATTAGTCTGTATGTTCTTCATCCTTCACTGATGTGTCCTAGGCTCAGCATCATTTAGTTAAGGATGGGATTTACACAGTTGAAACGCTGTATCTTTACGGAGGCCTCAGAAATTCACGGGTGAAAACCTACATGAAGAAATGAGAACAGGACACTTAAAAGATCTGTCTCCTCCCACAGTATATGCACAGGTTATGGTTCTCAAGACATTCAGGAGGATATTCTGTTGTAAAGGAGTTGAGGCTGTTTTCACTTCAGGCTGTTCTGGATTCACTGTCAGCCCTGTCCAGTGAAGAAAAACATGCCCATGCCATGGCTGTGACACTCAGGCATTTTTCCAGTTGACAAACACCATTATAGTGCTCTGGACTGCATTTGGGGAAGGATGTAGATATAATATCTGCTAAATAATTTCTGAGGGAAATGCGTATATGGAAACCATATGCAAAAACTGCAAAGAGATAACAGGTAGATTTAAGTTTTACGGAAGAAAATTAATGTTGGTATATTTAGACTATCACATTAACATGAGACCCTTACTTTTTTGGCTTTTGTTCTTACTGACAACCTGTTACTGCTTTGATGACCAGTCCCTGCTCTAGGCATAGGAACACATGCTCCAGTTAGCAGTATTTTTACATAGGTGCCCAAAATCCAGGAAAAAGCTCAGCTTCTAGCTACATTTAAAGTGTGTGTACGCCTGCACTTGACTTTCTCAGCATTGACTTTTGCAGTTCTTTCTTTTGAAGACTTGATCAGTCTGAACCTTCAGGTAAATATAGTATGCATTTAAGTTCCTAACCATTCAAATATGTGACTGAAGGTCAAGCCTATTAGACTTGCTTCAACTCACATCAATTATCCTCCCCATTGAAGGTGATGTAACTGTGATTCCACCTAATTAAGTCTGTAATATTGAGATAGAGTGCTTAATAAGGCTCAACACAGGCAAATCAAGTTAACTCTGTCAATCTTCTTTGCTATAATGCATTTTGTTATATAAACATTCCAGCAGCCTAAGATTGGTAGATTTGCATTTGTGTGCCTTTTTTTCTGATAGACATAGGCAAATTTGCTCCTCTTGTGGTAAAATATCCTTCAGTGGCGTTCAATGGCATTGAACTAAATATATCCTAATATTGAAAAAGGCAAAGCCTATTTTACATTCTAGAGCTAATATATCACCTGTAAATGAGAAAACCAGAGAAATATCCTCCAAGCAGCATCTGGTTGATAACTGTAAACAGAGAAATACCTATCCAGTCATTCTTAGCAATCAGTGTTAATTTTTACTGTTTCTGCCTAGCTGTAGATAATCACATTCCTGTTAATTTACAACTATGTTCTTATCCTTAATTTAAAACTCTACTGAGATTTTTATTTTAGTACCTGAACAATCATTTGACAATGTGTGAAGTGCCAGAAGAACAGTAGTAAACCTAAGACCTAGGTTTTGTCCAAGGGTGAATATTCAAAGTAGAAAAGCAAGGAAAATTCCTATCTAAAGGGGCATCCAAACAATGAGTCCATGGGAGGGTGGCTGGTCACAACTTAGCCTGTTGTCATGCAATCCTCCTTCATCTTCCTTGTCTCACATCATCTGAAAGGATACAGATGCTGGAATCTGGAAAAGCTGGGAATGCTTTTTCTTCCTTTCTGGGGACAATTAGAAAAATTCCTGTACTTTTTCTTTGTTTCAAAGCACAGGAATGAGCTAAGCAGACTTACTGAGATAATTACAAGCAGCCTCATCTCTGCTTGAAATACACAATAGAAGTGAGATGGACCACAACACTAATCTGTGTCTTATACGCCTGCCAGAGCTTTAAAACTGGACTACACTACGTTGCAAGTTATGATTAAAGCTTTTTGAGATTGAAACTGAGTTAGGAAACAAATGCAGAATAAACCTCAATTTAATATTCAGTGTAAACACAGAGATGGCAGTTTTAATCACTGCAGATGGAACCTCCACTGGTATAAACTGATTAATACCAGTATATACGAGTTAGAGTTGTAATTCTAAAAATCTACAGTGAACCTGTATCTTACACTGGAAATTCTCTTCACATAAAAATTTTTAATTTAAACATTGTTAGGAGAAGTGACAGTATTTTCATATATTTTCATGATGTCTGCACAACAGTATTAATGTTAAATGTTACTAATCTGGTAATTTCTAATTGACAAGGCAGGACTCCATGCTGTCTTACCCATTAGGGATGTTATTTAGCTGATGTTAAGGATGAAATATTAATAATTTTATCTTCTGAACATAAATGCACTGCTACAGTGGTCCTCAATTAAAGTACAAGGAGTGCAAAACCTTTCTATCAAGCTTCCTATGACAAATTAGCATTCAACACTCGCCACTAGGACAGTGCCATTAATTATTCTTGGACAGCACAACAAAGACAACAGGTGCTTGTAGGAAGGTCATACAAAAGGCTTCACAGGGAACTCAGAAGCAGTTGTTATGATAGTGCAAAGCAATATACAGTCTGAAGAACGTGCTTCTTGAAAATTACTGATGGTTCTAAAGACGGGAAAATTAGCCAGTGTTCCCAAGAGTATCTTGGACTTTTAGACTAAATGTAGCAGTAAGAAAAATATAAGCAAAGAAGTGCCAAGCTGATCCAGCTCCAGGAAATGAAGCATTTTATTACAGATACCTCAACTTTCTCTTCTTTAACTGGCTTTAAGTACAATTTTATGTACACAAGACAGTCTTAAACTAAAGAAGGAGAATGCCTCCTTGATTTCCTAAGCAGTGAGACTAGCTAATGACAGCACCAACTACTACATAGCATGGGCTGCTAAAATCCTAACAATACATCAGTTTCTGAGTGTAAAAAAGAAAAAAAAAAAGCAAAGACAGATTGTCTTAAAAAAGTTAAAAAAACCTCTCCTCCTTTATATACAAAATAACATATTTACAATTGTGTCTAATGCCCTCCTCCAGGCAAACCACTTCTTAAATCATTAATATTAAAGTGTGAAGTTCAGTTGAACTGATTTCAGCAGATAACTGTTTTTAAAACTAAAATACTCTTGTCCTAGTTTAGATGAGTTTCTTAGTTTTAACAAAAGCATTACACCTTTCTTCAAGGCTCCTGGGACTCCTGAAATGGGAAAGCCACCAAAAAGAACTGCAAGTCTATCATGTGGAAAAGTACAGATATCCTTACAGAAGGAGCCCTTATTAAGATCTGGTAAACCCTTCTTCATTTGGAATCTTGTTCATTCTGTGAACTAATGTGATTCAGGTCACAGCAAAGGAAGTCAAAGGAGCTGTGATGGTAGAAATGGAAAAATACAGACTTGAAGAGCAGATGATGTGACTCAAGATTCACATTATGTGGTAGCATTTTTCTTAATTACCTTCTCTTGTGGTACAATCCCACTTTTTAATAGGATAATATCTAAGGTTCCTGTACTTTTAAACAAGAACGCAAGCACAGCAGCGATCCCTAGACATTTCTGTGATTTATCTACTACACTATTTAAGTTCTTGCTTTGGGCATTTAAAATAACCATGATAAAGTCATGATCAATATAATACATGTTTTTATCTTTCATGTCTATATCAATATTAAACTTCTGGTTTAATGCAGTGATAATGATCCCCAAAATATTATTTTTTAGTGAACTATTAAGATATTCTTTAAAAATCAATAAGAATACTGATATAATATACATCACAAAAGATCCATAAAAAGATTTCACTCTCTTTTACTGGGATAGTAAATGGTAACTAGTTCTCTCAGCAGAGTAAAATATTAATTGAATGTATAATAAATATTCAATTCCTGTAGAAGAGATGTGAAAGATATCATCAGTATTTATAAATCAGTGTCTGTACATCTTGTCAATTAAAAAAACCCCAAGGATAAATAATCTTTATTAGCATCCCAGAGGTATTTTGAGACTAGGTGGTTAACCCTTATAGAATGTGCTAATAATTAATGTACTTTTATGTGTTCGTTTAGCATATATAATCACCACACACA
Organism: Gymnorhina tibicen; assembly: GCA_013399875.1. Lineage (NCBI taxonomy): Eukaryota > Metazoa > Chordata > Aves > Passeriformes > Artamidae > Gymnorhina > Gymnorhina tibicen. The sequence continues at coordinate 645,381 of VXAZ01005262.1, read as the reverse complement.
TTAGAGGAGGTTTGTCCACTGGAAAAACAGAATTATTTCTATATTTAATGGAAGGTTACGTGAAACCAAGCAAATGCATAAGCACCTATTTCACGCATGAAAATTTGAAGTAACTCCAATAAAGATCTGGATTGCAAGTCAGTGATTCCCCCTACTTATTTCATTTTAATCCCCTTTTAAAGCACATTCTACAAGAAAGGAAGCTCTTACTCCTGTGGGAGATAAGTGTAAGAGCAAAAATGGAACAGATCCCGGAAACATTAAAATTAATGATGTCTGAGAAATCATTATGGTTACAAACCTTGAGCATGACAGTTTTAATTCAAAGCTCACAAAACCTGAGAAACAGTTAAATAAACTGAAGGACCAGATGGTCTCAGCCTTTAGGGAATTCACTACAGACAGATAAACTGGGAAACAAGAGTCAACAGTCAGAAACTAAAGATATTCTGAAGTGTTTTGAAGGGTCTGATTTCTAAAGAAAAACTTGAGAAGACAATTTTTCTAGAGAAAAGCTAAAAATAAACTGTTTTTCTAAGAGATTTTTCAACACTTATATTCCAGAAGGTTCAGATTGGGTTATCTCTATGTCCAAATTCAGATCATTGAAATTAATTATTTCCTAAGAACAGATGTTAGTACTTACATTTAGAATAATGGAATGGGTAAGGGTTAGAAGGAATCTTACATTTCTGTTATATCTCTTGCATTTCTATGATCATTCTTAAAATTCTTTCAAATTTATGAAGCAGAAATTTAAAAAAATCCAAATGCCTTCATCTTTGCCTTAGTACCATGGACCAAGGAGAGAAGGGAAAAGGGGAAGAGTAACGTCCTCTCTGCTTGAGTAGCTGTCATTTAGTCTTGACTCTAAGCAACTTGCATCTTAAAGATCATCACGTTCCAACCCCTTTGCCATGGTCAGGGATGCAGTCTGTCAAAGGAGAAAGAAAATTTCTTCCCTCTTTGGTTGGCCTTGTAACTTTAAATTGTTTGATAAATAACTTTAAGTGATAAGTGATCAGAGAGCCAAGTAAAATAATTGAAAGACTGAAGATCTAAATTAATTGCAGTGTATTTTTCATTAAGTTCTGTAGCTACAGTGAAGGACAAGCATGGGAATTAATTACCTCAAACTCTTCAGCCTTTGTGGTTTTCACAAGAGAAAAGAATTTCTTTCTGTATTTGTTTGCTAGAAATGTATTTATTCAGAAATTCTCGTGTTTATACTACCAGACTGACTCTAGTTTTAAAAGCAGTAGTCAAGCATCTTAATTACCCAGCCTTCCAATCAGTGTTTAACATAAAATTACTTACATGTTTTTGTTTAGTTCTTACTCTTCATTTGTACACACAAACATAATACAATATCACAACTGGCTCTGGAAACCATACTGCCCCTCTTGACAGAAAAAAACCCCAAATATGAAAAGGATATGAAAACCATATGAAATAGCCATATCAGTCTTTAGGGGTCTCTCTTTAGGTCAAAACTTTATATATTCAGACACATAATAATTGCTGGCTCCTTCTTCTCTTATCCCAGTATCTTTCTCAAAAGTTCTATATACATTATGGCAAATGCTGAAGCAATAAATTTGTTTCAGGCTTTTGAAAAAGTCATGGAACTAATCCACACACATGGAAGGAAGAGTAGCAGTAAAATCTCCTGCTCTGAGTTGCTAGGTACTCACCATGTGAAAGAAGGTAGGGCATATTTTTATTATTTCACATCAAATCTACCCCAACTATGACAGTAAAGAAATTATTTATATAAAACTTAAGACTAATACTAAGGCTTTTTTTCCGGGAACAGACTTCAATTTTATTTGCAGCTCAATTACACCTTTCAAAACTAACACTTTTGATGCATCATTTACGGGCTAACAATTGCAAGCATATTTTAAAGTTTCAACTCCTATTTTCTGTTATTGTATACTAATTTTCTCTAAGTAGGCTTGAAAATAGCTACCTGACATCAGACAGGTTTAGGCCATGTACAGAAGTATATGATTTCACAGTAACAGACCTGCTCACATCTGAGTCCGTTGATTCTTAATATGGAAAAGTAGCTTTTTCTAGAGATGAACAGCAGTGATAAATATCTCACTTTTTATAACTGTAGGTGTCAAAAGCACCGATATATTTCTCTGATAAGAATTAGTAATATTGAGGCTTCAAGGGGGTTGTTTTTTACTTCATACAGTTTTGTCCACCATTTGGCCTTACTCACAGTAAACCTCTTTGATTCTCATCAGGTCAACATGGAATACATCAGTCACACCAAGTAAATAACTATTTATTTCAGCCTCCCCATCTAAATTTAGTCTAGTGAACATTTCAGAAGAAGAAGAAAAACTCAGACTACGTCTAACAAGAATAATGACACAGCAGACCTCTATTTTCTACAACCTGCAGAATTAAGAGAAGCAGAAAGCACTTACACTGAGTTACTGCTTGCTCTTCATGCCAACATCAACAGTGCAAAAGGTGGGCACAGCTTTCTTAATCACAGTCCTTTCCAGAAAAGGACCTGTGGTCTATAATCCTGGTAACATGAGTCATTTCCCCCCACATATTACCACACTGTCAGTTACCAGGAAAATAAAAGTTTCGCTTTGGCTGACTCACATGAATATTTGACAATTGAAAGTTATTAGTCTGATATGAACTAACCTTTATCAAAAGTGAAAAATTATGCAGGTGCCGATTAATATAGTTTACCACAATTAGATTGAATTGTTGCAAATAATCAGAGATCAAAGATCCTACAAAACGACTATTCAATTACCAACTAATAATAAAAAAGAACTATTCTATTGTTTGAATATACGACTCTGGGAGACATGAGTGTCAGAATGACTGAACAGGTACTTTTCAACAGGTATGCAATATGTGGATCTTTGTGCTCTTATGATCAGTTCTTGTTAGTGACTCTGGAGTGCTCTTATGATTATTTTCTAGTAAACTATGCACAATGACTGCACCATGAATGTGCACATCTTTTATCCTATTTTATTACAATCACATTTCGTTTGATTAATTTGTATATTTAGGACTGAAACATGTCATTAAAAACTGAAATATAACGAGTAAGATTTTATTCAGCTTCTCTAAACTTATGTCAGTAGTAGCAGTCGTTGTTTTAATTTAGGTATTTATAGAAGTTCATGGAGCAATTGCTGAGCTATTTTTACATTATTGCATGTATTTAAATACCAGAAAAACTTTGCTGAGTAAAAAGATTCTATGGCAAATCAACAATATAAAGAATCTCTGGCTCAATGTGTACTATGTATCACTTTTTTCAATTATCTAATCTAGTTGTCTTCTAATTATCTATCTAGCTGTTACAGGGATGGTCTCCAAGGAGTTTGTCTAATGATCATTCATTGAATTTCTTTAATTTGAAGGAAAATAATTAGTGCTTTCACAACAAAAACATCAGTGATGTAAAGGTAAAAAGGTGAATACAAAATGCATGAATTGAAGGCTGCTTGGTTAATGTTGTACAGAACACGAGAGTAATATTTTGACTGGTTTTCCAAGTTTGCTGCAAAAATTTCAGTAAAAACTGAAGAATTTTCTACACCTGTGAAATCTGAAGGTCTTACCTCCCCATTGTTATCTTGGCTGAACTGTTAAAAGGTCATGGAAAAAAGTAAAAGAATAAAGCTTCCCCAAAAGCAAACTAATTTAATTTATTTTTTTTTTTTATTACCAAAATGTACTTTGCATATGGCTCTTACTTCTCAAATTCTCTCAGAACACATGGAAATTATACTTTCTATCTCTTGAAGTCTTTCCCAAGAACTCCTGGTAAGGTGTATAACTGGTAAACATCCACAATAATTCTTTCCCATTATGCTACACATGAATATTATGAATTATAATTTTTCATAATACTGAGGCCACAAGTCAATATTTCTATAACATTTTGAGAGCAGTATTAGGAGGTTACACTCTTAACTATTTTTCTAGGAAATTGTACTATTCCTCTCCCAAACTTCTAAAATCAGAATGACATCCTATTGCCCAGAAAATAGTGAGAATTCTTGCTTTTCATTAGAAGCCAGCTCTTAACCTAAAACTGCATTTTAACAGACCTTGTTAAATAATGGTTAATTTTTTGACAGATCTGATAACTTAGGCAGCTAATAAAATCCTCCTCCCTTTTTCACAAGGTTGTGTGTTACTTGTAAAAAAAACTAAGCTGCTAGAAACTATTACTCAAAGTTTACAAGAGATTTACCAGGGTAAAATTGGACACATCCCCTTGAGGCAAAATACTTCTCTCGTGTCCTTCAAGCAATTTTTATCTCAGCATCAATCTGTTTTCAATTCACTTGACAAAACCACTTTTCTCTATTTTACATGCATTATGCAGTGCATGTACAATTTTAAAAGCATACATACACTTCTGAGTAGAATGCTAATAAAGATATTGCTGTGTTCAGAGCTAATTTGATTATTTTTCAAAGCTACTGGTCATTTATTGTAATACTTGACCCTGTACACTTTCAACATTTTAGTAACATTTTCAATGTTACTCTGACCTTTGTCAATGTCTTCTACTGGGCTACCTTTGTAATGCACCTCGTGACAAGAATTTGTCCCTAGCAATGTGAGTTAGGTTTTCATTGTATTTAAAAAAAAAAAAAGAAGAATAGTATCAATACTAATTATGATGCTTCCCTAATTCCTTTTCTTTGAAAACTGAGATCAGAGACAGAGCAACATATTCTGCCACCTGAAAAACCTTTGTTGGCTTCTTTGAAGTAAAAGAAAAACATGGAAATGTTATCCAATAAATCTAAGAAACTTTCCCCAATTTGTTTGCTTACAGTTTCATCAAGCAGGTGCATAGACTGCCACTATTATTTCTGTGACAAATGTAATTTGGAGTATTTGTAAGAAATCTTATCTAAAGCGAGGAATGTAAGCATCAATATCAATAGTCATAAAGGTTTAAAATTTTAGTTATATCTGGATGAAGAGTCTCAGAGAGAAATCACATCTGTCAGTTTTCACCATTAACTAAGTTTGTCTGAGTTACACTGCACTGTAGAGTAGTTGCAAGATCAGTGACCATATGAAACCACTGGGTCTAAGTAGCAAAACTTTATCAGTAATGACATCTTTTTTATTTCGATTGTGTGCTAAGTAAATATCTAAAGGAAAAAAAATCAAACTGCCTTCTTTTTCTCCAGCGAACAGACATATTTTTAAATTTATCAAATACAATAATGATATACAGACTGCCTACTATTTTGTATGGTATTATATTTCTAGTATATTTTGCTCATGGGAAGACTATTCAAACAATTAAAGCTTACTGGAACAATTCAGTAAAAGTTTTAATATTTATCATGTCTAAAATTCCCACTGGATTTTTTTTTTTTTTTTAGATTTTAACTGAAGAATCTAACATTCAGAATAATTTCAACTTCAGGCAATCAGAACTCTCATTTTTATAGTTACTGAAAATAAAATGCCTTTACCAAACATTCAGTTGGTATTACCAAAAATATCCAAGAAAAGTCCCTATAACAGACCATTCAAACCCTTCTCCACCTGAAGGAGCAGCACAACACTCAATAGACGACATTGTGCCTTTATATGATAATAACCCACCAATTTCTTGAAACTTTCTGCACTGCAAAAGGGGATCTGTGTATTCAGCCCCTACCCAGACCTCCTCTACAGTGAGTTTTTCTGCCTGTTACAGAATGGCAGTTCTGCAGAGCCCAAGCAGAAGCATCACAAGCAGCCAAAGGGAAAGATGTGCCTTAGAGTTTCTTTGCCAAGAGAAGAGAAAGGAAAAAATTCAAGAATAGCCCAAAAGAGCTAAATACCAGCTGAAGTGCTAAGCAGTGTATTAGTACGTTATTAGAAAAAGAAGCAAATTACCTGATTAGTTTCTCATGTACTGCCTTCCTCTAGAGGAATCAGAATCAATGGAAAAACTAAATCCCAAAAAAAAAAGGACATAAAGAACACCACAGTAAAGGAAAGGGAAATAAAAATGTCATAGAAGAAACTGAGAAGTTAGTGGAAGAGAAATAGGTGAAAACAGATCTGATTGTCTTAATTTGTAGTGATTATTCAAAACTTGCTCAGTGAATAAGCAAATTCCTCATGGCCAAGGCTTTAGAAGGTCTGACTTAAGTTCTAAGGAATTCTTAGGCAAGGAGTTAAAAAAAAAAAAAAAAGCCATAGATTATTTTCTTAAAAAACTAATTTTTTGAAGATGATGTAGCATTTAGAAAAGAAAGAGGATGGCATTGTGACAATGTCAGAGCACATGAAATTCATAGATTAGCTGATCTCAAAACAAATTGTATCTCCTTCATAGTGGATTCTTTTAGTAGGGATTTGTGTGTCTAACACTGTGGGAAGTCAATCAGGAAGAAAATGGCCTGTCATGGCAATAATCACTGAAGCGGGATTTACTCCTGTAATGTTCCTGTACTTTGCCATGGATTGGGTAACAGGTACAGCTATGATGGATTCACTACTCTAACTCGTCCTATTCTCATCTATTCTGCGTCCTATTCAGCCTCACAACCTGTTGGAATACATGAAATTACAAGTTTGTCTGAACACAGGTATTATGAACCTGAAAATGCAGACACTTCTTGGAAGGAGTATGAGATTTATGTGTCTTTACAAAACAGCCACAGAGCTTGCTAAGCTTCCTGTGATTAGGCAGGAAGGAGCAGGATTTATTCAAACAAATAGTCTAACTGAATCTGCTCTAAGCATTTATCTTGTTGCTTAAGGGTTATAATGTGCTTGTACTACAAAATAAGTACTTAGGAGCTGATACTATAGGAAAATATAAACAGATATAAGATGACAAAAGCAGCTGGCTGTCTTGACATGCTCTGTCAGCAGATTTATGAAAATGTTATGTACCCGAGGCTCCTCTCTGAGAAGTTTTCCTTCATTCAGGATTTACGTGTTTGTTTACTGTATGGAGCTAAAATCTGAGGAATTAATATGTATATTTACTAAATTTTAGATTGTGCTTTGCCTGGGTTGCCTGCACGACCCTGTTATGTAACATAACTCCATTGAATTTATATTTACTGCACTTTCACTTTGTTGCCATTTATAGCTCATAAAAAATCAACCCTGGAATAATTTCTTTTATCCTTTCATTGTATTTCTTCAAATTAATTTTTATACAAGGGAGCAAGGGACTGTAAATTAGCTGCTAAGACAGCTACTATTACGTAACAGTATGAAACTGTTGATAATGACATCTCAAAAATGTTACTGTGAAGCAAATCACTCTGAGCATGTGTTTAGGCTCTGAAGCCTCACCAGTAATTTCTGAACACTGCATTTGCAGATGTCCATTTCAGGTTGTTACACAGCTTTCCGAGCTATAGGGATGCCATGAGAGGAAAAGCATACAGCACTTTTCAGTATGCAGTTCCACAGTGAAAACTGACTACATACTAATTTCTTACTGGGACAATGACAGGTCAGTCAGTCCTTCCTGCATGGATTAACAGAGGAAAACACTTGACCAGAATGAAATAACAAGGTGAAATGGAAAAAGAGGGAAAAGAAAAATATGTTTTCAAGATTGATTAAGCAAAGAAAGACAAAGTTGTCCTACATGGTGGAAGTACTATAGAATGAGTCTCTGACACTCCACAGGAAAATCTTTGGGAAAATCTGGAGAGTGTACCTGTGTTAAGAATATATGTAAGTGATGATCAAGAAAAGTTAGAATAAGTTATTAAAAGTCTTAAAGTAAGTTAATAAACTGTACTTAGACATTTCTTGATACCTTCCTTTATAACTAAGTGGTCTTAATTCAATTTGGCTGAATTCATTTCTAAATTAATTCAATTCACCTGAACTGAGTCAAAACTACTTTGATTCTGGATAAGGGTGCCTACGCAGAGCTTCACTTAAACACTTTCAAAATTCATTCAGATTAATTTTCATCTGTGTCTGCATGTAGGCAAAACCCTTAAACTGATTACAAAGGGAACTCAAGAAATGACGCATGGAGTGGCACTAGAAACTTATTTCCAAGATAATATCTTCAGCAGCTCAGAACTTACTACTTTTGAACACATTTTTTAGGTGTTATTTCAATTTTGATGCGTTATTTCAATACATATGTGTTGACACCTACAGAGGAGAGAGGTTTGTGCTCTTTCAAACCCTTCAACTGCTAAGTAAAATGGAGTTCATATCATTAGTTCTTCACAAATCAGCACGGTATGCTTTCACAGCAGCACAAGAGAACCTACTAGCAAAGCTAATGACAACAGGAGAAAAACAGTTCTAGTCCTAGGAGAGTTTTCCTACACTTTCTTCTTCTTCATGAAGACATAACCATAGCTGTATGTGAAAGCTGTAGCCTGCTCCTTTCTGGCACTGATGATGTTTAATTTAGTGTCCTAAAGTTTTGAATCTCACTCCAGTACTTGTTCATTGAGCTGAATAAACATCTCCTCCCTGACTCTTCAGGTTATGTAACAACTTCACATGACACATCTGCACATTTTGCCTACATATATTTCATTTCTGATTCTCCTACCCATTTCCCAGTTGCAGAAGATCCATTTCATTTTAAAGGAAGCTTATTCGCAGATCCTAATAGTTATTAAAAACTTCCATTATCCATTGGACTAAAAATACAAGACAAACCAGTTTTACTGTTGTACCATTTTCAAGGATACTGAGAAATCAGCAAATACATGGTAGCTCTTATTGACTCTACAAATGTCCTGAAAACAGAAGGCATATTGGAAAAAAAATCTGCATCATCTATGTATCTTATTCTTGCTAGTGGCAATAGTGTTTTAGAACAAATAGAATTGCCAGAGCATATCTACTACATAGACCAACTGGTACTAGCATAAACCTGAATATGTTACCATATATCAAGGATTAGAAGATAATTACAAAAAGCAACTGGTTACCACTTCATGCTTATAGTGTCTGAACTATTTTATTTTTGCTGATGGTTTGATTTATATTCAAGTATCCCCAAGCTTAATGCTAAACGGAAAAGGTAACCTATCAGAGTTTTTTAAATTAAAATAGAAAATAGTTCTCTAGTTAATTTAAGTTTGCCTTTTTTTCTTTTTCTAAGTGCTAACAAACTGGACAAGATATTTTCAGGAATACACATACTGTTAGCCAAAATAAATACAGACTTCTGTGCAGTGATTTCCCTGGGATTATACAACAGTAACTCAGGCCCAAATAGTACGGCAGTAGGTTTTCTGAGTCTTTACTGCAGACAGTCAGTTATCAATAGATTCTAACATTCACCGCTACTTTTCAGCTGTGTCTAGAGTGATGTTGCACACATTAATGAATTCCCACGAACCAAGACACTGAGAGGCACTGTAGCAAAAGCTACCCAGTGAGTCTGATTCTCTTTGAAAGTTCCTTGCTTACAGAAATTCTAGCAGTTGCACTGTGGAGGAAAACTTCATGCTGAAGTTGATGCCGCCATTTGATTTTATTTGTTATTTGACAGAATTGAACTAAACTCTAAGGGTAAGATGCACTTTATTTATGTACACTACATACATTCTGACACATACTCCCGTTAGACATTTGTTTACTACAGACTTCACTAAAATCAGACATGAAATTCATGAAAAGTAAGGATTAAAATATAGATGCCAAATCAGTCAAGTACTCTGAAAGTCCAGGGGACTGAAAACCATAGTTCTGGTGAACAGGAGTCATTACAATAGCTTGGAATACGTATTTAATTCTATTCTATGTGGAAATTAGGAATTTACACATTTAAATGATCAGTACCACTTAAATAGTATATTTGATATTCTGTGGCATTTCTGTAGATGACTGCTATCATCAGAAGTGCAGCGATAACGGCTGAAGAAACACAACATAGCTGTAAATAACTCTTCAGTTCAATGACTGATAATTATATGCAACTTTGATAGACTATATTTAGTAAGAATTTTGCATCTGTTAAGACACTTTACACAGTACTGATCAAACGGAGCTTATGAAATACAGGGCACTTTCTGCAATAAAATGTCACAGAAATGCAGTTTTTTTCTTTAGGTGTCAAGTCCTAAGATCACTATTTTTCTTTTAAAGTAGCAGCATATGCTGGTCAGTGAAGCATACACTACGCAGCTGTTACATCTACTGTATGACCTGTACATATTGAATCAGACACTGTGTTTTTCAATTCTGGTTCATCAGAGTTCTGGTCTGAAGGGCTTTAACCTACATTTAGGAGAAGAACACAATTCAATATTATCTTATCTATCCAAATTCATAGCCTACAGCCTGTTTTGATCTAAAACAATTGGCCAAGTTATTTTTTGATCTTGTTTTTCTTCTTAGCAGTAATGCAGTGTGCATGAGAAAAATTTTTCAGCACAAGGATTAATGGCAGAAAAGCTCCAGGACTGTAGTTTGATATTGTATAAATATGTATTCCCATGCACACAGAGAGGATGTGGATTTTTTAACAACCATCATCACTCCTGGTCTCAAGTTTGTACATTTGCATTCTTGGTACATTAAGAAAAACAACTATTTCTACATATAATAACAAATATAACACAGCTTAGTGAATACATAAATCCAAGCATGTTACTCTAAGACCTAAACCATTAGGATGTCTCAAAAGTTCAGATAATTTTTTTTCCAAAAAAAGGAACCAATTTCCTGGATTGACCATCTTCTGGACACAGTCGGTTGAGGAAATCCATAAGGCGTAGAAGGTGCATATAAGAGAGATGTACCACTGCATTTCCATTTCTCTATACATTTCTCTCCCAAAGCTTGCAGCCTACTAGACTCCTACCAGAGGTAAGAAACAAGTCAAAATGGAATTCTGGACTGACCCTTTGCACCTTTTCTTATATCCCTAAATTCAATACTTTTCACTAGCATTTGAAACAACATTAGATTCAAGATTCTTACTGAAGTACTGACTATTTCTAGCTATTTTAAGTACAATTGTAACTTCTGATTAGTATTGTTTTAAATTATGTTTTATTCACTCATTGATGCCAAGAGAAGAAAGCAGTAAAAGGCCTGGATAAGGAGTCATTTAAACCCATTTGTTTTTCTCAGATTCATTAAGGAAATCCCTCTTTATTTAATCATGAGGTTTTCTCAGAAACTAAAGAAAGCTGTGTATGAGTTTCATTCACTAAAACAAGATTATGAAGCCAATTAACTTCACAAAGAATGGCTGTCCATGTATGAACTCAAACAATTAATATCTGTGTAGAACTCCTTTTTTGTAAAGCAGAGCTTAAATGCTTCATTACAAACTAATCTGGCATTAAAAATAGTAAGTTCCTTCACTGATGATTTGGAAACTCAATTAACACCTGTAAGTTCCTTCACTTTCTGGGACATTATGAGAGTACAATAACAATAATTTAGAATAATGAACTAACTCTTATGTAGAACTATGGAAGTTTAAAAATGGGATTCTTAATTCACAGTCAGGAAATTATGATATGATCCCATCTTTACTATATTCAATTACAGTTCAACAAACTTACAAGTTTTCCTTGATATATTTGATATATACTAAGCCAACCATACATAAATCAATATTGCAGAAAGAGCTCACAGCATAAACATGTATCAGCATATCAATATTAATTTAACTAAAAAATAAATTTTTCATTGACATGCGCTCAAGAAGTACTATGCACATCTTTGTGAGATGCCCACTGGGACAGTAGTCATGCACTTTTACATCCTATTTTCAAAGTGTAGCACATGACACTCAGTCTAAAATGACAGACAAGAATGAATCATTACAGTCACAGTCAACTCTCCTAGTATCACAAGTCTTGCCAAAGTTTTTTGTGTTAAAAAAACTCAAGTAAACAACTCTCTCCTCCTCCCCTCACCACCAAAATCTCTCCCTCTTCCCACACACTTCAACACTAGATGCTAGAGCAGAGAATGATCATAAGAACTGTAAACTCAGGAAACTGATTCTACAAAGTTCACTACTTTCCCCCCCGCTACTTGCCTCACTCTCTTCTACTTAATTTGCCCTCTGTATTATTTTTAGGAGACATTTCCAAAGTTCAGAAAATAGATTAAACTCAAATAGCTTACAGGAACCATAAACACATACTATTACCTGTCCATGTGCACTATCCTTTCCAGAACAACTGTTGCTAACCCGTACACTCAGAACGCAGGATTCCAGTCCTCAAAACCATGAAACTTAGAAACGTGGAATTGTTAAGTTTGGAAAAGGCCTCTAAAATCACCAAGTCCAACTGTTAACCCAGCACTGCCATGTTCACTGCTAAACCATTTCCCCAATGTCATGTCCACGTGTGTTTTGAATATCAAACACATTTTTTGAGTCACTTGAGTGACTTCACCACTTCCCTGGGCAGCCTGTTCCAATGCCTAACAGTCTTCTCCATGAGGAAACTTTTCCTAACACCTAACATAAACCTCCCCTGCTGCAACTTGAGGCCATTTCCTCTTGTTCTGTCACTTGTTACCTGAGAGAAAAGATTGAACCCTTCCTGACTACAATCTTCTTTCAAGTGTTGTAAAGCAATAAGGTCCTCCCAAGCCCCCTTTTCTATAGGCTAAACAATCCCAGTTCCCTCAGCTGCTCCTCACAGGACTTGTGCTCCAGACCCTTCACCACCTCCACTGCCCTTCTCTGGACACACTCCAGCACCCCAATGTCTTTCTTGTAGTGGGGGGCCCAAAACAGAACACTGAGGCCTCACTGGTGCCAAGTACAGTGGGACAATCCCTGCTCTGCTCCTGCTGGCTGCACTATTTCTGATACCAGCCAGGTACAATTCCATAATAAAGTTATTTCACAGACTCACAAAATACGCTGAGTTCGAAGGGACCCACAAGGATCATCGAGTCCAAATTTCTAGGACACCCCAAGAGTCACTGCATGTGCCTGGGAGTGTTGTCCAAACATTTCTTGAACTCTCTCAGGCTGGGTGTTCCTCCCTGGGGAGCCTGTTCCACTGCCCAAACACCCTCTGCGTGAAGAACCTTTTCTTAATATCCATTTTAAACTTCCTCTGACACAGCTTCAGGCCATTCCTTCAGGTCACTTGTATAAACACAGGTGTATGTGCATGTACACTCATAGATGAGCACAAGATTACAATTCTTTTCATACAGTAGAAAATGCCAGAATTTTACACTGGTTTTTAAAACAATATAAAAATTAATTCTTATAGATGAAATAATCTATTTATGTTTAGTGAACATCACTTTAATATATCAACAACAAGATTTTTTACTTCACAGAATTTTATATCTATTTTTAGAGACAAGTCAGACCATGCAAAGTACTCCTGAATTCACCCTGACACAGAACATCTCACACATTCTACAAAGTGGTAACAGTCAATTAAATAAGGAAATAGTAAATCCTTCAACCCAAATAAGAAATGTTAGAGATTTCTACTAGTATATATATATTTTTTTGGCAGTAAAAAAGAAATCAGGAGTGAACTCCTTTTCCCAGCTAAGCCCACCAAAACCACAGAAAAAACACTGCCCAATTAAATAATTTCTTCAGAAACAGCAAACAACAAGGCAATATTGGCAGAAATATTTTAACTGAAATTTCAGATCCTGTGTCACAAAGACAGTTCTGAAACATTTTAGGCTTTTTATGAATCAACTCATTGGTATAGTCATCTTCATAAATCACTTTAGAAGAGGTATTCTACATAATTGCACCCCTAGGTCTGAAATGTGCATAAAACATAGAGGTAACACACCCACTTCCTGGACTGAAAATTTGCATTCCACTGCTGACTTCCACTACATACTCAGTAATGACTATCTGTCTGGAGATATACACACATATATATATATATTCTTCGGAAAGTTCCTACAACATAGCAATTATAGTGTCCTAACTACTACACAGAAAATCACACAGATTAATTCCTCTAGGTACATAAAACCAAAGCCCACACAAAAATCTTTGATACGTCACTTCATATACTGCTGCATTTTCCTGAAGAGAAGGTCCAGCCAATATGGTCACTTTTATAAGGAGAAAGGCTCTACCCTCCTGTGAGCACCTTTATACCACACGCAGGGTTTGACTCCTCCAAAGCAGCCTCCTTGCCTCTGTGCTATTGACCATTACATCAGATTATCACATACAGCTGGAGACTAAAAAGTCAGGAAACAAACAAGAATTGCTAGGAGAAGAACCCACATTCAGAAAAAAAATCCAGCCATATCAACTCCTAATAATCAAAGAAATCTATTTTAGTGAACTCTTTGTTACCACCAGTCTACTTGTGGTCCAACATAAGCCAACAAACCAACACTGAAAAGAGAAAAAAAAAAAAAAGAAAAAAGGAAGAAGAAAGAAAATCTAAAAACTTCTAAATTCATTCCAGAGTTATTAAAATTATTGATTTAGAAACTGGAAATGCCTTCTCTAAAATAGGCAGCAATCAATTACCTAAGCAACCATGTAGTGAAAAAGATTTTGAGAAAAAAACTGTAATTATTTATTGGATACTGATGTATGTTCTGTTATGTGGCATCAATCATTCTCTGAGAAAATAAAACAAACATTAAAAAGAAGAGTTTAGAAAAGAATAGTTGAAAATACTTCTTATACAGGGAGTTCTATAAAAATGTTACACATTCATCGTTTAAAAAGAGAAAAAAAAATGGGTATGTTATATTATTATGGTATATTATTTTATATAATGAGAAAATTGGCATTTAAGTCTTCAAAAGTCAATGCAGAGCTGGGACTTGAACTTGTACTCAGTATTGTAGTTGGTCACTATTATCTTTGTACCATCAAGTTAACTTAAAATATGTTCCAACAACTGATGTTTTGTTTTATTAATTGTTATGGTGTCAGTGGGGTTTTGTTATGTGGTTTATCTTAATTAGTATACAGACTATTATTTAACAGCAGAATGCACATGAAGGAGTCTGATAGTTTATAACAAGGAAACTAATCTTATAATGCCCTTCGGGAAATCCCAAAGAGAAACTTTTCTGTAACAAGAGCAATGGTGCCGAAAATCCGAGGACTGCTTTTTACTCAGCCATTGTGGATTAGAGAGTGGCAGCACATCTCTCAGATATATATGGACAGCATATATAAAATCAGTATGATTCATGTGTTCAGGAACATGTGTGTTCAAATAATGGAATTTTACATCAAATACAAGTTGCTAATTCTCCCAGTCCCTTCGTCCTTGTATTTATTCTCTTCAAGCTATTCATATTTCTTTTCACTTCTTCAGACATACAAGTTTGGACTTCAAACTGTACATAGCATTAAGGGAGAATTCCTGAACGGCTAGATGAATTTAAATTTTAAACAAAATACATGTTTCCAAAGCATCAATGAAATTTAGAAAACACACAGATGGCTGTTGTTTTTGCAGAATAAGCTTCTTTCCTGCTAAAAGAGAAATGGCAAAGGACATAAAAAGAAAAAAACCCAAAAGGGCATGAACTTGTAATGACACATTTTAAAGTTCCTTCTAAGCACCTATGAAACAGAAAGAAGTGCTAAATTTTTCCCACTTTCAAAAAACATAATGTATATTAATTTTTATATGTTAAAACATCTGATAAACCCATATAAGAATTGTAGAAAAACTTCTGTATATCTAAGATAATTGACATTTTCCACACAGGCATTAAGAGTATTTTGGCACTGCTTCATTCTCAATCTTTAGAAAGAGCTGTAAGTGCAGGATGACCGTCCACATTATAAAAGGCCACAGAAGCATGTACAGAGAAAAGAAAAAAGAAGGTATATTGAACACAGAACACCAAACGACAAACATTGCAGGTGTCATAGCAGGCATAAATAGATAAAGTCATTTTTGAGAAGGAATAGAAATAAGGGCTATCAATATAAAATATGTGATTTGAGCATACTAGAGAGAGAGGCTCAGTTTGTCTTGTCTGGTTTTGATTTAGAAATTAAACCCTCTAATTACCTGAATGACAGACATGTCATCTTTTTCCATAGCTAGTACTCAGGATACAATCTGAACCCACCTGCAAGCAAATTAATGCCTCCACAGAAAGTTTATATACTAGTTTATATATCCTATTGCTAAATGTTTTTACTTAATTTTAATTTTATTTTAAAACAAGGATTCCATGTCTGTAATAAGAGAGATACCAACAGCTACTTTTCTATACCTTTTAGACCTTATGTCTAAGAATAAGGAAGAATATAAAAGATCCTTTTTTTGAATGCAAAAACTAGAATGAAGGTGATTATTTAGAATATTGAATAAATAGATACTATATATCTGGATATATTCTAAATCACTGTAAAAACCACTAGAGGATTAAATTAAAACTATATATAAAAGATTTTTTTTTAAGTGGAATAAATGCAAAAGGATGAAGCAGGTAAAACATAGCAAACTTCAAAATGCCTGCATCACATTAAGATATACCTTTGTGACAGTACCTACCTACTTACAGAGAAAGGAGAAACAGTCCTAAATTAATTACTGTCAAATCAATTTATAAATTTACACCCAAGCAAACTTTCTTGTAAGTTACCAAAAAAAATTATCAAGTAATAGCATTATCCCAGAGAGGAAGAGCAAAATGCTTTGGGCACTAAGACATGGAAAGAAAACTGAGAAAAGAGAAAAATGGGCAAAATTTTTTTCCCGAAGGAAAGGGAACAGGACAAATTCTGATGTGCAACGTGATATGCCTTGATCTGGATATTTAATCTTGACATATTTGTAAAATATTTTGAAACAAAATAGGCTTTGATGTTATGTATTCCAGCATTCAGCCCAGTGTTTCTGTGTAATATGCCATGAATATAAAACTGAGAAACTAATTTTTGTTTGCTGGTGTCCTGATTACTCGGCAATGTTTTCTTTCTCGTACATTTACCGCAGTTGTAAAAATCACAGAATGAGAAAAAAGGAAAAATTATAATCTTGTACTAATGTGTATGATACAGACATATTCAAAGTTCATCACAGTTGATGAGGAAAGTGCTGCAATGCTCTCTAAGAAGCAATGTGTGCTGGGAAATCAGAGGCAATCACGATGGAAATGATGATGCCAACACAATTCATGCTACATTTATGATGTCTATCAACCTCTATCTATTTATGTTACATGCTAGAAAAAAAAATACAAAATTACCCTAACAATATACTGTGATATGCTGTAGTATAACGGTATTTTGCTGACTGTGTTGGATAGTATTTTCTTAATATGATGAATGTGGTTATCGAATAGTTCAACAGGAATATTCTCAACAGAAGAAAAATATTTGTTCTTAATGTAGTACGGAATGAAAGAATATCTGGAGTGGGGAACATTTAATCTGGTAGACTGAACCAGAAAAATCAGTAACAGCTATCTTTTGTGCAAGGATATTCATTTTGTATTACATTTTTCACAAATTTTGTACATTATTTGAATTCTCAATTTCCTGAGTTCATCTTTATGTATTGAAAAAATTCTGTACCCATGCATCCTAAAACTGGGAAAATGTATCCTAAAATGGATGAGCAACCTAATGATATCAGCAACAATAATTTTCCCCTTAACAATTCCTCTTTGGGTTTTTAATTCTGTGCTTTACCCAACTCTCTTGTCACTTGGTGGAAATCTTTAAGGTCTTGTCTCCATTCCTGGTAACTTTTACCTATGAATTTATCATTATGTATGCATTACAATTATGGTCTGACAATCAAATTTTATTTTATGCAAGACAAAACCTTTTCTTGCATAGCTTGTACATTTCCCAGTATGTATCTGAGACAAGAATATCTCTAAAATTGTGTAATATCTCAACATGGTATATGCAAGTAATCATAGGATTTTGTCAAAGCACTTTAGGATTTGTTTTTGTGGTTAGCATGGTACCAATTTAACTTTTAACATTTTATCACATGGACACTACCTGTAATACAACCTGACAAATCAAAAGGTCAGTCTGGCTCAGGGCATAGAAGAAATAAATAGAATTGAAAAGTTAAATGGAATGCATGGAGAATATTATGAGGAATTCAGAAGTCAGGGATTACATGTAAAATGCACAGTACTGAAATTTCAAAACCTCACTTCCAATTCCTGTGTCAGGAGAATAATTAAAGATAGGAATAGCCTTCTCATTTGAGAAGCATTTTCAATGAAGCTAAAACTATAAATTATGTTAAGAAAATACTTTCTTTAAAGTTGAAGCACAAACACCAAACTTACAGTGCCCCATAAACTACACATTTTGTTACCCTAATGCAGGATTCATTCTATACTGAAGAAATTTTACTGAGTCAGAGGGTGGGTTACCTAAGTGATTATCTTTGCACACTGGAGATACTTCGCAGAATCAGGTTGGAACAGAGATTAGGTTCCACGTATGCTTCAGGTCTGATATCAAATGAGAACCAGACACTGGATTCACACTGAACGGCACTAAAATTTCATAAACTATTCTCACATTGTCCTTGTTCAAATGTTACAACAGGTTGGTGTGTGACCATCACATCATTATTGTGATATCCTTAGACCACAGCCAGTTCACAGGACAGAATTGCGCCTCAGGAGATTCCTGTGACAGGATCTCAGTCTGGAGACCCAGGGTGCGAGGATCCCATTAAAGCTACTTAGAGAGGAAAACAACCAGTGTGTCAAAATACTGTATCAAAAACTTGGAATATATATCTGACCCTTTTTTTTCCCCATCCAGTAGAGTCCAGTCAAGGAGCAAAAGCCCACTATTAACAGCAAAATCGGGATCTAAGAGAAGGCATTTGGGTCTAAGTCCTACCAGACAAAACTTGTGATCTGCAACAGTGATAAAATATTCTTTTTAAAGTTGCAGCTGGATACAGAGTCAGAATTAGATTCAAAGATAAAAATTTGTGTATCAAACTGCAATATTTTGATTTAGGGTATCTGAAAACACTGCAAGTTGGTCTATAAAAGACCTACAATATATTTGAACCATAAGTGGCTACAGATATATTTTAACAGCTATCTCCCAAACTTCTCTGAATAGTGGACCTCTTTCAGTGTCTTTTAAATTATTTAATTTTCAAAGTCTATTATTTTTTAACTGTTTTTTACTGATTTATTGAAATTTTGATATTTCTTAACGTTTTTGGGGCTTTCTATCCCATAATAACCAGATCAGGCTAAGTTATGTACAGAAAACCACTGTCTAAATATGCATCAATTTCCTA
This sequence comes from Gymnorhina tibicen, assembly GCA_013399875.1. NCBI lineage: Eukaryota > Metazoa > Chordata > Aves > Passeriformes > Artamidae > Gymnorhina > Gymnorhina tibicen. The sequence goes on along the minus strand of VXAZ01005262.1, from coordinate 626,158 downwards.
CCATTGACAGGAAATATCACTATGGATAGCTACAAAAGCTTTGATTGTATACACAAGAAAGTTTGTGCTCAGCTATTTCAGCCTTCTGCCCTCGACTGCCCACACTTTGCTTTGTGAGTATTCACTTTTTTAATTGATTGGTGCAATTCTTAACAACAGAAAACATAGAAAATTGTTTTTCTTAGTAAGAAGATGATTTACATTATAAATTTGAAGAGGGCTACACTTTCTCGCTCAAAAACATATAAACATTCTCTTTTAATAAGTTTCTAAAGCAATTTTTCACATTTTTATTAGAAGTAAATTAAATTTGTGATTACCACTTCTACTGGATGATTTTAATTAGATGTTTTTTCTTCTTCATTATTAATCCTATGATAAGTAGATGAAGATTCTAAGAATAATCTCAGCATCTAAGATGAAATTCTAAAGGTCAAATACAATAAAAGAAATAATTCTGACCTCTATCAAAAATTCTCTATTTTCCTAAACTTTGCATAGCACAATCAAATAGGTTTACCTCCAATGAGCAAATATAGAAACAATTTTGCTAGTGGATGATGATAAAAAATCACATTTTCTGTAATCAGTTACAATTCTACATATCATTCTCTTTAACTGTGAAGAAATGTAACCAATTTCAGAATGAATTAAGGGAGTGCTTAGCCTAAAACTTTCAGAGAGCAGTGAATGAAAACTTCTTGCTTTTCAGGATTAAGTTAAAGAAATATATCCAGTCTGCTTATTCACATACCCCATTTAAAGCCTGAGCACACCTTGGTGTTAAAACCTAAAGCCATGTAACTAACATTTAGCTGAGTCTATAATCTCCTGTATCATGCTGTTACAATCCTTACAAATTCATACACAGGTGAAAGTAGAGATCCACCTAATAAAGTCACTTCTGTCAGAATATATATTACATACATCAAAATGGCTTTGCCTAATAATAAGATCACTTTCTCCTGGTTTCTTTGTATAATCAGCAGCATTTCCCTTCTCTACATTGTATAAAGTCAGGTAGGTTCAAAGTATACAAGGGAAGATTTTACTGAGATCATTATGGTGACATTCCGACAACATTTTAGAAAGAAGCTTCACATAACTGGTCCAACTTACTCTACATATTTGACCCATGCATGCTGATAGAAGAGATGAGAAATTTGCAATTATGGCAGGATTTTGTAACAGGAAAGATACACCAGTGCTTGACCATTCATCTATAAAGAGACTAATTTACTAAAAAATTGGTACTCGGTTTCTGAAGGAATACAATATATTCGTGGAGCTAATAAAGAACACTGTCCCATTCCTGTAGTCCCATATATATTTCTGTATCAATAATACCATCCCATACATTTCAGGGTGTTCCAGGGTTGCTTCTTGCAGAAACCTTGTATCTTTTAGATCTCTGACATTTGGTTTTTCACCTTATGGATGGCAAACTCATTTCTTTTCAGAGACACCTTTCTTTTTCCTATAGACAGATGTGTTAAAAGTGTTCACAGAAAAAAATGAATTCCATTAAAGGAAACAAATTTAAACTATTCTTCCATTATTAAGATGACTCCTTTTAGCAGAAGATCCTGGGAGCACAAAGTACTATATCACTGACTCCATAATCCATACAGATTAAAACTGCACCAAACTTCAATCAAAATACTTTCAAGTTCAATCAACTAGTAATATTGTCCAGAAAAGCATCATTTTGTCGTAGTAAATATTTCAAGAAATAAGCCTATTAAATTGAGATTCAGCTGAAGGACAACAAAAATTCAACACTAATACTTAAATTTAATAACATGCTCAGCCAAATACAAAATTCCATTTCCTGCTAGATCAAAATTTAATTGTTCCACTTCATTATTTGATAACAACAGTGCATTCTATTAAAAGGCTTATTTACTATCTTCTTCAGCTGCGAGTCAAAAATCCAGCAAAACACCCTCCCTCAGCATAAAGTCCAGAAGATAGTGTAACATTATTCATGGAAGTAAAGGTAATTTCCCTGAAATATACATCTTTGCAATGTAAAGTCCCCTGAGAGTGCCTCACTAAAACAAGTATCTCCAAATAATTTAAAGAGATTGTTTACACATAGACAAGTTTGCAGAACTGGACTCAGAGATAGAAAGAACAAGACATTCACTCATTTCTATTCACATCCTGCATTCTGCCTGATTATATTAATGGAATATTCATTAGCACAACAAAATATGCTACACCCAATATACCAGTTTAAGCTCACTTACATGCTGAAATTATTAACCAGTTTACAGTGCTAACAACACATAAAACATACATTTTACAAATCAGTATTCTTCCTAAGTGTGCTACTGAAAACACTAAATAAATAAAATGGATAACTTATATTTATAATCATACTGACTTACCCTGGTAGAAGAATTCACCAAAGAACCATCCAGATTGCCAGTGTTGCACTTGAAATTCAAATATAGGTCAGGATTGTGATTTGCTTCCCATCTTCCCAAATCAGGAGTCACTGACTTGTCTGAGTTTGCAGATATTTTCTGGTAGGCAGTGCAAGTCATTCCTGTGAAACTGGATGGCTTGATCATGAAGGCTTCCAGAGCAATATTACGAGATACCTGTGAAAACATTGAGAATACTCATGTCACAAACTCATTAACCATACTTGCAATATTGTATGTGCATTGTGTACTTACTGCATATACTCAATAAAGGATTCTGCAGGTATGCACTTACATATATCCTTCGGGTGAGAAAGAAAACAACTTATTTGAAAACATGATATAGAATTCTACAACAGCATAGTGGGTTTGCTTCAATCTTTCTTTCTTATATATATATATATACATATATATATATGCATGCACACACCTGTTTCTATCAGTTACATTAGTTATTATTACATCAGTTTTGCAATTTCATACTTACCAGCTTCAATGGAATCTGGAATTAGAGCAATAAAGTGAACTAGCAACACCAGGCTTAAGAAGTATTTAGAATTTGAATAAGGATGTGCTTTGTACCTCAAAAAAGAAACAGAACCCTTCCCAGCTATTTAGCGGCTGAGTCTTTTCACAGATCTTGTTCCATGAAAATATTGAACATGACTACACGGTTCAATGCAACACCATGTTACAAGTACATCTGTGGCCTGACCTTTAGCAAAGTGAAGTGTATGGAGATGGAGACTGTAGCAGAGTGCAGAGATGCATCTCTACCCTTAAACTACCATTTTCATTTCATCCCAGGCCTGTGCATGAGATAAACAGCTCGTGTTGTAACAGGTGGACTACCTTAGACTGGTACCACACTGATTGGACTATATGGTTTCTTCTTCCAGGCATAGATTGTTTAGTGATCTATGGACCTGGCAGTACTGGATTAATGGCTGGACTCAATGATCTTAAAGGTCTTTGACCGCGGAAATGATTCTATGATTAGATGTTACATGGCTGACACAGTTTACAAAGTTTCTCTTTTGTTTCTTTGGAATTGTACTAGAAGCTATTGGGTACCTAAGCTGTGGGGGTGTTTAATTTACTGTTTCCTAAAATAAAGAAAGCAGGTGCAATTTCTGTGAGACAGTTTCCTGGCTGGCCTCTCAAAGGAGCAGACATGTTTGGTATGGCATAAGATGACACCAGATATACTCCCCAGCTTTTGCTTATTTACAAATTGCACTCAACAGTAAACTACTTCTCCTACAAAAAACTGTAAGAAGCTAAAAGATAAAGCATGGCAAAACACTTAGTGACACATATCTAAATCTGAATACATAGAATTACTCTTTTCAGTAAAGTCAACATCTTCCTGTAAGCAGTGACAGGGAAAAAACTCGACCTTTGTCACTTGACATTTAAAAGAAACGCAAGTATAAAACAACATAGCCCTCCTAGCTGTCACATTGCAAAATACTTCTAAAAGTCACATTATTGTCACTATGCATTTAATATTAATACTTTTAGCAAATTTGATCCTTTCATGGAAATGAGAATTAAACAAAATCTTCCTTTAAAACACAGTCCAAAATATTTTTGTCTTTGTTTGAAAGACTGCTTTTCTAAAAACATACAGTGAACGAAGTAAGGCTGTTACGCTGTTGGGGAAGATGAAACAGGAAAGACTTATAAATATGATTGCCTGGCAAAAGATGCTGAGTATATGGAAACTATGAACCAGATAGAAATGAAAGCGTACTTTGAGATACCAGGCCTTGGTTACTGAACAACTGGAAAACAATGGTATGGCCACTGAAGGTAATCCCCTCTTGATTGAAAAATACCCTCTGCTTGAAAACAGGTCCAAGGGTCAGAGCAGACCCTGCTAGCTTGGCAGAAGGGGTCCAAAGAGTAGTTTTAGAGTTTAAAATGTAGCAAAGTATGGTAATACAATGATTCTTATAGGCTGTATGTAAATGCTATAGGATTTGTATCTCGTACTAGGTTGGTTGATGAAAATTAGAATATTCAACACAGAAGATGATTTATTGTATTGTAAAGGACTTCCACAGACACTTCTTCACTGTACTTTCCACTCTCCACTTTAGCTAGCTCTCTCTCTCTCTCTTGCTTCTCTTACTCTCCATTGCTCTTCTGGCCTGCTCCGAGCTGCGGCTGGCAGCTCTAAGCAGGCCCCCTGTACCCACGCCCTTTGTAATAAACCTCATGCCTAAGACCTGACTTCAGAGATCTCTCGTCTCCATCAGTCCCGACCATCCAACCGCACCAGAACATCATACAGACTACTCATACAGACTATTCCTACAGATTGATTCGAACATTACGCCATTTGGCTTCCTCTATAATTCCCTTCAGTATATAATTTCTTTTTTTTTTTTTGGGTTGCTTTTATTTTTATACATTACTGCTGTGATTGACTCTGTACCTGAACTCACGGTTAAATAGCGGTTTTGTGTGGATGCAGTGGGCACTTGAGAAAAGAATAAAGGTTGTTTAAAAGTAAGCAAGCAAGCAAACTAATCCAAGGAAAAATAAGGCTTTTAAGTGTTTATATTAAAATTCTAAAAGGATAACTTTCAAGCTTCTGATTTAGAGGTATTCCTGTTATTTAGATGTTGAAACAGGCAAGAAGACAATGTCTTAGACTCCAAATGAGAACCTCTCAGTATCCAAGTGACACATTTGTGTAGGTGGAGGACAAGGAGTAAAACAAATTATTTCTAATAGGTACAGTTTGCATCTAAAAAACTAAAACTAACCCCCAATTAGTAATGTTTAGGACATGATAAACCTTTTTTGATAATCTTCTAAATACTTCAAGCAGAAATTGTCTAGAATCCTCTTGGAAAGGCATATGAAAATCTTCAAACTACAAAGGCTCATGTTGTCTTTTATTAAAAAGTTCAGTCACTCACTCAACTTGGACCTTTCAAAATAAAGCCATGTACTATAGTGGCTTTAAAAATAGAAACTGAATGAATAGTAACAACACTAGAAAGATATTGTTGTGAATACTATATTGTAACAGTAAATACAACTGATCAAAGAAAATCACTGTTTATACCATTGGTGATATTTAAAAAATATTTTGGTCTTGCAAATAGAATTCAAAAAAGAAAAAAAAAATCTTGAAAAACATTTTGTAATTTTTTGAAATACCTTTGATATAACTTGAGTCTTGCTGGTCAGTATTTGACTTGCAATCTGTTCCACACATCGTACAATCCTGGTGCAGGCTTTGTCTTCCTTTTGAGCTATCCACAACACGTGGTCATCCACCAACATTATATTGCTGGCAATTTCAATAAGAGCATCCCCAATCTGGAAGAGAAAAAAAAAAGCAAACAAAAAAAGGTATTGTCTGTAAAACTCACGAAGTAAGAAAAGAACAGATAAGAGCACAAATGAAGGCAGGCACCTTACTTCTCTTGGTAACCATCATTGAAAGACAGCTTGATTTTATAAAAAATGTAAATGGACTGAAAAAGGAAACCTGAGAAAGGAGAAATGCAACTCACATCAAGGAAGAGCTTTTTTATTCACAACTTTAAAGCTTATCTTCTAGATAAACCACACAAATTGAGTCTCTCATCTGGGAATAAACAGAATTCCAGAATTATCACCCTCTTTCTTAAACTAATTAAAATTGGCCATGCCTTTCTAAAGAACTGCTTCATGTTCAATCAAAGGACCTTGAGAGGGAAGGGTGGGGGGAAGGAAAAAAAAAAAAAGAGGGAAAATATATTTGAAAGATATCTTTGTTACAAAAGTAGTGGAGTAAATTTGAGATATAGCTCAGGTGCTGATACAAACTTATATCATCTCATTAGCCATAGCCTTGGTAGTTTTAATTCATGTTTGTGCCTAATCCAAAATAACTGATCTTTTTTCGCCAGATGACATTTTATAGATTTTGCTTAAGTATAACTATGTGTTTGAAATTTTATTAGTAGTTACATTTAGAAAGAATAAATATCACTGTGAATATTTTTTGTAATTATTTCAAGCTAAAATAAAAATGTTTACTTTTTAAAATTCAAAAACTTCATTTGAGTAAAATTTCAAAATCAACATGACCACACCGATAGTTTTGAAGGCAAAGATACGGAAAAGATATACCCAGTTGTCAGAAATAAATCTGAATAAAAAAGTATATAGAAGGGAAAAACAACTGAGAAATACTGCTAAAGAAAAGTTCAAGAAGCCAAAAAGTCACACTAATAGAAACAGAAAAATAAGGCAAATACATAGATAATTCAGTGGAAACGAAAATAGAAATTCAGCAATGGTGAAAAAGATTTAAAAGACGGCTGAGGTTTTGAAGTTAGTTCTGCATTTTCAATAAAAAATACCTAAATTTCACATGCATTGCAAAGGAAACAAATAATGAGACTATATGTGAAATTTTCTGTGACTGTTCCTGAAATATTTAATCTATTTTTGAGAACATAATTACTAGATAATTCTAGATGGCTTTTGACAATGTGACAGAGTTATTGATAAAATGAATAATAATGAATCACATTAAGAGTCTGCAGTGATTTATGAGAAACTATAAAAGCAAATACCAATCAGCTAGGCAGTAACTTACTGAGGGCAGAACAATAGTCTATAAATATACAAAAGGAGAGAAATAAGAAAAGGAAGTAATTTATACTGTAATTAAATGCATAATGAAGAGTAAAGGCATGTCATTAAAGATACAAAAAATTGGGCTAATACGTCTATATCTTCCTGACAAAAATTGTAGTGTTGTCGCAAATATGTCCCTTGTGCAGCTGTTGAACCGCTCCTGTTTGAGAGGTGAACCACCAAATGGGACAAAGTACCTTTAGCTCGTATAAAAATGAACAATCCCGTGTGGAATGGGACCCACATCCAAGGGAAGAGGTACAGACACTGCACTAGTTTAGCAAGAATGTTTTTGAAAATATTTTGAAAAATTGCATTTTAATTGATTTCTAATGGATTTATGTAATTGTAGTTTCAGCTGCTAGTCACTTCCAAACTAACTGCCTTGTATTAAATAAAGTTCAGTCCTATTTACAATTACAAGTGCAGCATCATGCACTAAGCTATTGACACTTAAATTTCACAGGTATTTTTGTACCTCATGAGTGAGAGTTAAGAAATGGGTGCTAGTAAAGGGCTCAGTGAATGAGGACCCTATTTAGCAAACCTGAGAGAGAGAAGTAAGTGTAAAGGGAAACAGAGAAAAATTAGGAGAAATGTTATAAATTAAGAAAATAATAAGGGATTACTAAATTAGATATGTAGAGATAAGTGATGGAGATAGAGATGTTTCAATACCAAAAAAGCAGAAACGAAAACCCAACTGAAAGGCGGAAGAAGTCAATTAAAAGATTAGAGATGCTGCTCAGTTTTAATGGAAAATGCATCAGCTGCTAGAAAAATAAAGAGGCTTTATAGCAAATCCAGCTGTTTCTTTTGAATGTTAAATTTTTATTTTGTCAGAAAGCAGTAAGATCTTATCAGGATTTTGAGCTGAAATAAAGTTGCAGCTTTGAAACATTATTCTTGGAGAGCACTTAATAATATACTTTAGATCTAGTGTATAATGGTGAAATTGAAGTTGGAGAATTTCTCAAATTGGCACTAAAATGTTAACTGTTACAATTCCCAGAGCCAGAATGGAATGAACATTGCCAAACCAAAAGAAAACATCATGTGCTCAAAAATTACAGTTTATGAAATCTTTATGCAAGCAGTTACTCTGAAAATTAACAGTAAAAAAAATATGATGAACATTTCTGTTCTCTGTAAAAACCTATTTTTCCCATAGGGTTTGCATAATTCTGATTCGATTTTCCTGCAAAAATGGCATACATAATGCTAAAAGTTTCTGTACAAAGTTGCACTTAAAGACATATTATCTTTTCTTTACATGAAGCAATACTTTCTTTCAAAATTCAGTGAAAAACTCCTGATGAAATGCAGAAAACATGTAGCACCAGTGGCTGGACAGAGTCAATTCTAACACACTAGACATGGCAGAAATTAAAATTAAAAAGAAAATTAAATAAGCGGCTCATTAAAAAACAGGTTTTATTCCTAAGCAGCAATGCCCTTGTCATCAGAGAAGAAGACTTAGTTGTCCTTTTTGGCACAAAGAGACACATCACAGTTTATGCAGAACATTTGCAATCAGCAATCAGTTTTAGAAGCTACTCTTCAGTGTGTGCCCGCATACATTAAGAACAGGGCCATATGTGAAGACTTCACTTCTAAGTGATACTTTTTTCAGCATAGAGAAGATATCTTACATCTTCAACTTCATCCACGAAGACAATTAACTTTTCCATTATATAAGCCAAATATATTACATCCATTTTGTCCGAAAAGAGAGAAGCACCTCTTGTGTAGGCTGTCAGCTGGCGGGAAAATTCAACCACGGTTGTCAAATTGATGTGCATCTGAAAATACATTAGAACTGTTAGGCCTAATAAATCAGCTAGCTTCATTCTCTTTAAAAACTGGAGATCACATCCAATGGCATAATGCCTGACATAATTTCTCATGGATTTATGTGCATCAGTATGCCAGGGATATACATTTCATGGGCATATGAATGTATTTTCAGCCTTAGGTCTTAGATTTCATTGCTGTTACCTGAAGACATCACCACAAAAGGCCAATAAATTATGAAGATTTTTGTCTACTTTTTCTAGACTGTAATTATCTGGCCTCATAAAATATACCAAGCTGCTAACCTTGCCCTGCCTCTATCTCTAGATCCTCTTGAAAACAACAGTGTCAGCAAGGGTTCCTATATACAGTGGTACATGGCTGGAGAACAAGGTAAGTTCAGATCGGTTGTGAAGAAAATCTTTCCTGTCACAAGAGCAGTCAGGCATTTGAACAGGTTACCCCCAGAAGTTGTACAGCCTCCATTCTCAGAGGTTGTAAAGACCTGAGTGTCTGAAGCCCTGAGAAACCCAACCTCACCTCATTGCTTACAGGAGAATAATCTGGATTCTAGACACCTTCCTTACTATTTTATTACCCTGTAATTGCAATGGCTCTCTTAATATATTAATTACTCTTATTTATGAACCCATACGAAAACAATCTTTCTGTAGTCTTCTCTAGCACTACTCATCCTACTAGGGAAGAAATGAACAAGGAAACTGAAAGCTGTAAAATTAGTATGGCAGTTACACATCTGTGCCATCCTCCACAGTGTTTCCTGTTATGCTCTTTTTTCTTCATTAATTTCTATCCATCTACTTTTTTATCTCATTCTTTTACTTATCCACAAGAAATAATTTAAGTAGTGCTTTTTTTGAAGACATCAAAAAGGCATTCTAAAGAAGAAAGGCACTTCAGCTGATGAAACTCTGATATGAGACTTCATGAGAAATTAACATCTTTCTGGAAAAATGCATGAGGGGAAGACAAAGAAGGAAAGTGAAGTACTGATCACCCTGTCAACATTACTAATAATCATCTTGACTCTAAACACGCTAATGGGGAAAAAAAATTAAGATAAAGGTAATAAATGCTGGGCACTTGTTCCTACTACACCTTCCAATTACCAAAGAAAAAAATTGTTGTCTTTCAAGTAAAGCATTTTGTTAGAAGTCTATCTATCCCAAACTTGTGGCTGAACCAACATTTCTTGCAAGCTATTCAACAAGATCAGTACCAGAAAGGGGAGCCTTGGATTTCACAATGTTACCTGACTAAAAGCATGAAGAACTTGAGTTATTTCTTGTGAATAAGGACATTCAGAATAGTTTTCTTCATCCCAGCGTCCAGTTCGATTACATTTACGCCATGCCTTAGCTTCTTCTGCACCACTGTGAAATGCGATGGAGTTAAAAGAATACTGGAGACAGGGGTGGTAAGCAGTTATCCCGGCCAAAGTTTTGGGCCACCTATAAACAGCATGATAGTAAAAATTAAAATGTTAAAAGCAACTTACAATATAAATATATATAACAATATATAACAATATACAACAATATACAGAGACATATGAGAAAAAAAAGCCTCTTTTACCTTTTACTTCATAATGTTTTATAATGAATTACTTTGTTTCCTTGGAAAATGTCAAAATTATACAGGTTCAAGTCTGCCTGATCACACACTCATTCTGCATTAATTCCAGAAAGGTGTTTAGTGTTAAGGAAAAAGATATGGTTGGTGTTTTTACTACATTCATGTTTGCAGACTGCAAAAAGCAGAGCAGTAAGTCTGTGAAACAAACAAAAAAAACCAACCTAAAACCCTGTTACTAAATGCTTTTAAAAGTAAGTGCTCAAAATGTACCTGACAATCTCTGTTTTGCATTTTGTCCCACCACTAAAAAGCCTTGAAAAACAAAAATCCCCGAATGTCTCAGAAAACGATAAACAAGATTTCAGCAGAGATCATGTGCCATGGAGGAGGAAAGAACCAGCCCTCAAAAATTAGCTATTTAGGTACACATGATTTATGTAGTGTGATTCCAAAACAGTCTTTGAAAACAAACTAAATCAAGAGCAGCCAGAATTCTTCTATTAAGCTGATGGGTCTGTTATAAAATACACTTTTTCTGTATATTTGCTGCATTCTCTAGAATGGCACAACTGGACCTATTTCTATAGCTGAAAAATATATTGTCATTTACAGCCTAGTATGGACATAGCAGGATCAGGTAATTGGGAGAAATCAAAGAAAACCATAAGCATATCATCAGCAAGTCAGCAGGTGTGGGAAGGATATGGTTCTTTAATTGCACTGATGTAATGACTGAACCCAATAAATCACAAAAATATTCTGCCTTTCAATGAAAGCACAGCTTGGCAATCAACCTTTCCTCAAACACATGTATCAGCTCCTCTTAATTATACAATGCACATTACACTGTACATTGTTACATAATATACTGAAAAGTTTGGGGCTATCAAAGCTTTCTTCATTTCAAAGAAAAACTAAGAAGAAAAGTACTTTTGTCACAGCTAACTGTCACTGAAATAATTCAATTTCTGGTGTAAAAACAGTTGATAAAAAATGAATCATGAAAGGAGCTTCCCCACAAAATCAAAATATGTACAGTAGTATATATAGTATATAGTAGCATAGAGGCCTTTTGCCTCTGGGCTAAAATATTACTTTTAGTAAAACATTTGCATTAATGCAATTGGGCCACACTTATTGGCAACTTATGTCAAAACTAAAACTAAAGAGATAATTCCGAAACTAGCATTGTCACAGTGAGCAGAATCTGGCCTTTATGACTAGGGATGATAGCATGCAACCATTACCCTTTGCTTTTCAGAATAAGCTTACAGCATTCTAGAAAACAAACAAACAAAAAAGTAAAATATGGCCATGATAGAGAAAACCTCTTAGTACAAAAGGCCAGTTCATTCTGACTCTCAGTGCCTAATTCTTGCTGCAGTTACACAATTATAAATACCACCTAGGCTGGACAACTGAAATAGCCACACTTCCCTAACAGCTGACGCTTTTTCCTTTCTCTTGCCCAATAAAAGAACTGCTCTTTCTAGTTTTGCCTTTGTGATTCAATTCTTTCTACTTACATACTTGTTATGTTACTAAAACTTCAAAGACCTTTGTCAGAAAATGTGCTGGTGTGATAGCTCCATCTCTGAGGATAAATCTTTGGAACGATTTCAAGCACTGATGCTGAGTTTGAGCCTGAGAATTCTCTATGATTTTAAATTCATTCTCAAATGCCAAAAGAACCTACAGACTAAGCATCCTTTTGACATACATTTAAAAGATAAATTTATATATGGATTTCTAGGAAGATGATCAATAGGTAGAGAAATGTCCACTTCTGTTCTTTTGATTTATATAAAACGACAAAAAATGCCCCTGGTGTTAGTTTGTGCAGACTGTAGGATTTATATATATTTACTTATGGAGTTCATTTTAGGGCAAGAACATGAACTTCATAGAGTTGTAATCTAAAAGATTCAGTAGGAGTTTTGTGATAGGAGTACACATTTTTTAAAAGATCTAATTAAAACATATTTAAGCATATCCATTATGAGAAAACATAATTCCAGTTTTTGTGGTGACAAAAAAATCTATAGCTAAGATTGTCAAAGGTCTCTAATGAATTTTAATCCATATATATGGATTGCCTCAGCAATTTTGCCTCAGTGAAAGAGGCAAACTCACTGGAACTGAGGTTAACACATAATAAAATATCTTTGTAGTAACGAGAAAACAGATTATTTGAGTAGGGGTTTTTTTTCCACTTCTTTCTAATTCAATCCTTTATTTTTATTCAAATGCAAGAAATAGTACAAAAAAGCCTCTGGGAAAGTTTTAAAGGTAACCTAAAAATAAAGAGAGGCTTTCAGGTCAGAAATATTTGCAGAAAGTTCTGCTGTTTAAGAGAAGCTTCCTCATCTACTTTCCTTTCATTAACTATTCAAGCTGAATTCTCATTATAATTCATTTGGTAACAAATTACTGTCTCGATTTCTCAATGGGATCGCCATCATACATCAGCCTTATTGCGTGCGTAGCAGGTTTTGTTTAAGAGCTTTGTGCACATCATTGGAGTACTTTAGAGCTAACTGAGAACAATACCAAATTCCACAGAAAACTTTTCTTCTGATTAAAGTTATTAAAACTTTAAAAAGCCCCACCAACATATGTAGATAAAAGTAAAGATGAAGCAAAAACTACATTCAGTCTACAAAGTTTTGCAGACTCTTAAGATTCAGATAGCAGGACAGATGTATTTTGTAAGCATGTGATATATTGGTAGAACTGTGTGTGTCCTTAAGCTCACCTCAAACAATTTGTTTTTCTAAGTACTTCTACTTTCTATTTTGATTCTCTTCATTGAAATATTTTACAAACAGTTTCATGTCATTTGTTGCCTCTCATCTCAGCGGAACAAAGCCATCAGAACTAGAATAGATTAAAAAAGTAAAGTACTGAAGATTTAATCTTCTAATGCTTTAATGCAGTGTTATCATCTTCTGCAAAGACCAAGAACAATTTTGAACTTTCTCTCCTTTAGCTCATTTAAAAAAAAATTTCTGTAATTGCATACTGAGGAATTAGAAGATTTTCTGACTTTCACAAACCAATGCTTCTCTGAAGCACTAGGCCCCATGTCCCAGCAAAATTATACAGTGCTCCTCCTTTCTACGATACTACATAAAAATGACAACTAAAGTAAGTGATTTATAACTGACACTGAAGTATCATGTAAGCATGAATGTGGTCTGTACCTACATTAATATATGAAACACACTCCAAACCCAGAAAGTCATACCTGAAATCTCCCTTGTTGTTAATAACTCTTTCTGCAGGGCAGTAGGGCGCAGCTGTTTCGAGTACCACAATTTCTACTTGTTTAGTGCTATTTCCATAGGAATTCTTGACTAGACACACCCAATCTCCAGTTGCATCAATGTCAATACTGGATAGGATAAGTTCACTATAAAATAAAAGATTCATCACTGTATACACTTAATTATACAGATACCAAGTCATTGGTTTTCTGACATTAACTTACTTTCAGAGATTTTTAATGAAAATATAAAAATGGGGTTTGGTCTATGGTATTGGAGGGACAGACAGTATGTAGTGGTAGTAAGCTCGTAGCAGCACCAATTTGTATTGACTACTCAGGTTGTAACAGGCTATAACAGAAATCACAAATCATCACAAAAGAATATAAATTATTTATCAGTGCCCATTCTCCTTTCCCCTGGTATTACAGAATATTGGGTTTGTTTGCCTAACCAAACACCCGAAAGTCAGAAATGCATTTCAAGTTGACCACACAACCAATCCACAGAGAATGGGTTTAACTTCAGCCACCATTACAGCTCCTGTGGCATCACAACAGCAGAATCTGGCACTCCTCTATCAGGGGTGGAATGTTATTCAATTACTTGAACTCTACAGATGCCATAGACCAAAAATAACACTAACTACTTCATTTTAAGAAGGTAACACAGTGTATCTTAAATCTGCCACTCGGCTAGAAATAAATTTTACTATAGTTTTAAACAAATTACAGCTTTTGAAAATTGCTGAGAGAGGGAAAAAGGCAGCATTTTTATTTATTTACTTTGCTTTACAGAAATGGCTCATCTTTGAATATGTCTTGCAGTTTAGACAATTAGAAATTATGTGGGAAGAAAGGTAGTAGTGAGAGAAAGGAAGAGAATGTACATTACAAAAACTGAAGGACAGAATTATAAGTTAATAAATTTATTTTGAATTTGTATTTAAAATAAAATCTTAAAAATTGTACTTGTTACTTTTAGTACTTTTTATGTAGAGCCTAACATTTTGAAAGATGATTTTCTCAAGTACTTACTACAGAACTGTTATCTGGGTCCTCAGAAAACAAGTAAACCACAGTAAATAGTCTTTGATTTAAGTTAGTTGCTTCAGAATTTTTACACAGTTCTCCAGATATCCAGTGAAATTTATTATTATTAAGCAACTTTAAAAATTTCCCATTATTCCTATTTATGATGGCTTTGAACTCCAAGTGCCTTGTAACCCCCTATTTCATTTTTACAATCAATTTTAACATACTTTTATAGCAAAAAATACAGAAAAAGCATTACTAGCCATTCTCAGAGAGTAGCTCAGTATTTAAATGTCAAAGGAAGCAATTGTTCTCTTAAGAAGTCTCAGGTGAATAGCCCAGTAACAGCAGCTTCTTGGCTAATTCTTAATACATCTTTTTACAGTCATGTTGAAATACATCAGTGAAATTAACCAGTTTATAACAATGTTTTATTTAAATCTTGTATTTCATATGTCACAACAATCTCACATCATCTTTATAGATAGTTAAGATCATACTCCTAGAGTTTAAAAAAACAATTAGGCATAAAAATTTTTCACTGAAAGAAAAGGCAGCAGAAATATTCACTTGTGGCATCAAGATGTGGAGAATTCACAAATGAAGAGAATGTAGGATAGTTGTGCTGATCTTTTGATAAATTTTCTATAAAATATCTATAATCATTGTTAACAATACAAATTTGGTAAAACTGGGAACCGTGGTGATATTAGATAAATACCATACTTGAGCTTATTATAAATTTTATAAGTAATCAGTATGAAGCTAAATATAAAGGCTGCATTTTCCATTTATTTAAACTGCTGAAATGTGTTCTGATGTAAATTTATCTGCTGCTTAACAGATCTCCCATCATGAGATGAAGTTTCCCAGCTTCACAGACAAATATTTACTGATACATCAGTGTTGCTTCTAACAGAAATGCAATACGTGAACACTGGTTCAAATTATCTCAAAAGATGAGTAACTCTTCACATTCACACTTTTAATCTTTTATTGCCCTTTCTTCAGATGGTGATAAAAAACAAACCAGAATAGGTTTATGCAATATAATGACTAGATCATGAAATTGTCTTCTGAATTGCCATCTGGCCACTGTAAATGATGCATTAATTTATATTCCTCTTGGAATATTTTGGCTAGCAAGCCCAATGGTGAAACTGTTCATTTACTTACCATCTGGATATGACAAATGATAAATTGATCTTATACCTCTGGAGAATTTGGGGGACTGAATTTAAAAACCAAAATCTTTTAATACTCAAAAAAAGCAGTCAGCTTGATCCTCTAGCATTTTCTCCCTTTATAATCCTTGGAGACTTCGACTTCACAGTGATGGCAGATCAGAAGGAAAGGGTGGGCCTTTCCTGGGTATAGAATTTTAGAATTCTATTTCATAAAGTTTTCTAGTAGGTCAGTTACATATTTTAAGTCTTGGCATGGTTACATAAGCACACCCAGAGATTCTAACTCATAGCAGAAAGGCATTCTTGATCTCTCTTGGCAATGGCAACAAGTCTTGGTTAAAGGCAAGAACTCTCCCATAACCTGAGAACATGGCAGGACTCTGATTAAGGAGCTTGACAAGAACACAAAAGAATTAAGAGAGGATGGCTCCTTTAGCTGTAATCTTTTCTTGATTATCCTATCTCACAGGAGCTAATAAACATCCAGCCACAAATGAAACAATCTTGCCCCTACTATGCAGCTTTCCTAAGGATGGAGTATGAGTCAACAAGCATTCCTACGCCCTCTACGTTAGCAATCACATCCCACTCCTCAACAGTGTGACAGTTGCCACTTTTCATGGAAAATTTTGACTTCCAGGATGAGAAGAAATGGCCTCAAGTTGCAGCAGAGGGAAGGTTTCGATTAGATATTAGGAAAAGGGTGGTCCAGCATTGGAACAGGCTGCCCTGGAAGAGTGGTGGAATCACCTCCCAGGAAGCATTCATAATACCATGTGGATGTGGCACATGGGGATATGCTTTAGTGGTGAACACAGTGATGCTGGATTAACACTTGGACTTGATGATCTTAGAGGTTTTTTCAAACCTTAAAAATTCTCTGATACTCTATGATGATAAAAAGAAGTCAGACATTCATGAGATGGTATCAAGGCAAGCTGAATATGAAGATTGCTGCCTGATGAGAAAAGGATGACTAGCAGGCTTTTCTCAAGTTTCCCTTTGAAATCATAGTGATCTTCTCAGTAAGAACACTGAAAGGAAGAAAGAATATTCTGGGAAATTTCATGCATGGTAGAATTACTTTTTTCAAATGTGATGACTGACATATTGAAAAATTAATTAAAATGTACAGCTGATGCAAGTGCATGAAAAAGTTATAATAGTCAACAGAAGCCCATGGCATTTGTCATTATAAAGAGAGGAACCATAATACAAGTGGAAGCCATAGTCATGTAATCAAGTAACCTATGACAATAGAGTTCTATTTGAGGCATAGTTTTGCATTGCTACAGCTATGCATAACTAATTAGACAATCAGAAGTAGGTCTCATCATGCAAAGTTACTCAACCATGTCCTGAAGAAGTACTATAGCGACATGTACTGTACGCCCCAGCCGTCATTTGCATGCTGGAAACACAGTAACAAATAAAGAAGATACTTTAACACCATACTTTGATTGGCTTTCCACAAGAAATACTTTAAAGTCTGACTTGAGTTTCTGTAAGATTTAGGAAGAACCACCTGCTCTTCCTGCAGGAAAATAAAAATTAATTACTTAAACACAGAAAGCATTTAGGTTTTCTCATATTCTTCTTCAGACAGATAAATAGCTAATGTGTTCCCACAGTTCAAGCAGAAGGTCTGCGTAACATGCCTCCAACCCATACCACCTTAAATTATTAATACTAACATGCAATTTAAAAAATGAGGGTTGGTCTCCAGAGTACACTGCTGCTTGGAATACAGCCTTTTACAGGGGACATAAGGTTAAAACATGGAAAATGAAGAGAGAATCTGTAAATCAAGGCACTTGTCTGAACTCAAATTGCTAGTCTGATCTCTGTGACAAAATTAGTTATTTACCCTTGAAAGAAACAGCTTTAGAAGGCTGATGGCCTTTGAAGTAAACTTGTGTCCAGGCAACAGCAGCAGAAAAGGAAGATGAAAGTTGGTACTCATTTTATGTGAGATGTCTAGCAAGTCTTTTCAGGTGTAATCAATTTCTCATACACATAGGTAATGCAATACACATCATTTTGTTTCCTTCGACTGCATAAAAAACAAAGCTTAACTTACCATTTAATACCATCTGTACCCAAGAAATGTAATGTGCTATAACATATACTTTTTCTGTAATTTATCTATCAGCTGATTTGTTCACATGCTAGAGCCATGAATAGAGTTGGAAAGGACCTAGTTTTAATAACAATATACTGACAAGAAAAAAAAACCAAAACAAACAAAACAGAGGGAAATAATGCAATACACATCATTTTGTGTATTCCAAAATAGGAGAAAAGAGCCATATATCAGTTAGTAAAACCATCTCACTTTATTTCCTTTGCATTGCTCAAATTACTTCAATTGAAATAAAAATGTTCAAAAATCCTGTCACAGGCTAATATCCATTTGCTCCCCAACAGTTAACAGTAATAGGTGGATATACAGGTGGATGTCAAAGTACCTGTGACCTACATATACACCATTAATTTCTCTCATAAAATTGAGAAAACAAACACTTGATATTAGAGTGACTCATCTTAAGAAACTACATCAGAAACCTAAATAGCTCTACATCATATCACAACATGTTTGGTTTGTTGTATGATCTCATTATCCCTCATTGAGCTTGTCAGGTAGAGACAATCAGCTACTGTTCCGCACTGAAGGGTGTACACAAAGATTTTTGCATTTATCTTCAAACTCCCACAGTCCTGGAGTCAATACATGCCAGTCTAGCTAGCTGAGAACATAAGAGGAGAGAGAGAGAAAAAAAGCATCAACCGCTCTAGAGACCCAAAACTTTCTGGATAAACCTTCAGACAGCTGGCAGGTCTGTGGAAGCAAGTGCCATAAAGCTATCTGAAGAGAGTACACCTGGGCCAGGGCTTATTTAAAGTACTTCATGAATCAGTTGTCTATCACTGAGCTGCTCTGTCAGTTGGTGAAAGGTTTAGGGATGCTCAGATGTGTTTATTGTTATTAATTTTGTTCTATCAGCAAACTGATGGACTGCAGGATGGATACAACCGCAGCCTTCTGGGGAAACAGTGCTACACCTGTTCTATGCCTCTCATCTGCCCTTAAGTAGTCTGTATGCTGCAATGTTATAGTCAGAGGAAGCTTTATTTCATTAGCGTAACTCCTGTGATCTGTACACTATCAGAGATTCTTAGACGAAAATAACACCAATCAGACCAACAGCCAAAACTGCATAAAAAGCTTTTAAAGTAAAATATTTCCCAGATGACTCAGAAGTGTTAATCTGACTATGACAATTCTTGATTATTTGATTACATGCCACCAGGACCAGCAAAAAAACCCAAACCAATAATCACAAAACACCCAAACAACACACAAAAGGAAACAAACCAAAACCCTACTAAATTAATTTTACAATTTCAAACTATTTGTCAAATGCATATTACTTGGACATGGTACAAATGCAGAAATTAACTATCTAATGAATACTTTACAGACTGGTTGATATATTAGGGTTGGAATACTGACCTGTTTTACTTGCCCACTTGCAAGAATTTTGGGAATATCTAAGAAGAAGGTAAGACATAGCAGTTTCCTACATAAGAACTTCAGGAATGACCTCTATTCTTTCTCAGTATTTGATGTATCTCCTACAGTGTAAACTTTATTTTGTGATGGCCAGCAGCCACCCAATCACAATACTATAAACAATTAAATATAGGGTTTTTTCATCCTGCAGGGAGAAAAATGAGTGGAGAGGACCTGTTTTAATGGAATTCCAGCATGTTAATGGAAATATGCCTTATAATTCATTCTCAATGTTGAACAAATTGAAATACATGAAAATTAAAAAGTAATTCAGTTGTTGTTTTAATATTTCTAACAAGTTTTGCTTTGAAGAAATGGTTTGCTTCACCAGTATTTAGGGTGGTTTACCTGCCATCAGATTCTGGATGCATGTCATAAATGCTCTGATATGCTCACATTTGATTCACAGCCTGGACTTAGAAAAAGTGAATAATTATACCTAACATTGATGTTGACAGGAAAAGTACTTTAGGAAAAGCCAGCCCTGAGATGTTGACTCCAAACTGTTGCTACAGTGCAGCATGTCCTCAGCTGTGTAGCTGCAGCTGTTTGTAGGGCCACATTAAAATCACTCTGGCCTTAAAAAGTCAAAGCAAAACTCTCTGATTCTCCCTTGTGGGGGATAAAGTGTCAATTTTTGTTCTTACTACTGAACATTTCAGTGTTGTGGCTGGATGGACCCATATATAACTGCTGGATATAAGCAGAGATGGAAGTGAGAAGTCAAAATTTAGTGCAAGGCATCTTAATCTGGTGTCAACACCAAAGAAAGCATGTTCTTGTAAAGTTCTTCAAGGTCTCCATCAAAACGTTTTTTATTGTTCTGACTTACTATTCTTCTAGGGTATTTTAATTCTATCAGCCAAAATACTTGCACACTTTTTTTGTGAAAATACCTATTTTTCAATCATGTTTCAATAAGCACCCAAATTAAGCCTACAGGTTTTATGACACAGCACAACTCTTAGGTAACGGTCTATTACTTTAATGACAGAGGGTATCATGGTTGCTGCTTTTGCTTTTCACTGTATTAGTGTCTCCACAGGTTATATTTTAAAATATTCCCCAGACTGATTAGTAGTAAAACTGTCATTGAGTTTTATATATTTCACGTAATTGAAATATTTTTAGAGAAAAGGCCTAAGTTTAATTAATCTTCCAAATTAATTCACATGAAGGTACTCTTAATCTCACATAATGAAACCCTTACCCTGGGCATTTCATAATATTCTGCAATAATTTAAAATATTATCTTCTTATCTCATACACGAGAATGCTGCTGGTAAAGCAGCATCTGTCACTAGTCCTTTTTTGCCTCCAGTGCCTGAAGTGAGTTGTAGACCATTGCCTACAGGGTTTAAAGTGACCTCAAAATAATATAGAAATATTGATTTACAATTTAAATTGTTATTTTGCTTCACTTGTCTCTTAACTCCTTGACAACTAAGGGTCAAACAGAGCCAATTAGGTAAACCAAAAATATCAGTACTGAACAATTTCTGCTTATGTCCCTGGATTTCTCAGTATGACCCTTAGCTGCTCATCTCCAAATACTCATGACAGCAGAACACAAAGTGATTATAAAATACCTGCATTTCTGAATCAAGTTATTTGGATCTGTTCTAATCTTGTTAATCTTGTGCCGTCTCCAATATTCTGCCATGATTTGGTACATATCTGAACTTCCAATTAATTATCCAACCTACCAACATATTTACCAGAGATTTTCAGACTATTTTTTACCTAGGACCAGTCCAAACCACTAC
Source organism: Gymnorhina tibicen (assembly GCA_013399875.1). Lineage (NCBI taxonomy): Eukaryota > Metazoa > Chordata > Aves > Passeriformes > Artamidae > Gymnorhina > Gymnorhina tibicen. The sequence continues at coordinate 604,859 of VXAZ01005262.1, read as the reverse complement.
TGCTTGCTTCATATCTTTTCCAGATGTTTTCCTGCCACAAACTGTCAAGAAAGTTGAGGGATCCTTTGGATCCTTTTATGCCTTGAACTGGATCCTTTTATGCCTTTCACACAGAAGTTCTGGAAGCATTTTGTTCTTTCTTATAAGAAGTGTCTGCCTCGATCTCACACTTGCCATGATACCACCTGTCTACTCCTGGAATAAATTTTCGTTCTCTAATCATACCTTAAACAATCCTTATTCTTCTAGTGAAACTGTCTCAATCAAACCCCTAATTCTTTACTAATACCTGCAGTGATAACTTCAAACAGTAAAAAAGTATTAATTGAACTCAACCTCCTGTTTGGATAATGTAAATTATGATCAAAAGTTTTAACCCACAACGTTTAATTTGTTTGAATTTTTTTTTGTACCTTTGCATTACAAGCGGACCATGATTTGAAATTCTTCCTTTCTTCTGCACATTTTTGAGATTGTCACATAATCACATACGTCTCATCTCAAACATTACTATTTATTTCATTATTTACTTGGCAGTGGCTACTGTCACAATGTAAAGAAGCCCTCAGAGGATTAAAAAAACCAGATTCTTAATTTTTTTTTTAATTAAAAACCTCCACAAAATAAAGTGGCTTTGTCAATCATTTTTAGAAGACTGAAATACTTAGGACAGACTATAATAGAAAGCCACAATTTTCAGGGGATCAAAATTCAGTCCTAATACTCTGTATTTCCAGTGGCAAATATATCTACACAACAAAAATTACATCTGAAAACAACTTTTGATCCTAGCACCTGTTAGTCTAGGTTTAGTTGAGAGCATGTTAGTTTCTCCAGTTGTAGCTCCCCTTTTTATGGGTTCTTAACTTTCTGCACAGTTTAATGTTTTCAGAAGGAGCACTTATGAACTGTAATGGTCCCAGAGCAGCTATTACAGCTGTCAGGGCATAAGCACTGTTAAACACTCTACACAAGTATTTACAGAATAGAAATAAAAAGACTTCAAAATTGTCATTATATTCTTTGTGGTAAATAAGAAACTTCCTGAAAATTAGAGTCTCTCTATCACTGCGGAGTTTCTTAGTTCATAGAACTAAAATAATTTCCTTTTCTAGTTTAATATTCGAATAACTGTCCTGCTAGTTCTCCAAACACTGAAAGGGAACAGTGGGGAAGCTGGGAAAGATGCTGTGATGCAGAGAATCCTACATGACCTTCCTTCTGTGTGGCTTCAGGGATATCAGAGAATCACAGAATGTGTTGAGCTAGAATTGCCACTTATTATTAAACGGATATAATATTCCAGGATAAAAAAGAATTAGGGTGCCTTCATGGAAGCACGATTAACAATTTCAGCTAGATCCATTCACAAATGATAGGAAATTAGTCCCACATCATATGTATATTTTCACATATGACTATGATATTTATATACAGGCATAATGACAGAAAATTAAACACCAGCAAAATAAAATATTATTATCATTGGCAAGAAATGATAAATGCAAGCTAGCAGCAGAATTGAAAACACCTTTTCAAGATCTCCTGTAAGGGAATACTGCTTGCCAAGAAAAATGTCACAGACCGGAATACAGTTCAAAACTTTAGTTTAGTTACTGTAACAAAAATATTTATTTTAGTTTATTCTGCTTTATCTTAGAAGACAAAAAATACACATTTGGATATTTTATCCTTCTACTGTGCCAATTAATAAAACAGAAGGGTTTAGCATGATATTTGTGTTGTAAATCCATGTCCAGAAATATCTGGAACTACCCAATAAAATAACCACCTAAAAATGTTTGAATAAGCAGCTTTTGGAACATGACTACACCTCTTTGTTCAACACTAGCTATAGAAAACTTTAAATTGCTAAGTAGCACAGGCCAAAGCCTGTCCTTTAGTGCAATTACAGAAAGCCACAGACAGTGGACATTTGCTGTAAAGACTAGGTATGCAAAGGCAAAGTATGTAAGAACTGATTTTAAGTTACCTTTATTTTCAGTCCAAATCGTATACTTAACATTTGATAGCCTCAGGGAGGCACAGTCTTTCTGATGTTTCCGTGTGTTGTACAGCCATGATTTAGCCTTAAGAACTATCACAAATTAGTGTGTAATAGCATGTAACAAGCATACTAATGCATGCTATTGTAACATGTAGCAAGCATGCTATTACATATTACTTTAATTTGTTACAATAATAATAATTATATAAATTAGGGTATAGTATATATGGTCATAAAGATGGGATTTAAACTAAGAAATGCTGAAGATAATTTTAACAGTCACAACACGGCCAATGTTTTCTTATTTTCAACATGAAGAGACAATATATGTCCTTATATTTTAAAAAATTATTTCAAAATAGTACAGTTTTTAAAAGTAGGTTCTAAAGTATATCTTTATTAAGTTAATTTTGATCAGAACTTAGATCAAGGCAGAGGCACAACTGCTCCAGTATTAGCATTTTTGGCTGGATAAGAACCATGCTCTATGGTAAATGCAGTGTTGATGCCCTTCCATCTTATGAGTGCCATGTATAGTGCAAATAAATGAGAAATTAAGATGCTGCATGCTTTTAAACAGCTGTTTAAAGACTTGGAGTTTTATTCAAAAATATTTTGTCTCATTTTAACAGTCTGTATGTATCACATAACTTGGGCAAGTCAGAATATTTTTCCAGTCTATAACAGCAAAAGTGATGACGTATTTAAAGAACATTTTTTCTGAATAGCTGTGCATACTGCACATCCCAGTGCATACTGCACCATCAGCATCAAGGTCACCTATTAAATGGCACAGTAAACGAGGTAAGCAGGAGATCAACCATCCTTATTAAAATATGTTATGGTAGACAATGGTTTTTATTTTACAGGCTGCCAAAAAATAAGTAATGTAAGGCAAAAATCAGTCAAGCTAATTCTAGCTTTTTAAAAGGGATAGCTATTTTGAAAACAATTTTAGACTATTTATTTCAGTTTATTACTAAGCTTTACAAATTGCTGATACAGTTCAAAATACAATTCAGTTAGAAAATATAATGAGGTGATTAACAGCATGTCTTTTAATTTTGATATAATGGAAATAGGAGGAACATGCTTTAATTTAAGTGACTCGGCAGTTTTGTAATAGCTCATGCACTTGGCATGACTGTACTAATTGGTCTAATATCAATTTTCACTGATATTAGAAGAAAGCCAGTAGCTGTGAGAATAGGTCAGATCTATGCCTCTAGATCTACAGGACTCCAAAAGGGGTCAAATAATCAGTGAGTAGATGAAATTAATAAAGCCAAAAGACCCCAGTGGACAGGATTTCATTTGACTCTCTTCATAACTTTTATTTGATAGTTCAAGAAGCATTTCAGGTCAATTATTTTAATAGAAACTGTTTGAGTGAAAAGATGTTAATGATTATCCAGCGCTAATTAGCATAGCTATTTTCACTCCATCTTCTACAAAGAGAAACGCAGAACATGCACACAGAATCAGACTCTCTTTTTGATCAGTGATGGAAACTGGCAGAGGACAAAAGGATGTATGCAACAACTTAGCAGCTTTTAGTGACAAGCCAATACTATGTGATGAAACCCAAAAATAAACACTGAAATTTATAATTTATTAAATAATATTTAAAAGGAAAACTGAAGCAAAACTGGAACAATATAGTCACTGCCAAATATTAGTTTTTACTTCTTTTATATAAGCCTATTCTACTTCATTCCTCTTCCACTTTTCAAATCAGCAAATGCATCTGTAGATCTCTGTATCTCTCAAGCACACAGGCACAGAGACAGTAAAAGTCACAGAAAATTGAGAAATATTTAATAAGAAACAAAAATGAGATTACCTAGCTAAAGAATATAGGATCTAGGATATTGGAACATACAAAAACTAATCCAAGCCTTTTCAATTGATTGCTCTTCATAGGTCCATCACTCACACTGCTAGATGGTGTCATGAAGAAGCAGTTTGGCTGTAAGTCACTCTCATATGCTACTGAAGCTTTTTTTGTTTTCTTGTTTTTTCACGTTTCTTTTCATGGTTTACTGTACAATAAACTGTTTTTATCTGTTTCAAACCCATATCTGATCAAATTTGGATACCTAGACACAAGAAGTACAATTTGGAATCACGGCCAATCATAGCCATGAAAAATCTCTACCTCTCTGGTCAGATTCAAGCACGCGATTGAGTTGCTTCCAATGAAATAACTCCTGATGCATGTTTTAACGAGGTTTATTGCAAGTGTTGAATCTGTTCCGCTTGCCTGTAAGCCTGACTGTTACAAGGGGTGTGTGTTACCGTGTAATTAAGCAGCAGTCATGAATGATGCTGTCCTCCACAAAGATGCCGCTCTCTTCATCTGTTTCGATCAGGCGGCCGGCGTGGTACCAATGCACTTGGGTGGTGTTGTCCACGTAAGTTGCAGTACACTGGAATGGCAAGCGGTCTCCATGGAAAACCACTTGCCTTTGTGATGGGATCAGCTCAAAGAGAGGGAGCTCCAGAGGTCCAGCTGCAGGGAAAACAAAACAAAACAAAACTAGGAAAAAGAAGTCGCAATTAGTTGTAAAGGGAACTAATGGTATACAATTCTAGCTTAGCTCTTCATGTTAAAATGTTAATAGAAGAGATATGACCACTAACTACCCACTGCACTCTGATCATGTTATGAGCTCCAGAGATCACGTTTTTTTCACTGGTGTGAGCCCAGATAAATACAGGATTACCAGAATATCTACAGAAAGTAAATTTCGTGGAACAGGTCACCGAATGGTTGAGGTTGGAAGGGATCTTTAGAGATGCTCCATCCCAGCCTCCTTCTCAAGGCAGGATGCTTTAGCATACAAGTATACAGAATGAAAAAGTGAGTCTTCCAATTAGAGAAAAAATACAGCTATTAATACAGGTTCAGTTAACATTTATAAGGTAATTTCACTGTCAGTAGAGGAAATACCCACTGTGCTCCAGAAGAAAACTTACTGTCTAGAGAGCCTAAAATACTTTATATGCCTGGGATTTGGATAATAACAAGACTAATAAAAGTTAAACTTTCCCCTTAAGTTCAACTGTCCGCATAACTTTTCACTTCCCTGTTCCTTCTGCCTGTTCCACAAGTCATCTCTGCTCTCCAGATAATTACTTAACATTAAATATTTATCTAAGTAGCTCTTTTTATCTATTAAAAGAGGAATACTTTTTACCATATTTTTTAAATGAATTTTATCTCTTGAAGCTCTCTCCAAGAAACACCCCAATAATGAGAATACTGCACATTCTAAGCAGGCTATTACAAAAACCAGCTCTTATCATCCCAAACCCAAATGCCTAAACACAACTTAAAAACGAACACTGCAAATTTGGAAGGTATATGCGTTTTTGGCCCTGATGAAAGTCAGCTATTTCACAGATTTGAGAGTGATTGAAGGCTATTTTCTTCAATCCTAAAGTCTCCCTGGGGACTGCTTCTCTAGACAGTATATGTTTCCTTCTCTTTTTATTTCTAGATCTCAAAACTACCTTAAGACAACCTCTGCAAAATATTTTCTCTATATTACGAGATTAATGTTATTTCTTTAAATTCGTAACAGAAAATTGAAAAAGAGCATTTTAGGAAAAAAATAACTGAAATAGAAGCTCTGCATCTAAAGAAAGATGATAATCTTCTTTGGGATAATAAGGAGTAAAGGAGAACCTTATTTTCTTTTTTCTGATATAGTTCTCCTTAAGCAGAAGAAAATTACTACCACTGATACTTTGTTATCATTGCACAAAATTCTAATGGTAATGAAAATACCAAAGACTCACAAACATGACTGAAAAACAGACTTGAGCATCCTGCACAACAGATTCCACAATACAGCCTATTCACCTCAACCTTCAATGCCAAAACAATTCACTGAGCCTGGGTCACTTTTATAACCTCACTCTACAATCTCACCTTAGACAAAAGGCCTACAGTCTTGCACCTTGGTTATCATTCTACCTTGATGAGGAAAGAGAATTTTAAAGCTAGATCTTCTCCCTTATTTTTCTTGTTTTCATTTAAAGGCCTCACATCATTAATATCAATCCATCCTACAGAGTTGTCAGCTGAAAGGTCACCCTTCCACATTTGCACCACTAGTAACTATCTCAAACATCTATTTTTCTGACAAGTACCTCTTTTTTTTTCCATTTCACTGCTCACCATTTTATCTTCCTTAAACTTGCTCCTCAAAATCCTCCAGTGCCCATAACAAATACAGATGAACTTAGCCATGCCTATCCAGGTTGCAAGCCATAATCACTGGTTCTACGACTGCTAAAATTTGTGGACAACCAATACTGCTTTTCCTCTGCTTACTCAGCATCCCACCCTAACACACTTCTTTTATGTCATTCAGGTGTTGTCTTTGGAACTCTTAAACTGTGAGAAGTTGCACTTAGAAACCTAGCTTTGGGCCCTTGTTACTATTTGAGTATTTAAGTGTTAAATAGTATATTCATCACCTGCTTTGAGTGAGAGGGGTCACTTCTGCTTTTATACAAGGAAGAATGCTGGCCAGCACAGCACACAAGATTGGTACACAAGTGAATATGTGCTACTGCTGTCTGGGAGAAGCACACAGAGGATTAAGGGGCTAGCTGCTATCTACTGAAATGTTTTAAGTCTGCTGTGACTATGAAGGGCAGCCTTCAGAAAGCTCTCCTTACTTGTGTACCCATCCTGTAATTTACCTTTTGATTGCACCTGTTATATGGAGACAAAGATGTGCTACGAAAAATTCCTTGAAACATACACAATATTTTTATATGACCTTTGGCTTACAATTAAGAGAAGAGAAGGTAAATCATATTAATACCTCATTCCTAATAGCTGCAGCCTTGGTCTCAGTCATTTATATTAAGTGTTTTTAACTAGCAGATGGAGAAAATCTCTTTCTCCAAAAAGTTGCAATTTTTGTGTAGCATTATGAAGTCAATTGTGGAATATAAGGAAAAGATATGGAGTGCAAATTTAGCCATAAATTAATGAAATTACTACCAAAATGTAGAAAATTAAGCATATTGTCACAAGTACAACAGCAAGAGATACTACTCACAGAAACAAAATATTTCTCGTGAATGCAGTAGTTTTTAACTAAGGATGTTGTATCTGGTCAAATGGTTTTGGCCATGCAGTGAGTGACACATTGTGTCATGAGGCTATGAAATAGGAAGAGTGTGAACTAGAGTATGGATATCTTTAAGTCAAGTTAAATAACTTGTTGAGCATATGGATGAAGTGTAACACTATCACTCTGAATTTATCTGTCTTTAGCACTGGTCTCTAAGGCTGTACCATTACTCCTTCTGTTGCTCAGCCTTGGGCATCACCAAACCCAGAAATGGAGTGGGAATGAGGTGTTCTCTACAGGTTTTGTCAATTAATGACCAGAACTAAACAAAAACTTTTTTTTCTTCAGTGTGTCAAAAAATGATCAGTCCTATCAACAGTGTACTCATTTTCTTTTTCTTTGCAAATACTTTTAAGTGCCAACAAAGATCTAAAATGAATTAAACATACCTTTGGAATTAAACATATCGTTATTCTAGGATATCTTCCTGACCAGCTTTGAGAATATACCTATTTGGCCTGGCCAAATTGACAAATAATGATGAAATCTCATTTTTGAATTGAAAATAAAAATAAAATAATAAAAATTTCTATGGATTATCACATTTGCAGACCATGGAAGGTAAACATAAGTACTTCTGTAAAACATCTGCTTTTAATCTCTGTGACTTCCACATAAAAAAATTAATACCAGAGCTAATCTTCAGTTGTTTTCCAGGGATAGTAAAGATTTAAATATCTGAGGCTGGTTCTGCAACTATTACTCATGCAGAAGTTTCAGTTGACTTCTGTGACACATCTCACAGTTATGAGGATTAATTGCATCAATAAGAGTTTCAGGATTAGGACCAATACCCATTATCCCAAATGGATATGAAATTATTGTAGAATTCCATCAGCATCAGCTGGAAATACTTATTTTAAGTCCATAATCCAACAATCTTTCAAATTCACAAAAACTAAAGTATTTATTAATGTTGTACACATATTTTCAAGCTTGACTTTGAGAATAAAATAAGAAGTAAGAAATGCTGAAAGATTTGGAATGATTTTGGCATTGATTTGACAGCACTTTAAATATAACAGCTCTGGCAAGCATAGCCCTACACAACTGAATTTTTTTCTTTGATTGTGTGGGTAATAAAGACTAAATTGGGATTACTGAATATATATAATCTCTGATGCTCAAATTTATGTGTGTGTGTGCACATATGGCAGACACAACTGCCTCATAAGATTAAAAAGTTCACTATTGCGTGTTGAGAAGGGAGGGAGTAATTTACAGGGATTTTATTTACTTTTTAAACACTTGAAAAATACTCCAAGATGCTCATTCCAAGACCATGCACTGTGCTGCCCTTGAGTTTGGAGCCAGCACCACTGTCTGCAAACGAGAGGTGTGACTTCTCTCTAGGCATTTAGATCAAGAGCTGATGGAGTGTTTTACAGTCTTTACCTGTCTTGTCTCTCCAGTCAGCACTAAACCATGATTGCAGCAGAGCACCACAGGAATCACTGATTGCAGCATGAATCTAAAGGTCTAACCCATCATTACAGTAATTACATCTTTTTCGTTATCTTTCACTTCTCAGCAGAAAAGGGTTTTGTTGACTGAAGGCCAGACTCTTTATGCAATCTAGTCTTGTATTTCAGATTAGATCTAGACAAGAATACTGAAGACATACAGAGAGGGCATCGAGTTACACAAATACCACTGAATTAGGGTATCACTTGAGTCCTTTTCACAGAGAGTATACCCTTGCACATTTTAATGCATGCAGTGCCACAAGATGTTAAAAAAATTGAAAAAGAAAATAGAATTTATTTTAAAAACAATTAGTTAAAATAGAAAAATAGCAAGATGAGCTGAAGCTCTCAGGAAATGTTCCAATGCATATGCCCTTCACATATTAATAAAATAATTTTTCTCACACACACGTACACACATTATGTATTTCCTGGTTTTTCTTCACAATTCAGTTCTTGAGATTTTAAAAGTATTTCAACTTCCTATCTGGTTTTTGCCTTCCTTTCTGTTTTAAAAGTTGGAAAGGAGGAGAGTATGAAAGAAATACTGCTGTTGCTTGACATATATGGAACAAAAATGCTTGCAAAAAAGATAACATGAAGTGCATTTCTCCCCGTATTTTAGCTATGTTTTTAAGTAACGTATTATGATCTTTAGATAATATGCACTTCTAATGAATGGACACTACTGTCTTCTGGGGGAATGACCAAAAGCAAATCTGTAAGCACAAAACCTGGCCCACGCAACAGATTTGCCTAAACACCACAGAAAGCTGGCTCGTCATTAACCAACGTGACCAGCACAAGGTACTGGAGAAACTGTGTCCTACCTCCACCACCTTTGTTGCATTTTCTGCTGCATAACCTTTAACCTGGGCAGCTCAGCTCTACAGCTCAACAGCTACTAAGTGCATAAAGCTTATCACTCCTTACAACTACCTGAGAGGTGGTTGTAGTCAGGTGGGGGTTGGTCTCTTTTTCCAGGCAACAACTGACAGAAAAAGAGGACACAGTCTTAAGCTGCGCCAAGGGAAATTTAGGTTGGATGTTAGGAAAAAGTTCTTTCCTGAAAGAGTGATAAAGTACTGGAATCATCTGCCTGGGGAGGTGGTAGAGTCACCATCCTTGGATGTGTTTAAAAAAAGATTGGATGTGGCATTCAGTGCCATAGTTTAGTTGAGGTGGTGGTAGGGCATGGTTGGACTCTGTGATCTTGAAGGTCTCTTCCAACCTGGTGATTCTGTGAATGTGTACTACACACCAGCACGTTCTGCTGTTCAGTCTACCAGCAACGCAGTTTTCTGCTGTGCTTTTTCTGGTCCTCGTTAACTGGCTTTGTTTGATATCAACAGTTTTCGCACAACCAGAAATATGAAAATCCACAGGTTTCTCCAGGCTACCCCCACATCAGTTCAGTACTACAGTGCTCACATCTCAGGATACACCACTGACTTCAGTTTAATTGGTAGAAAATTCAGTTTACTACAGTGTACCACAAGCTTCTGGGACAGAAAAAAGAAGCCAGAGGTTGGCATTTTGCGTCTTGGTAATCACTTGATTTATTATATTGCCAATGGGCTTTTTATTTGAACTGAGTGTGCCTACAGAGTGCACCACATCCTGCTGACAAAAGTGTGAGTTAGAGCTCTAATATTTGTATACAGTCTCAGTGGGAAAGAAATGTGCATGGAAAGCACAGTGGGGGAAAGCTGGAAGTAAGGACAAAGCAAAGGAGCCAATCCAAGAAAAAGGACAGATGAAAATGAGGAAAAACAAATTGAAAAACATTAGTTAAAAACCTGAACTGCTGACAGTGCAAATTATATCTGATGATATTTACCGAATGGAATTGGAGAAAAGAGCATGATCTGAATAGCACCAACTCTGCCAAAAAGGGAGGTGCCAGCACACCAATGCCAGTGTCTGTGTTGCAAAATTTGCTGGCAGTAATGAAACATTTGGTGTAGAAGGTCACAGACCGCAGCACGTGCCAAGGAAGTCCAGAATGAATACATAACTGAGGCCAAGCTCTAGTTTTAATAAAAGCTGTGCTTGGCTCCAATTTCAACATAATATCAAGAAAATACAGATGCCAACATGTATTAAACACAGCAGAATAAGGTAAGTCTCTTGGGCTTGGGACAAGAAAGCTTTGTATCACATTCATTTACCACTCACTGCAAAAAAAGCAGAGCTTTTGTTTGTGTAATATCTTCTTATTTCCACCAGCTTCATAATGCTGGCATGGCAAGATAAATTCCACACCATTTTATCAGTCCGTTTCACTCTCATACATGCTTTTCAGACAGGAATATCAAGTAGTGTTTTTGGTTGGTTTGTTGGGGTTTATTTCTTCCCAGCATCTTACAATTAAATTATGGGGTCAAGTTTCTTTTGTATTGCTAAGTGCTAGACTGAAATGGTAGCCGCTAACCAAAGAGCAAGATTTCTGACATGTATGTGTTTTACTTAAAGCTACAAATTCCGTATTGCATTTTACTCCTGCAAACTTCTGTAAAGCCATCAAAGGAGATAAGCAGAAGTAGTAAATAGGATTTATCACAGGTTAGAAGGACAGTGAGCCCAGGCTGTCACAGTCCACTGCTATGGCTGCTTCAGTTACCTGGGTTAGTTAAGCTCATAGAGGTACTCCATATACACAAAAGAGAAGACAAAATTCAGTGCAAATATGCCAAGATGAGCTGCAATCATAGCTTTGGATGAGTCTCCAAGACTCACTTGGATTCTGTAACTTACCTGATTTATTTACTTAAAATAATTTACAGCTACATAGAAACTAAGAAAGGCTGAGCTGGGGAAAGTACAATTCAAATCTAGTCACTTTTGGCAAATCCAAGTAATACAGGTTTCATCCAGCCCTCAGCAGGTGGATGACATTTCCAGCCATGACAAAGTTATTTAACCTGTCTTTGTCTATGTGAGTTTCCTCCAGATTCATACGGCCCAGAAAAACTAAATTACCTTTTTTGCACCAGTTCTAGGGACTGATGTGTCTTGTCAGGGAGCAGTGGAAAACCCCTTTCTTATTTACTGATGATAGCAGTGATTTACTTGATAGGAAAGTAGAGGGAGTGAAAAACAGAGGTTTCACTTATTTAATAATAGGTTTCATTTATTTAATAGAAATGTCAAGTATCATACCATTTTAATCTGTAAAATGGTAACAGTTACTTGAAAGATTTCCACAATATGAAATTAAAGGTTTTGTTCCAGTTAAACAATTAAAAAATTGCATTGTCTTGCACTGGCATAGAAATTTAAAAGAATAGGCAAATAGTTTTCTCATCATTGATTTCCTTCTTATAAAATAAAACTCCTGCAACTTTTCAATTTCTTATTTTCAAATTGTCCCAGAACTGTACTTCAGAAGCTGGGGAGCATTTGATTACTTGATATGCTGAAACTTGAAGACCATGACATATTGACAGCTATGGTATTGGAAGATTCATCAACACAAATTCCTTCCTGGCACCAGTCACAACCCACTGTTAGAAAGTTAATTTTGATTACTCAAATTACCCTTATGGTGAGTGAACTGGCCGGCTCATGGCTTTGCATACTCATTACATCTCGCAGTTAATAAAAATGGCTGAGCAGTGGAAAGGTGAAGCACCCAGCTCTACAAAATCACAGAATCATAGAATGGTTTGGGCTGGAATGGACCTTTAAACATCATCTTGTCCAACCACCCCCAAAATGAGCAGGGACATCCTTAACTCCCCAGGTTTAGTCAGAGCCCCATCCAACTTGACCCTGAATGCTTCCAGGAGTGGTGCATCCACCACGTCTCCGGGTAGCCCACTGGCAGTGTCTCACCACCCTCATTGTAAAAAACTTCTTCCTTATATTTAATCTAAATAGATCCTCTTCCAGTTTAAAACCATTACTCTCAATTCTATTGCAACAGGCCCTACTAAAAAGTCTGTCCCCATTTTTCTTACAAACCGTCTCTAGGGACTGAAAGGATGCACAGAGGTCTTGAAGCCTTCACCTCTGCAGCTGAGCAACCACAACTCCCTCAGCCTTTCCTCACAGGAAAGGTGTTCCATGTCTCCACTCATCTTTGTGGCTCTCCTCTGGACCCACTCCAACATGTCCAGCAGGTACAATCAAATATACTGATCAGCTTTATCTAACTGGGAAGTGCAGTGATAGCACTCATCTTTCCAAACCTTAAACCTTTTTTATTTTCATATCATAACTGCACACTCAGATCATGGAAAGATGATGGCAGGAAGGTCCCAAAAAAGTATCAGTGATTGCCCCTAATTGCCCAGAGTTCAGCATGAGCACTCATCTATGCTGCTAGAATTTAAAAAAAAAATCATAGAAGAAATGCTGAACAAGCGACAGTTCTGTTCAAGTATTAAATTTTTCCATTCCAAACTCCTTTCAGCCCAGCTGACAGTGTCAGAAGCTCTCAACAGCCATTTTTATATAAACATTAAAGAAAGTGCTGTACGATGAAATATGCTATAAAAATGTGAAATGCCACTATGATATACTCCACTTAATTAAAAGAGAGGTTGTTAGGATGGAAGCTTTATAGGGAATTTTCCTATGAGAACAATTAAGATTAATTACAGCAAACTCTAATAAATGTCGTTATTGGACAACATTAACATAGGTTTGTTTAAAAGCTTATATAATTTTATCTAGAAATCACCAGTATAAAATTTAACCCTAGTGTTTTAATGTACACGTTACCATACTATAAATAAAGAATATATCTTCAGAGATACTCCATGGGTTGTAGTCAAGGCTACATTTTTTACCATTGTTTGCTCATGAGCAACTGGCTTTTGGATATGGCCAGCTAAGTATTCAAGGGCAGAAGTTTGAAGATTAAAAAGGCCTCATTTCACTGCTATTCTTACTCCATCTTGACTAATTTTTCCTTCAGCTATTTTGCATGCTTTTTGGAACAGCAGTCAAAGACAATGTAGAAAATAAGACACAAGTGTACATTAAAAACCTCTAATGCAGTATATAAGAGTAAGCTATGGTGAGAATTTCTAGCATCTAAAGCAGCAAGATTTCTGGGCTGAAAATTTCTGTTGAGCTGGATTTTTATTTGTGAGCAGAGATGCAAGAAAATATTTAGTAGTAAAATTTAATCCTCAAATGAACATTTTAATATTTCTGCTATTTCACATTTGTAAGATTTAACTGTTACTATGTTGTGCCCCCAACCTTGCAGCAGTGTTCTAAGCTGCCACTAAGAAATTAGACAATAATGTTTAATATCAAATGTAGTGCAACATATTCCTTTTCCCCCCATTTTCAGACTGATCATATTAGATGAGAAATCTAGATTTTGGAGCCAAAAGGTTAAAGCACTGTTCATCTCATACTACCAAATGATAGTATGGAAACCAATTTTGATATACAAATGGCCACTTAGCTCTGGCATAAAATGAATCTACCCCATCTATCTTTGAAAGAGCCAAAATACACAGTTATATTATCTGATTTATATACATTCTGTTATTATGCATATTTTGTTATTAAAGAAAATCCTGAATTGCTAACATTGTAACACAAAAGTAATTGGAAGAGGATTTAAATACTGCTAATTGTATCACTACCATATCTTGCAAAACCTAATCCTGTGAAAGGTTACTAGTGTGAATATTCCTATTTCAACATAATTAGACCTATTCATGTGATTAGGTACTCCCTGCAGAATTAGAGCTGAAGTCTTGATCCTGCATATTCTGGAAGACAATGATGCTCTGCATGAATGCAGCAAGCTACCTGTGGACTGCCAAGAAACTGCAGGACTGAAATCTAAATCTGGATAATTAATCCATCATTCTTCCTGCTTGAGGTTTTGAGTTTAGTCAGTTACTATATACTGAAAACCGCCCACAGTTCAATATTTACACTGCGTTAATGTAGTAAGAATGACTTGAAAATTAAGAAAGAAATGGTTGAAACAATAATCTCAAGCCCATCCCTAAGTTTAAGTAAGCAACAAATGAGACCAAAAAAATGTTTTGTGTACACTGAGAAAAATGAATAAAAAATACTCCTTGTTAATTTTAAGCCCATATTTTTCTTGCAATATATTTTACAGAGAAAAGGAAACTTTTAAGAACAATCTATATGCAAATATATACATTTGTAATTTTAAGATTTGAATGGAAATGTAGATACTTAATTTTTGGCACCACATGAAAAAAAATTTCAAATTTCACTTCTCAACCAATATCCCTAACACAAGATCATTGACAGTATTCTTAAAAACTGACACAGATTGAGGCTGAATGCATTCAGTTGATTTCAGCTTAAATTTAAATCTTGAAAAAGTTCTTTCAAAGACAAAATTCCCTAGTATCTATTTTTTTTTCTTTTTTCAGTATTTTAAAAGTACGTATTTCTTGCAAAATTCTTACTATTGGACAGTGGATACTGACTTACTTTGCTAGGATTGATGGGGAAACAACGTGCAATTATATTAGGTAAAATTATAAAGACATTTCGACAAAATACAACATTTAAAACAACACTATTCCATCATTGCTGAGAAAGCATTTAAAGCCACACTCTGTTTTAAGAATCTATGTCAAGGAAAAAGAAAGCTGCTTCAAAAAAAATGAAAGTACTTTATAGAGGCAGTATAGAAAAGAAAATGTTCTGTTTTTTCCCAATGATATTACTCTAATTGATTTAAAATGTCTTGAATGTTTCAAATATTTTGGTATTTTAGGTAAGACTGCAAAAAAAGAAAAAAATTACTTATTAAAATAGACTACGGAGCTGCATGTGGCTTGAGAGAAATATGCCCTAATGTTCTCCTGATATTTAAGCACGAGAAATGCAGATTAGAAAAAGTGACAGTAGGTAGGTAACAATGAAAATATTTCCTACCTTTGTATGTAAGAAATTGAATCTTAAAATGGACAAGAAATCTCTAAGAACACAAGAAGAATGAATGCGTAAAGAATATAAACACGCTTTCTTCTTTTTTTGCTTTGCACAAATTTCAATGTGAACAGGCACGGAGCATCAGAGCAAAAAGCGCCTACATTTTAGCCTGACTCTGCTCCTTTGGGGGAACAGATACTCTGATTCTCAGTGAAGTGAGGCAAACTACAAAACACAAGGTGCTGGTTAAGTACAAACAATTCCCTAACAACTATATCTCCTCCCTTCCAATAAATTATTCACATTTTCTATGAAACATTTAAAGAATTTTATTGCAGAATACAGAAGTCAGAAAAGGATTTATCTCTTTGATTTTTATTCCTCCTTTTAAAGTGTCCCTCCTAAGTAGGGAGGCTATCACACCCCAAACCCCACATTTCTATGAGTCAGAACTTGCTAATTTCACTCATGAGTTAACACTTTAAACTAAGGTAGTTTAGAGAGTTCAGAGACTGAGTAATAATTCAAACACTGTTGGACACTTACAACTTGTAGCTGTTATCTTCTTTTCTCATCTCTATTTTCAGTAGCATGGATTTTTATTCTACTGCAGTGTTAACACTTTTCTCAGCAGACAGCCCCCTAAGGCATGGCAGAAGCCTCACCATACAGATCATACACAGACAACACTCCAGTTCTATTTTGAGTGCTCACTCCTTGCCATCCCCAGTGAAAGTCCTAACTGACTATTAAAGCTTTTAGTAAATTATGAACCAACCCAAAGAATTTCCACTAAAAGTTTGATGTAAATACTCAGTTCTATGTATCACAACCAACAGGTGCACCCACGCACGGACAGAACACATATTCTGGCATAATACATACTTTCAAAATAATTTACTGTAATAACCCTTCTGTGAAACACCCTGAAGCTATCTTCATGAATGTGAAGCACACAAAGCAACAAGAGAATTCAAACCAAGCTTCTGGATACTGAAGCTCTGGGTACTCCACCTCTGAAAAACAGGCTCCTGCAACTTGGGAAGCACCCTACCCTCACTTATGGTAGATGAGATGGTACCTAAAACCAGATGCTATCTCAGCCATGTTAATACAAGAAGGGAAAATTACTCAGCTGAGATATTTTGTCTTGTAATTTGCTGTTACTCTGTGCTTTGCAAGTTCTATTTCTACCATGTTTTCCCCTGAGGCTGTGTCTTAAATGAACGTATGTAACATTTGTGCTTAGAACTATTTCCTTTACTTCTGAAGTTTCTTTGCTGAGGATGGTACAAGGAGAACATGTATTAATACTAGCTTTGCTAATTGTCTCCATTTGCCCTTGCTGGTTGTAATTATTGCAACAGCATGGGTTTTTCAGAGATGTGCAGAGTATAGGTGAAGAAATAATGCTGTATCTTAGAACTTCTTGTAACTTTTGTCCTACAATGTTGAAGCAGCTCAACACAGGAGTTTTTCTCCCAATCATTATAACACAGATAATAAGGAAGTGGGAAACAGAAACATTCAATGCAGAAGCACAATAAAGAGAGAAGCAATCAATTTGTTTCTTCCAAGGACAAGACCTGTGCATAGCTTTACATCAACCCAGAGAAAAAGGGCAAACATGGTTTTGGGGGATCACATTTCGCCAGTATCTCATAAGGGGTCAGATGCAAAGGGCCAGAGTGAGCTCTGCTAACGTGGCCTGAGAGCCACCCAGGACTGTTTAAGATTGCTTTATGGTGCTTTCTGGAAGACTGCCTCACAGCACAGCTCAGAAAGGTAAGGACAACAACAGGAAAGGTGTCAAGCAGCAGAACGAGCTTGCCTGAAAATACTGTAACACAATGATGCGAATGTATGCATAGCAAACCACCTGGTTGAGTAGGGCAAAATGACTTGAAAACACTCTAGACTCTTCTCTACACTTAGATTTCCTGAGAACTGACAACATACTACCTCCAGTTCTTTGAACCTGTCTGCTTTATAGGTCCATGCAACCATATCATGACCAAGACTGGGACAGTAGACTACAGAAACCTGAAAAGCTACTGACACCAAAAAAGAACAAAACTTATTTACTAACTGCATGAAAAACTGCATCATGGTAAAGCATAAAAATGTAATTTATTATGTATTAATGCAATAATCTCTAAGAAAAAAAAATAGATTTCTCAATATCCTTTTATATTTTCTTTCCAAGCAATTTATTTTTTAATTAAAAGAAGGGAATAATATGCTCTCAATTACTTATTTATAAACATCAGTAGAGCATATGTATATACAAAAAGCAAGATTTTAATTTGTAGGAGATCTGTATGAGGAACAGCATTCTATCCCAGGGGAATTAGATAATTTTATTTGTGGCATAAATAAATAAATGTCTTAAAGAACCATAAAATTATTTTTATATTTTGACCTTTGCAATATTTTTGGGGTAATATTTAGTAAATATTTTCATCATTTTAGTCAAAACATTTATCTAAATACTATTGACATAATGTCAACTATTTTCTAACTTTTAAATAAAATCTAACTGGGGGAAAGAAGAAATTCAGCACTTTTCCAAACATCTGTTTTGATGAGTCAAGGCTTTCTAACAAAAAAACACTACATAAGAGTTATATGTCAATTTTAATTTGCAGAACAACTGAACTTTTCCTTCTTAATGCTGTTCAGTAACATCAATAAAATTTTGAGACTGAGAAACTAAATTCTAATATCTCATTCATCAGTATAAATAATCAAAACCCAGCCTTAAGAACAATCTTTCATAATCCCCTTAAGACTAAAAACTTACACGGGTCTTTCCTGAGTGAAGAATTTGGTCTAGAGAATCCATCTCTGCTGATGATGTGTGCCAGGGAAACTCGCGGACTCCTATCAGACCTCAGGTGGAATTTATAGCACTCGTATTCAGGAAAATGTAATTTTCCTCCTGGAAATTGAGTAACTTGTATTTGGAGTCACGGAGAAAGAGTAACAAGGCACTGCATGAAGCCAATTTCACAACCATTTTTCAGAAAGATACCCTGTCCATACCATCATGCATTCATCACAGTCCCTCCTCATTAAGGCAGAAGACAAGGGCAAAACTATCCTTTGTCATCAAACTAGCTTTTCAGCCTTATTTCCAACATTGTGAAGAATTGCTTTCTAACCAAACATTTCTGACAGTTGGAGAATTTTGTTAAAGAAGATTTAAGTAGCTCTTAAAAGCTGTTAGTGAAATATGCAAGCAGAACCCTGGGAATTCTAAAACTGTGCAGTTACTTAGCTCCTAAAAAACCCTAAAGCAGGTTTTTAACTGCTTCCAACAGGCAGCTTACTACTTTGGCTATCGTGAGTTAGCAGATGCATGAGAAAGAATCGCCAGGAATAAATTCAAAAAATGATTTTTTTCTCACTTCAACATGTAAAATAAATCTAAAAAGCTGATGGCAAACTGCTCCCTGTAGCTGTTCAGAAACCATAGACTTTGACTTTTTGGTTCATTCCCTAACTCTCCTGCAAAAATCTTCACCCATTTCTCTATTTTTTTTTTCCCTTTCATTCTTGTTTTTTTTGCTCATCTTGTGACTGCGATACCTCACGACATCTTTTAGCATGTAGAAGGAAGATCAGTGACTATAAATAAAATTGTCTGATACTATGGATGATGTTCACATGAAGGAGTTTTTAATTTTTAAGTCACTCAATATTTTCTTTAAGATATGTTTAATTTGATCAGCCCTGTGCATATTTCAACATTTATTATTTATAAATCATTCTCAATAGCTAGTATTATTTTGGTGCCAGAGAGCCTTCTATAATGCCTAAGCTCAAATTAACTTACTGAAAATGAAATTGCTAGATGTTCTGGGCACTGTGACCTACCCAGCAGATACTCTAAGCACCATGAAATACCTGGCAGACATTACAGAGCTGGTGGAATGCTCAGCAATTATAACCACTGTAAAACTCTCTGTGGATATTGGAAGCAATTTCAAGCTACTGGCAGTCATTACAACCCTTGTCAAGTGTTCTGTGGACACTGTAAATAGGAGTGAGAACTAGATGGGCATTATAAATTGTGTATCAAAGGTGTGATAGGGAGTCCTATTAGGAATTAAATTATGAAATTCTGAGAAAATGCTTTCATTTCCTCTGCAAAATTCAGAGATTTATGTTCACTTGTTACCTGGAAATACCAATTAACAGTCCTTAATCCCTCTTCTGATCATTCCAGCACTTTTAGAAGTACTTTTCCTGCTGGGAAATGGATCTCTATGAAGATGCCCATGCTGGCTCTTTATAAAATGGGAGCTTGATACTTGAAGAGTATTGCAGAATTTCAAATGTTTGGTAACACAGGCTACTGGAAATGTCCCTGCCTTTCACTCACAAGAGCTCATTCCGTATTTGCCTCCTGACACCTATCATCACCTATTGTTTCCTTAAAAATTCACCTGATGGACCATCTGTAAGTATTATTCACATCCCCTCACATCTCTCCCAATGTATAAACATATGTATTTGTTGTTAAAACCAATTCTCTATGTATCATTCCAGTCAACTTCTGATCTCCCTTCTGCTATGAATGTTTTTGTTAGCAACACACATCATTCTTCTTGTGGTTATTAAGAGAAACATGTGACTTTTGTTTGCGAAAGACATTAGCAAAGTCACAGTCTCAGCAATTTTCTGTCATTCAAACATGTCAAAGATTCAAAGATTCTGTAATTAATCAACTATGTGTGAAATTAGACTTTTGATTCTGGAACCCATTGGCATCTCAGGCAGCGACCTTTTCTCTGCAGTCTGATACTTTCAAAAATCTCTGGTTTAGTCTGCTCATTGCTAGACAGTGCCCAGTGTGAAACGAGTTTTCTTTACTCATATTTTTTTGCTTTCTCCCTCACACCACATCCATCATGTTGCTATGGTGGAAAACCCCCAAAAAACATTTCACTTCTAGATCTTCAAATACAGAATTCACCTAACTGAAGCTCACTGGCAGCATTCTATTCATCCCCAGGAAGTGGTGCTAAAACATATAGTTACAGGTTGATAAAAATAAAAAATGCAAGAACAAAATTTGACATCGATGTGACACTGTCAGATAAATAACTTGAAAGAAACATTCTATAAATTCCTGAAGGAATCCTCAGTTTCATGAAGTATACAATGTAGAACTAGCATCATAGTTAAATGTTTTATGTCATAATTGCATATTACTGAATACAGTGAAGGACAGTGGTGTTCTTGAGATAGGAAATAAGAAATTTATATTTTTTTCCATTCTCTTTCATTCTTAGGTGTATCTTCTGTGTCACATACCTGTCAGATTAATTTTTTTTTTTTGCATCATGTCTATTTTTTTATATTTTCTCTGGATTCCACTTCAATTTGTAATGCTAAATGAGAGTACAACTCACCACATATCAGCTGGTTTTCCTTCAGGTTATAAAGTGACAGTCCATGTAAAGCACTGGGGTAAGCACACACTGTTTCCTCTGCTATTCGGACTGAAGCATTTCTGGCCCATTGCAAGACCCATTTTAGGTTACAGTCACAAATGAGTGAATCAGTGTTGAAATGTCTGCAAAGGCAAAGAATGACCACAATTGGTACACATGCAGTTTTCATGAACATACTTTCTTCTGCTAGAGTCAAATTATGTAATTCCAAAGAGAAATCTAGATAGATGCACAACTACGGATGTATGAATACAAAGATACTCTGAGACAGCCACTACACATTGTCCCATTGTTAATTACTTTCATAACATTATGCAAAAACTCTGGGTTTGGTTACAGAACAGCATCACTGACTACTGAAATAATTCTGAGTCTGTGTTACTGCAGAAAATCATACTATAACATACTTTCAATTACTAAAAAACCCTCTAAGTAGAAACATTCAGTGTAAACTTTTAAATCTCAGGCAGGTACAACTAATATCAATAAATGGGAATTGTCATTGTAATCACAGGAAAAATACTTAACATTACTGGTTTTGCGCAGTTAGAGGCACAATATGATATAATGCATGAAACCATGGAAAGGTATAGGATAATAAAGTATAAAGAAAAGAAAAAGGGATGCAAGTCAGGAACTGGGTTGACTTATCGGTGCCATCCATTTCCCTACAACAGGTAAAGATGGCAGCTCATCAACAGTGAGCCAGACATGGATAACAAAATAATGCAGATTTTATTTTTGGAATGCATCTCTAGTAACAATTCTGTTTGAATTCATATTCAACCCTGCTATGTTTATTCTAATACCCTTCTGAAGTATTTCAGATTTACAAACAAAAGGAACGATACTCACAGGGCTTTCAGAGCTAGAAGCTCAGAAAAAAGTCCATTCATGAGACTTGAAAAAATATTCCCCGATAAATTCCTAGGGGAAAAAAAAAGCAATTTACCATTGGTTATAACAAATACAAGAAGAAAAGAAAATTGTTATAGAGTATAATTTTCCCAATGCTAATTAAGAAGTTTTGCTTTCTTGACAACAGTAAAAACATATTTATATTTGGTACATTGCTTTTTGGTTTTGGTAAGTGACAGCAATATTTACATCAAATCACACACTCTTACTTGTTTTATTTTCATAGCAGATATACACACAATTCACTTGGTCTCATAAAGAGTAACATGTCTACATATTTAAAAGAAAAGAATTTGAGAAGAGAATATTCTAGAATGTGAGTGAAAATATTAATAAAATAGTCAGTGAGACCTATCTTGTATTTTTATTTGTATACATAGAATGTCACTTCAAGTTAAAGAAACAAAAACAGTGTCCTAATTTAGTAATGTTCCAAAGAATTCAAATAATTGCTTGAAACAGTAATGAGTTTTCAAAGTGACTACACAAATAGTTTTATTACAAAGGACTTTAAACACACCAATTTTTCCCATCCTTAAATTAAGGAAATTTCCATTTTAATTACTGCTCTCCTATTTCTTGTCTTGATAGCTGAATGGCTCAGGCTGAATACTTGCAAATAGAGGCAATTCACTTTCACACAGTTTAACAGTACTGCTCTGCCAGTGCCTTAGCAGTACAAAAATTAAATGCTTAATGGTCAAGTAATAATGTCTTTTTCTATACCCATAAACTTAAAAATTAGTGCATATCCAAGATTAACATTACCTACTTTTTAAATATTGATATATGTTCTTTTCTGTCCAGTGCCTGAAGACTACATGTTTGAATTCAAGGTTGGTTACAAAAATTCAGTTATCAGGAAAATTTCAGAGCTCTTCATTGGAGATATGTTGTAGATACAGGAAAAAAAAAAGTAGACTGGCAAAGAAAATGGTTTTATTATTTCTTCTTTAAAAAGGATGTTGTTATAATTATTTCTTTTACTTCTCTTTTGTCTACAAAACACAGAATGTATGCTAAACTGAAGAGTGATATTCAGATCAGGAACAATGTACTAGCAGTGAGAAACCTATCAAGCTGCAAGAGTTCTGAAGCAGGTAAGGAACCAAAGTAAGGAAGACCGAAACTCAAGAACCGTGCTTTCTACAGAAACCTGTTCAGAAACATATGGATCAATGTATTCAAGAAAGAAGAGAAAATGTTGCTAATTATATTATAAGTTAGTTTAGGACACTCTTGAAGCAATAACTAATCTCATTTTTCTATACAGATGACCAAAATTTCTCAGTACTTTAAAGCAAAATTCTGGTAATAGAGTATAAAAATAAACTGACTCAGGAACATAAAGTGAAATTATTGAGTGACAAAAAGATGTGTTGATATAACTAAACTGATTTTTAAGATTTTATTTAACAGTGCATCTTTATACAGTTGTGGTGGAAAGCTCTTGGAAGAACTTTCAAGTACCTCTTTAAGTGTGGATATGTCTAAAGGTGGAAATGTTTGCTTGTAGATAGATATTTTTCCACCTTTAATATTTTTGGATTTGTCAACGGGAAACTAAAAATATTGAGCATTTCACAGACTCATTCAACCTCTTTACTTAAAATTAGATGGACCTACCCACGTGTTTTTTGGACCTAAGGCCTGACAAGGCATATGCTGAAGCAACTCAATGAACTGAGACACTAAAAAGACTAAATCATAAACTGATAACCCTGAAATTTACACTGAAGTACATCAGAAGTGGTTCCCGTAACAGGAAAGCAGTTACGGCAATATAAACTTACTGATAGAGGACAGTCAGTAAGTACTGAACTGAAGGACGGGGAAAGCAATCTGCTCAGTCCTGTCCTTTGCCTTGCCCTGCTGCAGTACAGGAAGTTTTCCAATCTGATGCAAATCCCTGCCTCTCCCTTCAACAGCTTGACAGGCTTCATATGGCAAAACAAACAGAGCACCGAGGCTGAAGTTTGGTAATTCCATTTGGACTGAAGCAAAGCTTTATGTCTGGTAAATATTTTAGGAAATGGGGACAAACTAAGTCATTTGCACAGTGCACATAGCGGGGTTCAGCAGATGTACCTAAGCACCTGCCAGAGGTGCCCATTTGGTGTGTACTGAACTCATGAGCTTTTAGGTCCTACCAAATTCACCAAGATACCTAGCCAGAACTGACCTACACTGTGATAACCTAAAAATTCCTGTCTTGTGTTCCATTTACAGAAGATTGTAGAATTCCTATAGAATTCCTTTTTACCAAGGGCTGGAATAATTGAATTCCTGACACTGACATCAGCAGAAAGCCAGCTGCTCAACTTTTCATATTCTTCTGGCAATGACCTGGTTTGAAGTTTCCATATTACTACTCATAATTAGCAGACTAGGATCATGTTCACAGGGCTGTGTGAGTCAAGAAGCAACACATTTTTATGTCCAAGAAACATAATTACAATTATTTGGATATCCAACAGTGGAAATAGATTGTTCTTGAAGAAAAATTTCAGAAATCTTCTCAAATCACACAAATAACTCATGCATTTCTGAGCTGATGCAGCACTCTGTAAATATCTGGTTCTTTAGTGCACATAATTTACATTATATATTAAAATATTGTCAAATGTATAGTGTTGCAAAATTCCTCCATTTCAGATGCCCTAAAATCCCACTCTAGCTTGATTTAAAAGGACATCTGTTCTAAAAACATCTGTAACACTTAGTTTGCAAACATTTCAAACATAACAAATTAATGCACTCCAAAGCTGATAGCACTTACTATGCCATTAACTCACTCCATTAACAGAAAGATGTGCTTTCAGTTTTATCAGAGGTAAAACATTTCAGTCTTATTTATAAAGTCCTACATTTATTTTTTTCATACACCAATACTTGTGCTTTTAGAGAAATTCATAAAGCACTTTTGCCTAAAGTTTTAATGTAAATGACAAATGCCACAAAACAGTCAAAAAGAGTTACGTGTGTTGAAGTATCATTTGAGGCAGAATATAGGTAGAAGAAGAAGTATATGAAGAATGCTTCCCTCTTAAGAGCAGCATTAAAAAGAAAAAGTTGAAGGCAACTGTAACAGATTGATGTGTTGAAAAAAAAAAGTGGGATAGGAGGTGTAAAAAAATGACAACAGAAATACAGAGAGGGCGGGTTACATTGCATATTTTCTTATTTGCTGAAATGGGGTCTCTTTGATTAACTGTGTTAGCGGTTTTTTATTTGACTTCTGGCACCATACAAAATAATTAGCTGGTGCAGTGACATCAAGAAAGTCACAGAAGAAGTTCCACTATAGTATTAACATGAAGCTAACTGCTGGTGATGATTCAGAGGCAGGATGAAGAGTAAATCAGATATAGTTTAATCAAACAATTGGAAGCAAAGATAAAGTTCGAGTTTCAACTTCCAAAGGGAAGATCCAGCAGTAGCTACTTGTTGAAACAGATTTCAGGCTAGAACATTTTGAAACCTGAAAAGCTGAATTATGAGGGACTAAATAAATGAAGTCTGGTATATCAGCACAGTGGCATCGTCCTAGTATTCCACAGCTCTTAATATTTAGATTAAATATAAACAGAATTAATGTAGATAGCAGCTCCATTACCTAGCAGAAATATATTTGCATACCTAATTCTGGAACAAAGCACTGAAACATTGGGTCCAAAAGAGATTTGGAAGATTTGCTGCATTCAATTATGTTACTCCTAGTTAGAATACATGCGCCTCATCACAGCATAAACACAGCCAAAAGGTAATATATAAGCCAAAAAGAGGTAAACTAGTATCTTAGAAGATGTAATAAATCTACTCTCATACGGAGGCACTGCCAGCTGCATCTGTCACATGACGTGAGAGCATTTTGAAATCATTTTACGGAGTAAAAATCATCAAATCCAAAAAGGTGTAAAAATTAAATCAGTCTCAAGGGACATAAGCACAAGTCACTGGCTGCAGCAATTTCAGAGGCTGTATGAAATTTTAGGTTTCATTAGTAACTTTGAATTCAATTTCTGTTCCTTGACATATATGTCCTGACTGCAATGGAGTAAAAGTCTTCTCTACATTTTCAAGAGAACTTACAATTTTTTGTGGTTTCTCTGTGTCTGCATGTTTAAAAAAACAATACAAGATGATACTTCTAATTAATTTTTTCTTAATTCAAGATTTCTGTAGGTTGTCCTGTTCTAAAACAGACTGCACAAAACCACCAAGCCCTCTGAAGAGTGCATTACCCTTGAAAGCCCAGGCAGTCCTCATCCTTTTAGTGAAGTACTCGAACATACCTTTACCCTACCCAGTTTAGACTTAAGCATCACATCATTGGGCTAAACCACACTGTGTCAGTTTGGGCCTAGAGCTGATTTTTCAGCTCTAACTCCACCTTTTTTCAAATTGAATTAGATTTACAAGATTGAGTGAAACACACTGTGTTATTTTGTTTCACCTGTCATTAGTGCTTGTAAACAATACAAGAAAATCCCAAATTTGTACTTCACAGAAGGCACATGAAAAGATTTATGTCCTTTGCTCCTTCCAGTGGACTCATGGCTCTCCCTACTGGTTTTGGTAACAGCCTGCAAAGATGCTTCTGCACTTCATCTCTGCTAACATAACATGAGAGACCTCTAATTACCAAATCAACAACTACATAAATCAACACATATGTTGGATCTTTATATTGCTCCCTGACTAAATGGCTGTGAAACCAGTTCCATGTTTAAGAACTTGTCATCTTTTCTTTGTTACAAACACTGATGTTGCACTAAGTAAATGCTTCTCCATAACCTTTCCAGAGAACAGCTTTCTCATACCCCTCAAATGGCAAGTAAACACAATTCAGAGGTATCAGCAGCAACAGAAAGGTGACCTATTGTCATTTAAACATGTTTAAAAAGTATGATTCTTCATGAACTTCCAAGGGGAACAAAGCTACAGAGTGTTAGAAAAGTACCAGGCAGCATGAGCTTGCAGTTCACTAACAATGACCAGTTCTTACAGCAGAGGCAAACTGAGATCCCAGTTCAAATAATTACTATCAGCATTGTGGCATTATACAAGATTTCTGAGATCGAGGAACGTGTGATACTCCAAATGGCAGGGGACAGTTCCTCTTGACTGGGACTGTGGCTGCACTTCTTCACAAAATAATCACTGACCCAACAAGAGCAGGGGTACTCTTGACTTCAGTTTGGTAAGGAGGACAATCCCTGCAACGCATCTGTAACTTTTGACATAGCAATCATGAACTGATTCACTTCAGAGGAAAAGAAAATGGCTAAAAAGAAATAGGCTAAACTATTACTAAGCCTCTGATTTCCAAAAGAGAGACTTTTGAAATACTACTACTAATAAAACAAATAAAGTCATTAATAAAGCACATAGACTAGAATGCAGGACAGACCCATTTATTATATCAGTGGTAGAAAGGCAATTTGAAATAACAAAAATGGAAGACAGAATAAATGGATTTAGAATCAAATCTTAAATCTTGAAAAAAATAATTCAAATTTTTAAAAGATCAAAGAACTAGAGAGATGATAACAGGAAAAGCTTAGCAAAGTGACAGGAAGAATTCAAGTTAAAATCTGGAAAGTATGTTAAGACATGGTGCAAAAGATACTTCAACAATACTACTCTATTTTGACTAATAATAATAACTATAACTAAGAGATGAATAAAGAGTAAGTATTATATACAGCCTAAATATATCACATTACTATGATTTGCTCTTCTTTTCAGTCAGGTTGGTCATTTGGATTATATGTATTTATGGGAGAAGCACATACTAAATTCTGGAAAGCATATTTCCCAAGACCACCTCGAGTATGACTACTGATCTGCAGAACTAGTTAAAATCAGAAGAATACCTGGGCAATTAGGGGCCTGCAAGGTTAATTCCACTCACATGAAAACACCAGTACAAATTTTAATGATTTTCTCCTGTTTATGTGGCATCATGCTAGATGTGTATGAAAACCATGAAATAATTTATCTTGTCTAGAAAATCAGTGATCTCTTTATATGATTACATGATATACTATCTATAGCTGGATATTGATTTTTTTACCAATTTCTGATTTGCCAACATTTATTTTCCATTTTTCTTTCTTTCAAAAGTCACTTATAAAATACAAATAGGCCAGACTAAGAGGTCTCCAGTTACCAGAATCATGATTTTTTTCACTGATGCATGGACATCATATTCACAAAAGCGTGAAGAACCTGGTGTTAAGTGCATTTACTGTAAAACACGGTAAGATAATGGACAAGATGGAACAGAGAAGAGTAAGACATTACTGACGCTCTGCAGAAATGGTCTTCTGAGTGATTGCATTAAGAGCTTTCAACAATGACTCTGCCTCACAGAATTAAGAGACTGTGACCATGAAAGCTGGTAATAACAAAACCAAGGTTTGGTCAATGTTAGAGAACAATAAGAGATGAACCTTCTTAAAGATGAAAGGACTAGTAATTTCATTAATAGCATTATTCAAAGCGAAAAATGTTCCTAGACTGTCACTTGGGAGCTACACTTCAGAAATGTCTAATTCAGATTTCTGCTATAAACTGGGGAAACAGAAGGAAAACAATACAGGAAGCTCTGGATCTACACCCACTTCAAAATGAAAGTTAGACCCACAAGAAGACTGAATGCAAGCAAATAGTGTTAATGACTGTAGAGGGAACTGGTGAGTCTTTCTCTGGTCCTTACAGCTCAGAAAGAAATTGCCAATGCTGGGACAGATACTCGGGCTACCAGAAATAGTAGGAATATAGCAAATCTGTACAAAAAGAAACTGTAATGGTGTGATTTGATCAGCCCAGTAACCACGGGCAGTCAGCCTGCACACTGTGCCTTTTCCCAACATCTCTGGCATCAGTGAAGGGTTTGGAGATATACTGCCACATTCTTTCCTGGGCTTCAGAGAAAAGGGATAGTACAGCCAAACACTGTCACAGCCCAACTGCTGTGCACTCTCTGAGAATCAGTTTCTGTTCTTTGCCACCAAATGACTGATGTTATGTATTAAACTTCTAATTCACTTTTAAGATGGGGTCTTACAAATCTGTGAATGGAACTTCCAGACCTTTCTGAGAGAGCATGGATTTGAACAGTTTCTACTGAGTCTGTTCCTAGCATCTAGAAACACATTCCACTTAATAACGTGACTTCACCATTTTGAATAAGCGTATCTTCCAAGGTAATCTGGCTTTACAGTCACAGTCGTGTTCACTGTACACAACAAAAGCAGCCACAGAAACCCTCAAAAGGTGAGTTGGGCTTGCCTGATTTGGCACATCATCTGAGATGAGTAAAAAGAGGGGTGGTTTGCACCTGTACATCACATGCTATCAAGGCTCTTCCCCTCATCTGTTCTCATTTGTTGTCACCAGAGAAAACCTGGCATAGCTACTCCCATTAATGCGATCAGTAAGTGTGCCAATTTCAGCCTTTTACGTGGTGTTATCTTGACCTCATGGCATGTCTTTCTATAAAGATTTCCCTGTTTGTCCAAGGAAATGCCATAACTGGCTGGAGAGGAAGAAAATAAAGTATGAGATTTGTCACACACTATGATGCAGTATAGGAATTTATTTCTCATTCAGGAATGGATACAGATCTGAATGAAGATACAAAGCCCTCCTAAGCTCAGCCAAATGTCCATTTGAACCAGGATTCTTCCTATGAATTGTCTCTTTCCCAGCCAGGAAATTTGCAGTCAACTTACTTTAATTGTTTCTTAGATACACAAACAGAAATGTCATGTTTAGCCTCTTTTTAACATGGAAATGAAATTTAATTCTTTGCAGTTCAGATAGATTTTACAAAGGAAATAGAGAAAACATTTAAAATATCAATTCATCACAATCAAAGGCTCAGGACAGGGGCTTTTTAGTACAAAACCTACAACTTCCTTATAATGTAATTTTCTTGCCAACTGTACCCAGGTCAGTCATGTGACAGTTTAGATTTCTTCTGTTTAAAACAAAACTGGTGCTATACTCACAGTTTGTGAAGATTGTTAAGTCCAACAAACATTTCTGGTGTTAGGCAACCAATTCTGTTATTTGAAAGGTCCCTGAAACAAACAAAAATCCCATGAAACACTGAGTCTGTCTTATTCACATACACACCTATGTAACCACAGAAAGCATCTTTATTTTTAGTATTTAAGGAGTTAAGAGACAAATGAGAAATAAAACCTTTTCCCATAATGTAACATAACTGAATTGAATAGATTAAGTAACTTTTATATTAACATTATTGAGCAATATTCCACAAATCATACTGCGTCTTCTAACTGCATTAAAATGGGATTTTATATATATGTAGAAAATAAAAGCAAAATGATATTATAAATATACAGAATTTTCTTGATCTGAGTTAATAGCACCTGAGGGGTTTTTTTTACTTAGGAAGAATACTGTGCATTTTGTTCCATGCACTATTCAGCCAAAAATTCAATATTTTTTTTACTGTTTACTAATGTTTCATCTCATTAACAGCATCCTTTCTTGCTGAAACCACAGAAACCAGAAGGCAATTAATTTTTGAGCTAGTGAGGTCAGTTTTGATAAGCACTTGGCAAGCTCTTTTAAGAGCAATACTGTGGCTTTCTGAGAGCACAAACAGTAAAAGGCATTACATTCCATAACTTTTGCCTGCAGAGAGTGAAGAAATGTTTTCTGTATAAGCCATACATGCAACACAATGTACAGGATGCTTACAGGAAGGAGACAAATGTATAAAAAATTATATTGTGGTAAAAAAATGAATAATGCCCTTTGGTAGATTCTGAATTAGCATTTGATTTTTATGTATTTGGTTTTCAACCTTGACCCAAATTTTCCTTCTTACCAAGTACATTTTTTCAAAATAGTTGCAATGCTGTATTTTAAGTGATCATGCAGCCAAAAAAAATGTTAAAATTGATCTGAATATATTTTTTGTTTTAGAATTAGAGGTAGTTTTCTGATTCCTTTACTAGATTGTGCAGATTCCATATTTTTCTACTGATACATGAGAACACAAAAGCAATCAAATGGAAGACTAAAGGTTGCAGTTTGACAAATCCAGTTACTGCTTTCATGGGAACACATCCAATTAGCTGGAAAATGAAGGCAATCTCTTTAGAGTTCACTACGAAGTCATCTTCTATCAGACAAAGAATATATTGTTGTGCAAGTATATGATGAAACATCACATTAGAATGAAAGTATTTCTTAAATGCTTGTCAAGGATATTAAGTAGGGAACAGCTGAGATAATAGTGAGGATACAATATAAAGCAGTAATTTCATATTAGCATTATTCTTCACATTCTCCTAATAAAAGCTACATAGGAAATCTAAAAATGCAAGTTTAGACAAATACATATATACATGCATCTACATATCTTTCTATTAGAAGACACAAAAATGAACCTACCCAGAATTCTTGGTTGGGTAATGCTTTACTTCTGCCTAGGCAAAGTCTGAACATGTACGGAAGAACTGCATCACAATGTGAGGCATAATTTGGGTAGCAAAAGTAGATTTTGTTTATACTAATCAACACAAGTGCACATGTCTCTATGTGTGGCACACACTAAAATCTTATTTTTACAAAAGTGAAAGAATAAATACAATTTTCTCAAAGTTTACTTCAGTAAGTGTTATTTTCATAAGAAGACATATGGCACTGGCTGAAATCTCTGTATTGTAAAACATGGTTTCCAAAAAAAAACATTAGGGAAAAGAAAAGGCAACTTGCTACACTTTCCTTGGGACTAATACACATTGCATTAAACACAATTCAGTTCATAACGTACAAAGCTGGTGCTCCTTTTCAGGAGTAGAACATTTAACTTACTAATGCTGACTTGTAAAGTTGATGTTAGAGAAAATAACTCTCCTGTGTTGAATAACCAAATGCCATACTTTTAGTGCTTCACAGATTTTCAATTTCCATTGATTTTATGTGTACCCTTGAAATAATTCAGTTTGTCATTCAAATACAAATGATAACAGTTCTCCAAATCATTCAGAGAAACCACTCTGACAGCCTGTGGCTTGTCTGTCTGACTTGCCATTTCTCTTGCAGCTGCCCACATTACATCAGCTTCTGCTTTACTCAGCATCATTTCTATTTCATGCGGGAAATGAAAATACGTGAATGTATAGTCTTAATACTATATTCAGTATTCAACAGGAGTTTATGCTATTTATTCCTTTTGCTGTACTGTCTCCTTCCCAACAGTTGCACACTGAAGGAGGGAAGATATTTTCTTGTTTACCATCTTGTTACACAGATTTGTACCAAATGTGGCAGTCCAGCAATTAAACAATTCTCTGTCTCTAGATTGCTTCCAGTGTTACTTGTTCATATCAGCAACAGGGGTTTTTTGAGATTTGGCATGACAAAACTCCACACTGCCAGTTCTACTGTGCTGAAGAGTCTTTTCTTCTCTCTTTTCTGATGCCTGATGAGTTCCTCTCCCTTGACTCATCTCTCCTGGCTGACCTACAGGCTCCACCTGTGCAGTCTGTGGATGTGCAGCCCATGACTTGCACAGGTTTCCTGGTTTTCCCACAAGAGGTCAGGGTTGTGTTATTAGAGTGCGTGGCCAAAGCAACAATTAGCGCTCATTTTTATCATTGCATTCTACTGTTATCCCTGTACAAAGAGCCAGCAAGAAAGCTTAAACCCTAAAGCTTTTATTTGTATTAAAAATGTGTATGCTACCCTGACTTCATTATTATGTAACTGGCTTTCTACCCAAACACACTAAACCTGAGAGGCTGGTGTTAGAAAACACAGCTACAATATGATCAGAGATAGAAACCTCGTGCACTGCTCCTGGCACACAGCGGTTCGGGAATTTAACCACACAGCAGAAAAGCAGAGGATTTGTCAATTTCTTTTCCTGTGGATTTGCATTCCTTCTCCTTCTCATCTAAATCTTCCCATCCCACCAAAATAATCCCTGTTTTCTCATAGGTTTTCCCATCAAACATAAGACAGCATACATGATGGTTAGGAAAATGCCTGGCATGTGCTGATGGCCTAGTTAGACAGTGCATGAACATTTGGAAGCTGTCACTTGGAAAATTATAATTAAAAAAGGGTTCATCTCACTTTTCCTTAGGCTGAGTACAACTAAGTAGGGTCTGTAGTCCTTGTCAATTTAAAGGAAAATGCCCAGCTGTAGAATCCTAGTAACTTACGTATTTTTACCCTCTAAAATGTAGTTTAAAAATCAGCCAGTGGTTCCAAAAGTACTATCAGAACATTTTCCAAGAGAGGAATGCAAGAATGATGGACATGGAATATACTGTATAAGCTCCTGTTTCCTTAGAAAACGATGATGAAAATAAAAGATATCAAGCAGAGTCAAGGTGGGTGGTATGGAAAATGGTAGACAAATTCTACATTATTACAAAGTTTCCTTTCTAATACTGTATTTTATAGATATGATTTATGATAAAAGTAAAGCAGACTTTACGTAACAAAAAAAAAATTACTGTAGCACAAACCATTGTTCACACACATCTAAACTGCCTAGAGTTATTTCTGATTAATGTCTACGGTGATATATAATCTGCTTTGTCATTAAATAGGCATGTTTTTTACCTTTGTAGGTGTACTTGTTAGGACACTTACTGGAGAGCAAACTAATGATTTTAAATGGGAAAAGGTAAAAAAGAAAAGGAAATGGAAGAAAAAAGGGAAAGAAGAAGAAAAAGCATGGTAAATGTAAAAAGCAGAGTGTGTGATTTTCTATTTTACAGCCAGTGCCCTTATTTGATTATTGCTTGGTGGCATATTTGAGTTGCCCAAGGATAGAAATGTCGATACAAACACAATTTTCAGAATAATTCAAATGGAATTAATACTTACAGGCGCTTCAGTTCTGAAAGTCCATAGAAGGCCCCTGGCTCAATTGTGCTGATCAAATTATTCTTCAGATCTCTAGAGAGACATAATAGGAGGAGCAGTTAATTACCATTTTACCTACTTTACCACTGTTACACATGAGGAGTGTGAAATGCAACGCAATTCTAACCTTTATCTGTCTTAGCTAAAACAAAAATTTCTTTCAAGTAGTAGCATCAAAAACATTACATCGTCTGCAGTTTATAAAAACATATTTTTCCAAGTAAGATGGTTATGATTAGATGTTTAAAAAAAATCCACTTGTTTTAATTCTTCTTCTCCTATTTACACTTTTCAAAACAAGCTTACCAGCCATTTTTGCTCCAGGAAAAAATGTTTTAATCAATGAGTGAATGAAATAATTAGTCAGCAAAGCAAAAGACTTTTAGTGTGCTTATTCATTGTGCTGTGCACTTTACACTTTCTCATTTCCACCTAATGTGGGCAAAGCAATTGGCATGTGAGACAGGTCAGGTCTCTGTTCTGAAATACAGGCAGTTTCTCATATTTGGCAGATCGGTGCTTCATTTTGCACTTGCTGACAATCCAGAGGATTGGCTGTTTTACAGATAAAGAATATATTTCACTGGCATTAGTAATCTCGTCTGCTCTTGACACAGTGCTTGGGGCCATGACACTGCTCCCAGCTCAGTCCCCACAGAGATTTACTACTGAACTGTCTCAAAGACTTTTGTGATGTGAACCCTGAGGAAGTGCCTTCATTGCAACTAGATAAGCAGGCCTAGGAGACAAATGCTGTAAATTCTTGTAGGCAGTGTTCATCTTCTGACAATTTGCAATTCATGGGGAGCAACTAGTGCTCACTAGTTTTGGTGCTGTTTCTTCAGCTGGCCACTTCCAGGAATTACAGCACATACACTGCTCGACTCTGCCAAAGTATGGATGGATCAACAGCCACAGGAATAATCTTGTTTAAGACTTTTTATTTTACTGCAGATAAAGTGCACACACACTAGCTGAAAACGTGAGTCCCAAATGTTTATTTCAAGTAGGATATATTTTATTTTCAAAGTCAAAATCATAAATAAATATTTCTGTATATTTCTAGTCATTTTAGCAGATCTCTTGAATACAGTTCCAAAAACTTGTGTCTCACACCCATTTCATTATAGCAACGATGTTGATGAGTGATTTAGCCCTTACTAAGATGTGAGTCAGATTCTTTAACAGTCATGTTCAGCTTTCAGCCTACAACATGCAACACTAAAAGTATTTAAGAAGTCTTTAAGAATTGGAAGAAGCTTTAGGGGTTTTTTTTAATATTTTGTGGCCAAACATTTTCATCTTAGTTCCCTGGTAGCAGCAGCAGCTACTAGATTTATCTTTCTTTGTCTTAATTTCCTCAAGAAGTTGTGACCATTTCTTTAACTGTGAATTTTCCACACCTTATCATAAGTAAAACTGTTTAAACAAAACTTCTGCACCCTCTTCTCCAGAGTCAACTTGAAAGGACAATTCTTTTGTTTGGAAAAACTTAATCTACATGAGTGTTTATTCCTTTCATGATTCAGGGTTTTTGCTTTGCGGGTGAGTCAAAGCCTCATTTTTTTTAACATTCAAATATTCAATACTAAACACTTGTGTCTACTCCTTTTGCTTGTACAGCATGTTAATTATGTAACTACTCAGGCTGAAGGAAGTTCTTTAACTAGCAGAAGTGAGTCCATATGAAAAAGACTGGAAGGATACTGTTTTCATTGTGGGAACAGCTGTATTCTTAAAACTTATAAGACAAAGCAAAAAACTTATCTCAAACTTTACACTCGGGCACATTTGTAAACAACTTAAAAGGCATAGTTCATATGCAAATATGCACATTTTAGGCAGGGGAAAATGACAGTTTTAATAATTACTCTTTATATCAATTACACGCATTCTGTATTAACTGACAACTCATCTAAATGTTCTGCAAGTTGCAGTCAGGCAAAGTGATCAGCTCTTGTAGCCAACAGTGGTTAACAGCTCAGAACAAATATAAAACAGTCAGGATAAGTGGCAAACTGTTGACAGATGAGTTTTAATGCCACTCAAAATAACCAGGTAGACAAAAGGCCTTCCATTTACTGAAATCTTCTAGTTTATGGAAACTCTTCCCTTTTTCCCCATAACTTGTAACCACATAGGAAAAACCAGCATAATCTTAAACTATCATCTACAGGAAGAAAAAAGGTCATTTAATGTTAGTAGAAGGTAGACCATTTACATGGAAAAGTGTCCATCATTTACACTGTCACAAACAAGACATCTCGTCTCCTTACTTTGGAAATTACACTTAAATTAGGTAGGTCATTTTAGTAAGGATATTCTCAGAAAATTGTAGATGTTTACACTGCCCACAATTCTGGCACTTTCTTAGTAATTACTATTATTCCATAATGTTTCCATATAACTCTGGCCTAACAAAATAGGTGTTTTCTTCCTTGTCACCCTTGAACACATCTTTTATTGTGATTAAAATTAATAAATAAAATTATCACAACTGTTAAACACTTAAAATTCTTACTTCCCACCCACTAGTATTTTTTACTAAATTACTATAATTAAAATATTAGATTAGCTTCTCCCATTTTCTGATTTAGGAAAAAGTTTGTCATATTGAAGCCTTATAGCAATTAGAATTAACTTACACTGAGATAAATAAAGAAACCAGAGTAAATTTGGTTGTATGTTTACATTTTTTCCCCAAGAGCTACTGCTGAGGTTTGGCAAAAAAAAGGTCATGATCCAAGACAAGCCAAACAGCAGCCCAGGCTGGGCCACACACATGCACATATACCAGACAAGTGATTTTATCATCAACCAGAAGCAAGAGACAAGGGAAAGAACCCCAGTATCATGATATTGAATGACCACAGCATGACCCAGTTGAAGCCCAAAAAGAAAGCATTTTCTAACTAACAGTTATGGGTTTCCATCATTTCTGATGCAGCATTCTAACTTTAAAGTATCTATTCTGAATCTGAATGACGTGTCATTAGTGGTGTGGAAGTATAGATCTCGTGGCGTGACCTGAAAATAAATCAAAACCAAGTGTCTGTACAAGTACAGATAGAGGGAAGCTACATGAAGTTAGCTATAGTCATAAAAACTGCAGCACTTATATCCAGGCTGCAGAGCTGCATAAAACGAGAATGGGACAATATTTACTGAAATATATTTCCCCTAGTTTCATTAGAGTTGATAGATAAACTTGCTGCATGGTAGTCTGATCTTAACTCGACCTAAGTAGGTAGAAGAACAATGTAGAATGAACCGTGTTATCATTAAAAAGCAATCTCACATGGTTACAGAGGAGACTTTCCTTTTCACCTGCAAGTCTGAACTTACATAGATTACATACAATAACCATTAAGCACTGTCTTCTTATTTGTAGGTATTTGCAAATAATGGGCCCACAGGTAAAAACAATCAAGGATTCCTTTACTAAGAACCACAAGCTGATGAAGTTTATCATCTTACACATTAAACTTCCAACTGACTTTTACTTACTGAAAACATTTAAGAGAAATCTTAAGAAAAATAGCTCACTTGAGGAAGGGAAATATGTGTTTGAAGTATTCACTTCCTGATGGCTTAGCTAAGAGGTAAATGAAACAAGAGGAACAGGCTACTAATGGGACTTCACAAGAACATTTAATAACTACTCCAGACCTTCTCAGCTATTAGACATCTTCTGTGGCCAAATCCCTGATTATCTAAAGGTATTCTTGAAATTCTTGATGCTTCAAGGTCACAGTATGCATTTACACAGTACAGAACATAGTGGGGAAAAGATCACTAAAATATAGACAATGCATTAACAAAAGAATCAATTTATTTTAAACTATATTCTGACATTTTGTACCAACATCTTTGCCTTCAGACATTGCATATTCTTCCTCCAACTTACAGTATATGTACTGTAGATATTTTGAATACATATTCATAACAAGAATATTCAACTAATTCCAGTACTTTGTTCAAATTCCTGACATCGATACATCTTCCATAAAAAATTATAGGTTGTACCAAGAGGACATCTGTGTTTAGAAAGCTGTCATTATGGTGCTGCAAACTTTCCAAAAAAGCTCTGAGAAGAGCAATCAGTTGTTGAGCAGATGCCAAACACCAATGAAATATAACTGACTTTCCACATTTTGCATACTACTATGAAACAACAACAACAGCCAAAAAAAAAAAAAATAAGGTCACTTCCACTTCTTTCTCATGTGAAATATTACAGCTAAACTAAATGTCACCTTTGTCCAAGAAATGAATGCAGACTCCAGATCTTTGGCAAAAAGATTATGGTCACTGCAGTAGGAAAGAGGCACAGCCAGGGATGAAAGACAACAGTTAGCACCTATTCTGCCATCATGACAGCGACTGTCAGGGTTGGCTTTCCTGGATACAGGAACCAAGAATTAAGGTGATATTGGCAAAATGTATTTTGAAGATATTTCAAATGTACCCATCTGTATAGGAGCCAGTAACTTGCTGTACTTTGGTGGCATGAATATAATCAAAACTTATTTTCATCTCCATTGTTGGTAAATGCATTGTGGATCAAACATATATCATGAAACAGGCAGGTCAAGTGATAATCATTCCCTGGTACCATCATCAGTAGCTAAATTAACTAAGGTGCTCCCATGGAACTCCAGAGCTCATTTGTTGGCTTTATTTTTTTTTTTTTTAATGATGAGAGTGGGTATTTAACCTACTTTCCAGAATCAGAAAAGTTACGGCTACATCTCAGTTACATTTCTCAGTATTAAGGATAAAGGCAAAACTCTTTTCAGTTAGAAACATGAGATAACAAACATAAACATGCAGACAAACATGGACAATAATTGTCCAATAATGATCTGCCTTTCCAGACACAGAGGCTATAGGTCTTTTGTTTGCTTAGCATGTTGATGATGCATTTTCCTTTAATTTCCCTTTTTAAATCCAAGCCATTACTGGTTGGATTCCCTAAAACAACAGACCCTAGGGACTAGACAAAAAAATAACTGCTGTCCATTCAAGGTGCTAATGAATGATCGGAGGTTTCAGACCCATCACTTGATGGCAATAATGACATGCAGAACAACAGAAAGGTCATCACATTTTTGGTTTTCAATTTAAGGCTGATGACTCATTCACATCAAACATACTGTGGTAATTTGGCAGTTACTCATTATTTAGGAACATTCCAGAAGTGTAAAACAAAGTACCAATAATGGCAGCTGAAAGAAAACAGAGACAGGCTTTATGGTAGTTTGCTTGCTCAAAGAATCCCATAGAATGTCGTAAGTTATTTCATTTTCATGGTAATAGTCATAGAGCACGAATGTAAGGCTCAGTGTATTTAAACTGAAGGAGCAGCATGTCAAGTAAGAAAAAATGAGTAAAAATCTTGGTAAAACAGGATAAACTTGCAGTACAAATTTGTTGATACATTTTTATACATGTGTATGATAGAAACTAACATTTTAAAAGATTAATTAATGCAGTTTCATTCTAAATGTAGCATTGACCAACCAAAATATAGGTGTAAAGACGTTTGGCACCTGCCTCTACATTCAGCATTTTGTTATTGATAGCACAAAATTAAATACATTTTCAAATAAAGAAAAATCATCTATGCTGTCCAGATTCTTCTGCTTTGCATGTTTTTAAGAAATAAAAATTCAGCATTCCGAACATATGCAACTGTTCCTATAGGTTTTCTTTTTCATGCCACAAACCCAAACATTTATGGTACGATCACATTAGGTCTTGCCTATGTAGGTACAGAAGTAGATGCTTGGCACTTGTAACCCGGGGACTGAAAACAGAGTGGCTGTGCCTCCCAGCCCCAAGGAATGGTCCCTTGGATCAGTTGTATGGGGCTAAAACAAGACTGGAAGGTCAGAAGAAATAAATGCTGAGAGCAGATAAAGTGGGTTCAGTGTCCACAGCTTTGCAGTGCCAGCAGAAAATGCCTCCCCGCTGCCAACAATGCCTTGGTGTACTGCAAGGATCCGGCACTATGTTGGTTACAATGGCAGAGCTTGTGTCTATCCATAACTATGGAGAGACATGAGGAACACAGAAACCTTTGGTAGCTGCAAAGAGCCAGAGGCTTCCTTAAATTCTACACCTACTGGGACTTCTCTCTGTATTCATGCCTAGAAGGCAGTTCTAGGCATGGGTTATAATTCTTGACATGTGCTCCACTCCTCTTGAAAAAAGGCTAATCACTGGGGGAAGAAGAAAAAAAAAATACAGTTCAGAGCTTAATTCCAGCCTGTAAGAAAACTGTAAGGAAAGTGAAAAAGTAGGGGGGAAACCATCCTTAACTTTTTTTTTTTTTAATTTTTAAATTAAACACACAGATCAAACAAAATGTAAAACAGACACATACAAAGTGGGTGAAACATACTTTCTACTGAGAAAGGTTTCACCTCCAGTTGTAGGAGTTGTTATTCCAATTCTAAGACTGCACTGCTTTGCCTGTTACAGATTTCCAGCAATGTGTATTCAACATTCCTAGGTTGAATTTCAAACTCTGGAATCATAGTAGAACAACATGAAATACTGGAAATTTATCCAGAATTTTCCAAAGTACACCAGAATTAATTTTTCATAATAAAATATGGAGATTTGCATTTTTATTCCAAATTATCAAAGTTATCAGTGTAATGAAAATGTGTTTTGTTAGATATGAGAACCTTAAATATACAAACCATCGTGTCATGGAGTTTTGGGTGTGGGTTTTTTTTTTTTTTTTTAAAGAAATATTTGGTTCTTTTTCTGTTACTGTATCAAAATTGACATGGAAAACTACAAGCTATTCTTTATTGAATTTCAATTTGAGCATCAGAAAAATATTTTCTTCCATGACTTAAAACATCCAAAGAAAAGAGGAAAGAGTTCTACCCTGAGGTGTAAAGGAAACATATGTACCTGCAGATGGCACACAGACTAATCTGAGAGTACTTTTGAGCCAAAACTAAGACAGTTTATTACTCAGTGTACATCAAGAAAATACGAATCATCTTTCCTACATTTGTTTCATTGTACTGCTTTCATCATGGAGAAGTAGAACACTTCTAAACCCCAGGTGAACCAATTAAAAAATGTCAAGGAGCAACTCCATCTTTCTTCCTTACTATTTCTACAGAGTTTCATTGAAAGAGTAAGATCTTAATTAACAGTACCACAAAGAACATAGTCACCAATTATATACTGAATCCAGGGACCAGCAGTAATTATTCAGCTCATGATGGGAGATGGACAACTGCAATAATCTTCACCCATCCACAGGTACAATCATACTCAAAGCTGTTCTTCCTGCTTACCTGGGAATATGGCAATGCCCAGATACATTCCAGCAGCATATAGAGCAGGAAGCCCTTTCCGGAAAAGGAGGCGGGAAAAATATAGACCATTTGAACATTTAATTCAGCCAGTGTTAGAAGCAACATTAATTGCATAGAAATCCTGTCAATTTAAACTGCCAGTAAGTAGTTTAAGGGTAACAGCGAAGAATTGCCTATAAGCAGTTTAGCTCAGAGGAATTAAATCTTGCTGGAAGGCTGGTCTGAGAATCCTTCCCCTGAGAGCCCTGTTTTATATAAACTGAGTCTTTGGTAATAACTTTGACAAATTTTAGTTTTTCAAAAACCAACCATGTGTGTTAATGAGAAGGCATGCAGAATTGTCTTCTGCAGAAATGAGGGTTAACGTGAGCCCTCTGCAGAACTTCCTTGAGTATTTTCAGTGCACAGTTTATACATTTGCACTTTCCTGCACGTAAATGTCAGAAATTTTTAAATACTTTTTGCTAAAATTTCATGTAAAATACAGATAAATGATAGAGCAAAATACGAGGCTGAAAAATAAGACCAGAGGTTCTATGTGAATGTCTAATTTCCACCCATTCTTTAAACTCACTGCCATATACTTTATATTCTATACAACATATATGTTGAGATTTTCAAGTAAAAAGTATTAAACAAATGAAAAAATCTTATTTCTTCTATCTCAGAACTGCCAATATTAATTTCAAGCCAAAATATATTCTATTATAACTAATAAGAAGTTGGCACATACTTAACAACCTGTTGGTCCCACTTCAAATGTTCTTTTTCAATGATTTTCATGCTTTGTTTCGTCATTAGTGTTTCAGGCAAATATATACGTTTTTAAATACATTTTCTTTTGCTTCTATAGAAGTCTCAGTTATTTAGCCTTAGGATATGCAAAGATTATTGAAAAACCTAACAAAAATCAACATAGATATAATAACACACAATAGTAGCAGGGGCTACAGGAACACCCACAGGTCTTCACACCCTGAAAGAATACCAAAAAATGGAGGAAACAGGAAACGAAACACAAAAAAAGGATGCAGGGAAAGAAGGAGTATGTTATTGTTGGAGACCATTATTGCTGAAAGCTGTTGGCGTGTTTTGTTCAGTTAGGCATCCCTTCCTCGTCAATCCTGCTCACCACACAGAGTAACAGAACTTCGTTTCCCAGCTTATTTACTCATACCTTATTGCATGGCATCTCTTCTCCTGCTTTGATCACATTGCCTCTCCCTCAGGCCCTCAGAAACAGTGCT
This sequence comes from Gymnorhina tibicen, assembly GCA_013399875.1. Taxonomy (NCBI): domain Eukaryota; kingdom Metazoa; phylum Chordata; class Aves; order Passeriformes; family Artamidae; genus Gymnorhina; species Gymnorhina tibicen. Next base: position 562,434 of record VXAZ01005262.1, on the reverse strand, counting down.
TTATTTCCACAGTTCTCCTAGGTCAGGCCTGGGATCCAGCTATTCTCTCCCACAAATAATTCCGTTTACTCATCAAACCCTCCTTCAGGCATGCAGGGCACAGACAAGCTGCCCTGTTAACACCTCCCAGTGCGGTTGGAGCTCTCGGAGAGCTATATTATTGAGCAAGAATCTGGTGTCAGTCCTCAAAGGGACCTTGTGGTGGCTACTTTAACACGTGTATTTATAAATCTGCGCTTGCTACATCTTCTTAAAGGATGACAGCATCTGACACAAATCATGTGTTATCTTAATGACATCACTATATAAAATGTCAGATGAATATATCATTGTGGTGGGCTGACCTTGGGTGACCGCATATCAGACTAAGAGAACTATTTGTGATCCTAATGGGAAACAGTAGCCTAGATATTCATAAATTAAATTAAGTGATGTACTGAAATACATCTGAACTATGTTACATAAATTTAAAAAAAAATCCCAGGAAAAAGGAATCATTCACAATTTAAACAGCTCTATAAACTAACTTTACAAGTGAGTTTATTTTATATTCCTGTCATTTATGACTATTAATATTTACTTTTTATATAGAACATCTTTAATATTTTTTCTAATATACAATGCCCTGATAAAACTCTTAATGATTCTGCTAAGGCAAGAACAATTTTGGTGTCTCATCAACTGTTTTGTAAAGTAAAAATTTACACTGCAGGGAAACTATGACTTAACAACAAGAGTTCAAGCAAAACTCCTAAGAAACACTGCCAAGTGTTCTACACATCTGCACTTTAAAAGGAATATAAAAATAATTCCTTGGAATAACAACTTTTACATCAAATAAATGTATCTAAACCAGCAGACTATTAGACTACTCTGGGTCAGGAATGCAGCTACAGTTGACCCTGAAGAACTGGCATTTTATTTAATTGTACAAGTGCTTTGCACTAACAACAGGAAAGATGCTTCTAATTCTAAATTGACAGCAAAAGTGATCTGCAAATTATAACCTTTCATTCCAGCCTGCAGTTGTCTAATACAACTTTCTTTCACTCTGTTTCTAATTAATTCTCTGACTTTTACCCACTAGTCATTTTCCCTGCATTTCATTCCCTTTGCTTACATTCCTATTACCTCAATTTCAAGAAGAAATTCCTGGCTTTTGTCATGTTCTGACTGTTTTCTGTTCATGCAGCAACTGTAATAATTTTGAAGATGTATTTCCACTAAACAATTTCCCCGACATTATATTTAATAAAAATACGTGTCTTATATTCATTCCTCCCATTTTGAAACATTTTAATCTTTTACACCTGAAAAGAAACACACAATGTTTTGCCCTTTTAAAAGGTGACGGATCCAGTACCTATTCATAAAACACTTCACAGCACTAGACTGGGATCTAAATGTTTTTAGACAAAAATAAAAACAGCTTCTTAACATTTTTGTCCAGTAAAATGAATTATTGAATTATGATTTATGACCATCCCTTGCAAACTTCATCCTTAGTAAAAGTGTAATTATCTTGATTTTTGTATAGTCTTCTTATGAAACTTTTAGACACTAGGATAATTAATGTAATATATAAAAATTAATATATATGACTACTAAACTCATTACATATTGAATCATGTCTATAAAGGCAAAAATATCTTGATTATATGAGACATAAGGAGCGCCAAGATGATTACCATTGCAACATGCAACGGCACAGAGAACTCTTCAAAGTATTTAAATTACATACTACATACAATTTTAATAATTTGATATAATAATAATAAATAATATGTAAACAATAAGTACTGATGAAGTCAAATTAGATCTTGTATTCAAAATGTCTCCTGCATCCCTCCATGAAGAAAACTTGGGCAGATGAGGCTTCACTAGTCCTTCATAAACTAAGCTTTATAATGAACATCAGTAGAGCTACACTTTTCTTATTCTTTCAAAGTCTCGGGATGGCCAACAGAACAACATCCATCAATGGAAAGCACTGTAGCTTTTATTACTCTCTGTTGATTTAATAACAAAACTATGTTCTTTTACTGGAAACAATATTTACCACTCAGTATGCAGTTTGTATTGTGGTACATAAGCCTCTCAACTGCTCTTCTGCAAAAGCATCTCTCCTCATGGCTATTTCAGTTGTCAAGAAAATTAAACCTGACCCTTGACCCTGCCATGTCTCCTTCTTATTCAAAGCCACTAAAATATTTCTCCCTTTAGGAGACATTTATTAATGGGGAAACAATGCTGTTTCAAAGTGACATTTCCTTTCTAAGTTGTCATTTCTTTCAAGTGATCTCAAACCTTCTAAGCTGAGCAACAACTTTCAATTCTAGGTAATTGTGAATTAAAGTTCACTATAGCTATTTTTACACTAGTATAATCCAACAATTTTATTAAAAGATAACCGCAAATCTCCCTAACAGATGGCCTGACGTGAAACTGGCTTGCTGGGGAGCAGGTTACTCTGACTCTTCCATTTTGAATATTATTCCTATTTTGAAATTTTGAATTCATCCTTTTCCTGACAACTGTTACAATAACTCACCTCAACAGATCAGCAACAGTTGGCATAGAGCTCCATAAATAATGCACGTTATTTGGAGATTCTTTCTTTTCTAGATTATTTTCATTTAGTCAATACTGAGACATAGAATACTTGTTATATTTATACAAGCAGTATCAGTAAAGAATGCTGGAGCACAGCTAGTCAAATCATGTAAAGAATTCACAAACTGGCACACAAACATTTCTGAAACAAAAAGCAGGACTGGATTATCTTCTCTTCGAATCAACTGACCTGAATGGCAGAAATAATTTTCAACACTTTCAAGTACTCAAAGCGTATCAAACTCAGAAACGACTTAATGCCTAGCAGAGACATGACAATATACACTGGTCACCTGGAGCATGGCAGGGAAAGTGTTGGCCTGGGTCCAAAAAGGCACTTAGACCAACTAAAGTAAAACTTGAGTGGAGCATTGGTACTAAGCCCCAGAGTGCAATTCACAGCCCCCACTTCACCTCCTCCATGTCCGAATGGCTGCAGCTACTTCAGCCTTCACTTTTCAATTTCCCAAATTGCAGAAAGGGTGCTGGGCATGCCCAACACCTCAGAGCTTGGTGACATACAAAAGCCCTTTTGGGATTCACAGGCAAGACCTGCTGACACCATGGCTCTCTGCGGGGCCATGCAGGCTAAGAGGATGCCATCAGCAAAGCCACAAAAGCAAAGCACAGCCCAGCACCCAAGAGAATGGTGAAATATTGCCATCTATCATTCCTACATGAACCAATTACAGCTGGAGAAATGAAAGACACTGTTTTGGTACCATCCTCGCCCAGAAGGGATGGATAACTACATCTGAAATACACAGGAGCTAAAGAAACTGGCAGGGATCTCTGTTCTCTAAAACAGTACTTTTATATTTTATCGAACAATTGTTTACAGCAAAACCCATTATCTCCTTGTTGAAGAAATACCCTCAGCACTTGTCTACTTCTGTTTTTTTCTTTCTGGCCCCATAAATCTTGAACACTTGAATACATATTGGCACAGCTCCACTTCAACAAGATCCACATCCTGGTTAAAGCCTTTCCCACAGAGGCAGTGAATGTGTGATGTGCTCAGGCTGAAGAGGCTGAACCTGAGTCCTTCTCTTCCAAAGCAGATACTCCAGCCAGCAGGCCAGTACAGAAAGCACAATTACTTTCTTTTATGACCACATTTCAAATAAAATACGGAGTCAGTTATGCCTATAAAGAGGAATAGCTTCAGTAGAAGAATTAGGTTGCAAATCCCAGTCCCAGGAAAAAAATGTCAGGCTTCAGCACTTCTGAAAGGCTCAATGCCTGTTCAGTCCCTCAGCCATGATGGCTGGTTTGGATTCTCTTCTTACAGACCTAATTCTCCCTGTTCACTGTCTAAAGAGCTTAGGCCTCCAAAGAATAGCTGAGAATTACATTTTGAAAGCTAAGTATCTGTTCTACACATGACAGGGCTGAGAAGCACTAAGTCTACTATATCTGCTTGCTGATGGGAGCCTTAGCAACTTCCTCAGCTAGCAAGCTGCTAAATTTTCTGTTTAAAGGCTGTATGTATTATTTACCACCCATTTGGCTGGGGTTTAGTTTGTTTTTAGCTGTTTTTAGATGGCTCTGAAATAGGCCAGGACAAGAAATAACTATGTCTTCAATCCAGCAAGCAAAACCCAAAGAAGACAGCAGTGGGAAAGCAGAGTAGAGAGCATAATTAATGTGACACTTGCTCCCTTCCAATGCAGAGAGCTAAGGTATGTGTCTGGGATTGCAACTCCAATTTCTAAGTAATGGCACAGTGCAATACCCATAAGAAACACTGCAGGCAATACTTTGAAAACCAACTTATAATTTCAAAAAGACATGGAACGTGAGGCTAAATATGATTTTGCATTTCCTTTTCCATATAGAGCATTTTTAAAAGGGTTAATTCTGAAGAACAGTGTTTTCTTCTGGAACAATATACACTGTGCACATATTCCACTGTTATCCCTTCCCCTCTGCTGATAAGTGGTGGGAAACGGCACCTCAGAAAAAATGTCATCCCATATCTGTCTTCCACTCAGCACACACTAACCCAGTTCTCAAAAATCTCATCAGTGTTCAGCTCATTATATTCAACTGAAGGATGAGAATGAAGCTGCACCACTAACTGCGCACAGTTTGTGTTTACCAGCAAGAACACTGTATGCAGTGTTGCTTACAACATACCCTGTAGTAGGAAGCATTCTTGTAGGCAGCTTTGACAATTTATCTATTCATATCAAAGTGAAAGAGAGGCTGCTTTAAAACTGGTGCTCCTTGTCCTAATGGGAAAAGAAGAATATTAAAAACTATTACAATGAAATCTCTGTTGCCATCAATAGGTCGTTGATTCAACAGACAAACAACCTAGTGTTAATGATTTAACAAAACATTTTTCACACAGATTACATGCTCATCCATCAATATATAGTATTTTTCACATCAAGAAAATAAAAGATAATTTTTTTTTAAAATGTCAGTTACAAAGAACTGTGTGAAAATCAAATACAATGCTGAAGGAATTATGCTCTTACCTAAGCAATGTAATTAAAAACACAAAGGAAAGACATGTTGCCATTGTTTGGACATAGACTCATTAACAAGAGGGCTGTCCTAAAAAGAAAATGTTGCTGTGAATTTTTTTCAGAAGTCTTTTGATTTGAAAAAATGTATATTAATTCAAGAACATAGGCCCGAATTTCAATACTCGTTTATCTCTGTTTTGAGCATATTCGAGCACGAGGGAGAGAAGATGAGGCTGATTTTGACTTTGTGAAAGTAACTACACCAACACATTCCTGCCAAATAGTGTATAAAATAAGATAAACATTACAAATTATTTCAATCTTCCTAAACTCAAGAAATATAGAACTCATACAATAATCAAAAGAGTAGAGAGTAGTTAAGACTCTTTCACTTACTTTGAAAATAAGTTTTTCAGCTCAAGAAAAGTATGTTAATAATATCTTGAGTTTGAAATTGTCAGCATACTAAAAAAAAAATATATGCAGACATCTATTATTGCACAAACAGGACCACAAAATGAGAAGCTTATCTCCCTCTCTAACTGCAAGCCTCAAAAAGACCATTCTCCACATATCCTGAAAATTTTAAAAAGGTAGATTTATAAGTGTGTGTTAATAACAACAACCTCAAATACAAGCTCCATATTATTTCAACATTATATTGATAGTCTCCTGATAACTTACAATATACTAAATAGTTTTCAAGAAATTGAAATGTAAATTATTTATCAAAACATGAAGTCAACAATGAAAGTGATAATGGAATTTTTTTATGTGGGCTTCAAAACTATTTTGCAGTTAAAGTCAAAATCTGCAAGTTAAAAATCCAGGAAAACCCATCCACATCAGACAATTTAGCAGTTTAAGTTGCAATCATGTATGTATTTCTCCATAATTGATGATGACAACACACTTGGTTTTTATGTATGAAATAGTGTTTAACTATTCATTTTATTGCTTTTAAGTGTTGGGTTAGTGAATGCTGCTATTAGAAAATGTGAGTGTTGGAAATGTTGACAGGTAGGGGTTTTTTTTGTTTTAATGAAGGCTCCTCTCGTGTAGAGTCAAGCTATAGTTACTCTGACTCGGACTCTATGCAATGTACGTGTGACTGATCCAAAGCCATGTTATAGAGGTGGCATCAGTTAAAATTATTCCCTGACATAGTACCTACAAGTGCCGAGAACAAAAGAATTAGGTAATTCAAAAAAGCAATTTTCATACACTAATAGATTCTGAGAGACTGTGTACTGAACTGTGCACTCATTTCAGTAGAGGATTTGAACTGTTTCATGGCAAGATATTAGAATTTAAACATTTCTATCTGTGATTAATTTGCCACTTTTTAAATTTGATTGTATATTCAATGTTGGAGTTTTTCAGAAGTTATAATACTGCAATTAATCTAGAAATTTGGTCAAAATTTGGAGTAGGTTGTTACTCTTGATTCACTAACAAGCTGGGGTAGTGCAGCCTTGTAGAAGTTAACTGTCTAGAACCACAGGATTCTAGAACCCTAGCCGTGACCAAGTACTGCTGCATTCCACAAAGGTGATAAATCTGGCCATTTATATGTTAAATAAAATACAGGAGCTGATATCCAGGCTTTCATCAATAAGATTTGATTAGAAGTATTCTTGTACTTTTGTATATTTTTGGCTGAATGACTTGTTTCCAGGAATGACAAAAACACAAGAAAATATTTATATTCATCTTACAGAAAACTCCAGAAGGTTCCAGTCAAGGCTGGAGCTCGTTTGTGCTGTGCACACACAATTTTTCCTATTCTGGATATATATAGAATGACAGGTCATAAGCTTACCCATATACAATCATTTGCAGGATCAGCCACAGATGTTATGTTCCCTGCCCTAAAGAGATCAGAATAAAATTCATCCAAGTTTTGTCACTGACCTCTGAGAGACCAGAATGAAGTCAAAGAAATTCTTGTCTTACAGCTATTTCAAACACAACAGAAATACTAAGTAGAAGCTGAAACAAAACTTAAATAAAACATGATCGCTCTGATGTTGGAGTTCATTTTAAACTAATTCTATAAACCGTGAGCATTTCTCTGGGCACAGTCTCTTCATGATACTGATTATACCAAAAGCCTCCTTCCCAACTAATCTGTTCATTCTGACTTAACTAATGTATACGTGACACCAGTGTTAAGGATCTGCACAAGATTTATAGGCTACCACAGTGTGAACTCATGCCAGTAGAGTCTTAATTACTTTCAGAAAAATGGGGAATGTGATGACCATGTTTATTGTTATAACCTTTTTTTTCTTTTGAACTAATCCAACACAGCTTAAATAATTCACTTGGAAGACAAAATATTCATAAAAGCTCTGCAAGACAGTAATTCCTGATGGAAATATCAGAAATCTGCAGCTTTCTGAGTAGCAGAAAAAGGCTGTCTGATTGCTGAGAAAAAACCCACCAAAACAAAAACTCAACCCAAAAGCTGGCACAGGCCAACATTTCTGGTATTTATAAATGTCCACAGTGTCACCCAGAAAACAGATAACTACTGTGCAGTGTATTAAGATCCTTAGTCCAGCTGGTCCATTTTTTTCTAAGCTTTAAAAACCATTTCAAAAAATACAAAGCATTTTTAATGGATTTCAATGGTCTCTTTCTTCTTTTACATAAAATCACTCAGAAGAAGGATGTTTTCTTAAAAACAATCTGCTATCCAGGTCCACCCTCCCAAGCATGTCCCTTGGAGCTGTTCCCAAACTATCTCCAAAGCACTAGCGTTTCAGCAACTGGAATGACAACTTCTTTTTAATTGTTTGAGATCCTGCAGGCTTCTATCTGAGAACAAAGCATGCACATAAAGCACATTCTATGGCTATGGTTCAAGTTCTTTTGAAAATAAATGATATATTGAAACAATGCTATGTTATATAAAGCGGACGGACACTGGATGCTCAGCATTACACCAAATCATAGCCAAGTTCAATTCCCACCCTTGCAACTGGACATACAAGAAGTACAATAAAACTTACATAAAGCAGTTTTGCATTATGTGGAACCTAAAGCACTTGGTTGAAATCTGAAGGGACTTTACCATGAAGAAAAGATAAAATTAATTTAGCAACAAACAAATAATGAAACCAACACAAAAGTCTACTTGATGGTTTGGCAATGATACATTTTAATCTTACAAGAACATGGGAGTATCTAATGAAGTACAAAAGCAATACATTTAGAAGCTGACAGAAGGAAGTACTCTAACACAATATGCAATTAACCTACAGTCTCATTACTGGAACATATCACTGAGGTCAAGAGCTTAGTAAGATTCACTAAAAGAATTAGGAATTATATGCCTCATGAGGACATTCACATACACATCAGGCAGGGTTTCTGAAGACACATTATAAGAAAAGAAAGTTCCTTTTATGACTGATTATTATTTTCTGAAGATTTGATAGTTTTACTATATATCTCAGCTGAAATACGACTCAACAACATGGGCAACAGAGCCACTAACATTAGTAGAGTGAGATGCTCACCTCGGGTACTGGCAAGGGGCAAAATATTGGAGAAACTGCACAAATACTTTTGATTTACAGCACGGTGACTTAAATTCTAATTAAACCAGTAAAAGCCACAATACAAATACTTTCAGAGCATTTTAAAGCAGCCTAACTACACGTAACTTTGTTACTAATTTACAGAACTAAGCTAAGCAAATTTAAACAATCTGTAAATTAAGTTTGTGTATTTAGAAATAGACAGTATTTTTCCACACAGCCCTTCAACAACAGCACTGAGGTACAACTCTTGCCTCTTTTTCTCCTTCTTAGTTCTTGTCTCTATCAATCTATCAATTATTAGTACTTTTTACACGTCAAATGGCTCAGCTATAATGTAAACTTGATGACAATTTATTTTGTAATTTAAAGCAAGAGTTTGGGCTGTTCTTTTTTTTCCTTCCTTTTTTTTTCTCAGTCGGCACTCGTTTCCCAGCCAATATAGAGAATATTACATTTATTAAATTAAGCCTTGGACTTTCAGAAGACTTCACAAAAGGATATGTTTGTAATCTTCAGTGTTTATTTTACTATGAAACCAACACATTCAGCAATAAGTCAGATTTATTGTGAAAATAAACACATTAGGACCTTATAAATAGCTGTTAGAAAAGTTCCGTATGGTCTGCCAAAAGCCCCAAATGATTGGTTCATGAACTTTTCCTCTGTATGCTCTAATGGCTTGAAAAAATTGTTTATTTTTGACTGGTTATGAATAGATGAGGATTATATTTCATCTACAGTCTCCATTAAAGTATCAGGATTTAGAACACTTCCAAACTTTTCAGAAACTCCCATTAAAAAAAAATAAACTGTTGACAGCAGATATACATAATGGGATGGCAAAGTGGAGTGTTATTTTAAAGCTGCATTTACACAATGAGTTTCCCAATTTACCTAATTATATCCCCCAAAAAGAAAAGAATAAATCATGGCTCAAAGATACTGCAAGACTTTACTGGTTTATCTAAATGCCTCTAGCAATTGCTGCAGCATGGGTTAAGCAGAGAACTGTCTGCTCCAGCAAGAAGGCTCTTACACTGCCTGATACCTGCAGCAAATGATCTTTAACAAGCACAGGAGTCTTTTGGTGAGAGGCTGGACATACACCTAGTTGTACATGATCCCTGCATCCTTTGGTATCCAGTGCCCTCACAATTTAACTCCCTGGGAATTATAACACTTTATCCACTATCAAGGAGTCAGCGTCAGTTTCCAAATCACTCAGATCTTTTCAGATCTTTCCAGCACACAGAGACCAAGCTGCTGCCTCATAAAACCAGGATGGAGAAGTATTCCTCTGAAATGCAGCCATCTTTCTAAGTGTGCAGAAAGATCAAAGTCCTCACTCTCAAACCTTAAAAGACTATCTGCAAAATTGTATTCCAGTGTTTCTGTGAGTATGAAACCAGCTGTCACTACTTTAATAAAAAGCATATCTGGGTGGACACTGTATTAGGGAAACTTTTCTCAGTAGTGATAACCAATATTGAAATAACAGGAAGGGCCAGAAAACATTTCAATTTCATGAAAACTGGAGGCTTGCTATAATTTTCTCATTCAACACTAATAAAAGAAATCAGTTTCTAAGTGGTTTTATAGGAAATAGGAGAGATGGAGAGCAGCTGAGTATCCAGCAAGCAGATGTCTTGTGACAGGGAATGGCCATTGTTGCACAATATGGAGCAAACATTTGAATCTAGGCAAATGCCTCGGTCAGTTTTAATTCTCAAAACTGTTCTTTTTTGCAAGTATAAAAGAAACACTACCTGCATTGGACTGGTTCAATAGAAAACACTGCCAAGTGCCTTACTAAGGGTACAGCACCGAGCCCCAGCGAGCCCCTGCAGTTCCAGCCACCCCTCCCACTGAAAGCATCACCAATGCATTAAGACAAAAGTTTTCAGCTTTGAGTTAGAGAAAATACTCCTCCCCCTGTTTTTAAAACAAATGTAGGACTCTAATGTCACCCGATATCCATCAGAAATTAGATGACATTCCAACTGTGGAAAAAAACATGCAGCAGAATTCCTCTTAAGTGAGCGGAATTCCCTCCTCCTAAGTAAAAGTCTTTTCTTTTTCTTTTCTTCAGCTACTTTTACGTGCTACAGCAGATGTAACACATTTTGTATTAGTTTCTGCTTGAATGAATAATGGAGACATGAGCACTTGTATAAACACAGAAAGGTATTTAATGAACATATTGTACATACTAAAGAGGCTGCTTTCTGTTGGAAGTGCACAGAATGCATTCTTCCAAGTGCTTGAAAATCCCACATTATTGACGCATGAGTTTTCTATGAACTGGGCCATACTGCATTTAAAACACTGAACCAAACATGAGAATTGGGCATTTCTACATTAAAAAAAAAAATATTAAAAAAATCCAACCCCTCACACAAAACAGAAAATACACAAGTGACAGTATTATTTGTACATAATTTTTTCATAAGAGATCATTTCTCTGTATTTCTATTTTGAAAATTCAAGCTTGCTGGTCCCAGATGAGTGTGTTCCTCTAGAACTGCAATTTGTTTCATTGTGTTTTCATTCATTTTCATTCTCTTCATGAGCAACAGTGACATTTGAAAAACCAAAAGAAAAGGACAGGAGTTGGAACCTCGCATTTACAGCATATTTATAGCATTTGGCATGTTGGACACAGTTTTCTGAAAGATATTATTAGATTTGCCAGCAAGCGTCCTGCTGCTTTTTCAGGACCTTGTGGGTTTGATCTACAAAGGCAAATGCTGAGGCTTTAAAAGCCTGGCTGCAGCAAGAGTCTCGAGTGAGCTCTTTGGCTTCCTAGACATTAGAAGCACAAGAACTACCAGACCAGACTAAAAGTCCATCCAGCCAAGAGTCATGTATCCAACTGTGGCCAGTAGTGGAAACTCATAATAAATGCTTATGAGGAACAGAGTGACACCTCCCTCATGTTCTCTCCCACGAGTTGGATGCACTATGTGTATTTCATCATCGTGTAATCCCTGGGAGGAGACAGCACCACGGCCTGACATAGGCATCACACAGACAGAATGCTGACACAGTGGAACGGAGCAGGCCGATGCAATGCAAGGTTGCTTTGACTTTTGTCAGGCTTCCTGGGAGGTCAGAAGTGTGGCAGCAACCAAAGTAGGTAGAAGCTACCTTGCCCCACCAAAATGGTCATCAGCATTTCAGACCTCCCATAACCATGAAAATGCAAAAGGAGCTTCTCCAGCTCTCAGGTACCAGGTTCATAGATCAGAGAGGCTGTATCAGTTTTGAAGAAGGCATTTTTTGCAACCTATTGGCAAGGGCTACCAAAAACAGTGACCTAAATTTGACCCAGTAGTTCGACACTAGCAAATCAAACACCAGGTGTTGACATATTTGGGTGACAATCGCTTCTGGCTTTCAATCATAGTGAAAAGTGAGGAAATATTCAAATTGGTTGGTACCCACAATCTGCCCAAGATTCCTCAAAAGTCTGCTTGCACAGAGTACAAATACTTTGACTATTTAGAAATAATGCCATTTACAATTATGACAATCTCCCTTCATATGGGAAAAGTACTTCCTCCATTTGCGGCCTTTAATGCACAGCTTTTTCCGACGGAAAGACGGAGGCAGTGATGCACTCTCATTCTCATTTAGGAAACCGACACCTATTTCCGATATGTCAGATCTCAATTGTCACCAACCTTCCAAATATCCTCCTCAGCCAGGTATTTTTTATCCTCCTTATGGACTTCCTTAATCCCTGACACTGAAGTTATCCACTCCAGAATTAGGCAACTCTTCATCAATTTAAAAAATAAATTAGTCACACATATATTTGTAATGTATTCAACAGCATCTCCTGACTTGCACAAACTGAAGTCTTAAGGTTAAAATTTGCCTCTATTGTGCAAAAGAATATCTCTAAAGCCAGAAAAAAAGCTCAGAAATAATTTCTAATATTTAACTGCCTTTTTATTTTGCAAAATACATGACATTTATCTTATAGCAGATTCTCCACCAACTGGCTGAACAGCTCTGTATTTCATTAACATAAATCTGTATTTCATAGAATCATAGGATCATAGTATAGTTTGGGTTGGAAGGGACCCTAAAGATTATCTCACTCCAACCACCCTGCCATGAGCAGGGACATCCATCACTAGACCAGGTTGCTCAAAGCCCCATCCAACCTGGCCTTGAATGCTTTCAGGGATGGGACAGCCACAGCTTCTCTGGGCAACCTGTGCCAGTGCCTCACCAGTTGCATAATGAAGAATCTCCTCCTTTTATATAACCTACCCTCTTTCAGTTTGAAATCATTCCCCCATGTTCTATTACTACATGCCCTTGTAAAAAGTCCCTCTCCCGCTTTCTTGCAGGCCCCTTTAGGTACTAGAAGATGCTCTAAGAACTCTCCAGAGCCTTCTCTTTTCCAGGCTTTCATTTTAAGTCTTCAAAGGAAGTTTTAGAATTTTTAATTTGCAAATTTTCTTTTTTGTAAGCTGAAAAGATTTCATTGCAGAAAGTTGAAACTAGCATTAAGACTAGCTCTACTTTGCTGGTTAATACAAAATTGAAAATATAAGCAAAAAGTTGCTAGATACATCCAAACCATACCCAACACAAATAAAAAAGCACTATCAGTGTACATATATAGATATATAGATGATATATAGATATACAGATGATATATAGATGATACATAGATATACAGATATATAGATGATATATAGATATACAGATGATATACAGATGATATATAGATATACAGATATATAGATATATAATTGGAGCTGCTATTGAATCAAAATGTAATTATAAAAATGGAAAATAAATTTAAATTGTTTAGACTTACAAATACTTTCTCAAGATGCAGCTAACTAGCCTAACTCAGCAAGGAGGCAATTTGTGTCACCCACCAGTTAAGACTCTATTGCAAACATTTAATAGATACTCTCAACTAAGTTGTGTATTTATGCAATATAAAACATAGGTGAAAATACAAATTTTTAGACACAGGAACTATAAATACATGATGTATAACAATTTCTTTCTTTTTCCTTCCTCCCCCAAGAACCTCTTTAAATTCATCTGTTCAAAAAGATCTCACAAAATAAAAAAGTTTTTGTATCTCACTTGTAACAGCAGACACATCGGGAGGATAGGAAATTCTTTGAATTAACATTTTGGTGTTGATGCTTGTACGTATCAAACTTGTACATGGCTTGGGAAAACGTAACCCTTTCCTAATGCAACACATGATGAGGAAACAAAAGGAACCAGAGACCCCAGCCCAGCAAATCTGCCTTCATGATTTCCCTTGAACAGTACTTTTCTCTTTGTTCCTAAAACCACTGTTCATTATTTTTGTACAGAGACTTATTGATCTATTTTAAAGATCTGTAATATGAAGTATTTATACAAAGCTCTGTAACAGTTATCACTGTGACATAAAAAAGGAGCAAATAGGTTCATCACAGTAATTGAAGGGCAGCAAATAAGCTTTGTTTAATTCAGATGTTTTATTGGAAGGAGTAGGCTTCAGTGCCTCAGTCATGCAGCAGCAGTGTCTAGGGAATAAACTGCTAGAGGCCAATTAATTAAACAGCTATGAAGGGACAACATGACCTTTTATTTTCTGAGTATTTATAATTATTTTCTAAAATACTGAATAATAATCTATTTATATACAAATATATAGAAAATATGATCAATTATACATACTTTGCCATAACAGAAGAGCAGCGGAAACTCTCTAAATTTTATATTGCTGTCTTTCATAGCCATTTATGGGCTTTCAGCTGAGAGTAAGAGACTGTCATCATTAACTGAATTCAATTCCACATTACTAAAATTGATCCTATTAAAACAAACCTACTGGCACAAAAGGCAACTTTCATTGTTTCTTTCCAGCCAGCCACGAGAGAAAGGGAAAGGGGGCTCAACCTATTTCTACTTTAATCAATAATCTCTTTAGATGGCATCCTCTGTTGTTCCTCACTGACACTGGCCTCTGAAGAGCCATTCTACAGTTTTACTCAACCAGAGAACAAAAGAAAGCCAGCACTTTTTGTTTTATCACAGAGCTTTTCTGTGCCCCACCCACTCAGACCTCAGCACCATGAGCATGAACCAGATATACACTCATACACCTCTGAGTTTTGTGTAAATAGTGAAAGAATTAGAATTGTTCTGGTCAAACATACCAGTAACATCAGAACAGATTTAGGCTAGTTAGGAGAGACTTAGGTTTAAACACTGATTGACAAGAAACTATTAAATTGAAATATTTTCATTGACACCTCATCTCTATGAGCTCAGCAATCTGAAGTCATGCACCTATAAACAGTAATTCTGCTGTGTCTGAAACCTTAGCAAGCTGCAGATTGGAACCATATCAGGACCAGAAAGTGATTTACACAGCTGGTCCCTGTAGTAGCTCTGCCTAGGGAGGCACAATTTAAGGCTTGGATGTCTTTTCTAGAATGCTATACAATAGTGCAGTACATCTAAGTGCTGCACATCATTTTCAAGAACTAACTGTCTAAAACATAAGTCCACGCTATCAGATAGAATGGCACATTATGAACATCTTCTCAATTTTACTTACTTTGAAAGAGCCAACCAGGCTATTCTACAATGGAAAACTGAAAATTTACATAGCAAGCTCGACATACATCTATTGAATAGTAAGCAAGTGTTTTCACAGTAAAACTACTAAAAAGTACCAAAAGTATTTCAAGTATTGTGGTTCCAGGCATTTTTGTAGGCTCAGATAATAGAGACGGTTACACCCCACAGACCTCTGAAATTTTCACAGATGTTCTTACTTCTTTCTATTTAATCAGGCCATGCCTATTACTTAGCAGAAAAGATAATTTGAGAGAAAGTATTTTCATGCCTTAATCACATTAGCTGGGTTCCAAATTAATTGCTACCTTTAGGCATTACTTTTAGTCACAGGCAACACAGTTTGTTTGGCTTCTCTTTCTTTCTTTTTCAATATGATCCAATCATATGTATCAAAATATTAGTTCATTAATAGAATTCATAAATAATAATTAATAATATATAAAGCACTTATGCTAAATAATTTTTAAATACATTTAAATCAGTACAAAGTTAAATGCAAAACCTGATAGGTAATAGAGTGGATATATGGCACATCTAATGCAATGTCTGCTGTTGTCACAGATATTGTGACACAGATCTATCACCTTATTCACAGATATTTACAGATGTTACTGCTATTTCCTAACTCCGTAGTGTTTCCCAGCTTGTTTGTGGACTTAAGAATTTTCTGTATTTGTGTACATTTACATAGTAGAATGATTTTTGTGTGCCATTTTCTCATTGAAAACTGTTTATCATTTTAGATAGTTGAAAGTTAGTATTTTGTTGGCCCTCTTAACAGCCACCATGCACAGCATTTAGCAAGACATCCAGGATTGTAATATAACTATTAATCAAAATAAAACACAGGTAAAGATTTCTCCATTAACTCCCATTCAGATGTGGCTGAACATGGCTTAGACAAGCCAAGATACCTGTGACATTCAGTGCAAAAAGCAACACTGCTCCTCACACCTTGACCTTTTATATCTCTGCTGTATTTACAGAAGGAACAAATTTCAAATATAATTAATTTTTTAGTTTAGAAAAACCAAAGGCAAATTTAAATCTAAAATACATAGTAGAGATGAAAATCATGGTGGTAGAAAAACTAGTATTTGGTCAAGTTTTTAAAAAGGAAGAAACACAAAGCATGTTGCATGAACCGCTGGACTGTGTAGCTCCTCATATTATCTGAAAACCAACGTGCTGAAGGTTATTAAAGCCAAGATACAGAAAACATAACACTCTCAATTGGAAGGCGGCATCCATGTAGGGAAACTAGCAGCTGCCCTTCAGTTTGACTGAAAATGTGCAGGCATAAAATGATTATCTAAAGTGAAGGGAGTTGAATCCAAATTTCCCAAAAGAGGAGTGCACTGGAAGTGAAGGAGAAGTTTTCTAAGTAGAAAATGGTTGAAGAGGAGAAGGTAAATAAGCATTACCCAGCTAGCATCAGGTTGTCAACTTTAAATGAGTTAAATCAGGGAGACGCAGTAAGTCTGAACCACAGTCAAAAGATGAAAATTCAAAAGCCTGAAATATTCCGTATAACCATTGAGCTTAATGAATTCATATCTGTCACTACCAGGAAATGGGATACAAAGTTATATAAAGGTCAGGAAGCACAAATCAGTCTAATAGCACTTTTGTAATACTTTCCATATTACATACTATCAAGAATTATTTCCCACACAGTTTTTCTTCTTTACTTTAACAACCCATGTGTACACAATTTCCTAACACAATGGAAAACCTGGCATCTACAACACCTCAATAAGATTAGTGCTAGTGAATGGCAAAAAAATAAAATGTTGCAATCTCTTACAGTTTGGCTCCAGAATAAATTTATAGCTCTGTTTTAGGCTCAATGAGCTAAATATGCACAATAGACGAGGTGTATTGCCACACTGAGTACTGTATTTAAGATCTACTTCTAGAAATTTTCTTTTCTTCCTGGCAAATCAGGGAACACAAACAGTTGTTAAAATTTTCATAAAGATGAGAGAAGAGAAAACAGAAGGCAGAGGAGAAACACACCAATTATTTTAGCCTGACCACATCATTGTCTAGAATATTAATTTGTCCCAAATTTTCTGATACCTGCGAGTGCACCTAAGGGAGCTGACACTGCAGGGACACACTGAACCCCCCAGCAGGGTTTGGCTTGCACAGTTCCAGTCTGTGTGCAGAAACCTGGCCCATTGGATCTACTGCACAGACACAGGCCAAAAACAAAGCACATGCCCATCTAGTCCATGGATCCATAGTTTTGCCTACCAGAAAAAATTACAGAGCCGTGTAATGTTGACCTAGTAGTGCATCTTTCCCAAAGTGCTCACTGAGGCTTTGGTCACTTCTGAAGTTCCCCATGCAGCTGCCCAACCCCCAGTTATGACATCTGTGGCAATGGCACTTGACATAAAAATGGATAAAGCTACACTAAATACAATACAACTATACTATGTACCAATTTGCATGAAACAAAATACCGGCTGAATTTNTGGGGGGGGGGGGAAGCCACAAATCACATCTTTATTTTTTATTTTAACATTGTTTTAACTTGTAAAAGCAATAATGACCATAAAACAGACCATGTAATCTGATCATTGCATTGTCTTCCCCTGCTTTTAGAGTTTTAAAAGACTAATTTTATATGAATGCAGTTAACTTTTTTTAAAGCAATCTTGTTAACTGTTCTCAAGAGCATGTTTCAACACAAGCTTTTTAAAGGAGTACTTAAATATGCATCTCCACTGCTTTACTACTGTGCATGCACACCACAGACAAAACAATCCTGTACCTTAATTAGCAACCTACTTGCTTTTCCCCCATTTGGGTGAACTGAGAAAAAAATATATTAAAACCATCGTGAGTATTCAAGACTAGTTATTACCTTACCTTCGTCAGCCAAAATACTTCAAGAAATACAGGATACTCCTGTATTTTTATACTTACCATCCTAAAATGTGTATCAGCTCATGGGCTGTAAAATATGTGAAATTTTACACAAATTTTTGGAAAACACCAGAAATTCCATTCCATATGAAAAAGAGACTCTGTGAAATATTTTTAAAGTAAATTGCAGCTTGGTGTCACTGGAAGATTTCCTGGGCAAACATTCACTAGAACGGAAAGACTCCCATCCCCTTTCCTGTAAATATCCACCTGACCTCCATGGCTCATCAAATCCAGTGCAGTCTCTAATCCAGGGCAAAGGGGACAGCAGAGCCTACGTGATAGGAAATTTTGGTTAATAAGTGAAATAATGCGTAGTTCATACAAAGAAATCCAATTCCATCAAGTTGGATTGGACTGTCCTTGTAACATCCTTCCCACGACACTGGTTTTCAGAGGAGCCTATGTGCAGTACTGTACTCATCCCTGTGGGCATTTACTTTGTTGTCACTCACCTAAAAATTTATTATCTCATATTTCTGAGTGCTCCCAGGTCAAGCACAGGTCCAGCACACATTTTAAATTCCAGCTTTGTGCCACACAAAACTGATACTGCTTCTGAATTCACAGCTGTCAAAGCCATACGTATGTACACTGTTCTGATCAAACTGCTGTCTATTGCAGAAAGAATCTGCAACTCAGATTAGCTATTCATGGATAAACAAAAGTTGTCCACATTTAAAGGGAGGAGCATTTTCAGGGATCAACAAATTCTACAGGAGTCCCAAAGAAGGAAAAAGGAGTTCAATTGACAAAAGTCTCATGAAAATATTTAAAATAGGAAAGGCTGAAAGAAAGGAACAACTATTTTCTCATTTACTTAAACATTCATAGTATGCATCTGAAGTAGTATATTCTGGAAATCCAGGAAGCAGAATCTATCCTTTATGTTAAAAGTAAGAATTTCCATTATAGATAAGACACCAGACCAGTGAACAGGGTGATTGTTACACTGTTTCCTTACAGAAGTGGGGAACCTACCTTCAAGCAACACTTGGTGCCTTTTTTTTCTTATGTAGGCTTTTGAAAAACACTAATCCCTTTCCCTAAAATGACTTTGTTTCTTTAAGATACAACTTTCTCAAGGGATGGAAGTACACTGACACAGAAGAGTTATTTCTTTAGGGAATAGGAGGTGGGAGGTTCCCCCTCCAGTTGCAAGGTAACATGACAGATTTCATAGATTGAGGAAATGAGCATAAAATTCAATCTGTTTTCCCATATAAAATACTATTAATGATATATTAACTTACATAACCAAGACTATCTCAATAAACTTTCCAATTATATGTGGGAAGTATTCTTTGAGATTGACATCATTAATACCAATGAAAATTAATGTGAATACCACAATGTTCTTCAGCGCATCAACAGAGGAATATTCCCCAAGGGAATCAACAAGGAATACCTATATTTAGCAGCAATGCAAAATAAAACAGTTAGAATAAAGCTGGCATTACAGCAGCCCTTATTAATGCCAGAAGTTCAGTTTTCTCTAAAGATCTAGCAGAAGAAAAGTAAAGGACAAATTTTTAATTGTTAACATGGCAACTATACATCTGATTTGGAATACAGGATGCTAGGAGAGTAGGCTGCAACAAAACAAAATCAGCAAAAGAACAGATGATATACATTGCTTCAGTAAATAATGCTTTCCTGTGGTTTGAGTATGGCTGGAGTAGAAGAATCTTTCAGCAACTTTAACTAAAACTGAATCTGCATTACATTCATCACCCCATTAATGACGATAGGAAAACAGGCACACATTTTTTCAGGTCTGAGGTTCTGCCTAGAGACTTTCCCTTCTTTCCCTTTCCTAATTTAGATTCTTTTCCATTACTTCCAAATTAAATTTGACCAGTAAAACAACATAACACTGGGCAAAAGATTCTGCAGTGCAGAATCTATCCAAAGTGGTAATTTCACTATTAAATTAAATAATACCAGCAGATTTTCCTCATTTTTGAACTGCAAAATCTTTGACTTTTTCTCCCCTGGGACTTCAATTAGAAGGTGCAGTGAGGGATAAAAGAGGGTGGCTGGGAGCACAAAGGTGGTACATACTTTGCCACACCCTCTCTTCCCATATGCTTCTCCAATTACATTCTTTTGTGGGTCTGTACATATAGCTGGCTAGGACTAATTTAAAATTCCTCACTTGAACAATGCATTCCTGCCTGAGTGGTACACAGCTGCTTCTGTCATTCAGAATATTTTGCAGGAGGTTGGCTTTGCTTATAAGTGAACCTCTCTCCCAGTGTCTGCTATAAATTAATATATGAGTGCAAATAAAGGGACTGTTATTCCATTATGATTGGTGAATTTCCTTGTGAGAAAATGCGAAACTGAAAAAAAAAAAAAGGAAAAATTAGCCCTATGATAACAACATTTTAAGCATATGTATTTCTGGGAATTGTATTTGCAACTTTAATAATGAACAGCAGTCTTTTTCAGTGGAAATCTTGCTTCTGTCAGGAAACCAGGGAAAGGGAAATGGTAGGCGAAAGGGAAATGGTGGGCTGGTGTATTTTATCTATAAAACCATAGCCTCAAAGGTATTTACAGACATTGTTAGACAATATTAACATAGTGCATTTTATATATTACATTATCTATCATTTATACAAAGCATCCTATTAATAATTTTATATTACTTTACTAGATGTGTACCTGAAAGCTGTAGCCAGGCCTTCTTAGTGCTCATATAATCAAAACTTGTGCAATTAACTTTTAAAGACGCATTTGATTGCAATGTTTTGAACAGTTAAACAGCTGCTGAATGGGAAAACATGTAACTTCCTGTTACAGTGGTTCACAAATTCCTGATTTTGTTGCCTTGAATTCAGAGCACCACCACCACACTTAAAAAGAAAAAAAACTCCAAAGCTAATTAGTTTTTACAACAGGATCTTTTTTAAAATTTTCAGCTCATAAAAAGCCATTGTTATAGAGCACATATAGCAATGAGAAACTACTTAGGTGAATTAACTGTTCAAATGCCTTTTTGCAAAGGCAATGCAAAAGTGTTCAATATCACGCCAGTTAATACCAACACGGCTCATAAGTAACAAGAACCCACATTGGATATAAAGCCACCCACTAAGCTGAAAATATTTAGAATTACAACCTTAGCATGCTATAATGAAGGATTTCACAAGCTTTATATTCTTATTGCAGACAGTTCGTACATTAAACATTTGATGATGTGAGAAAAACAGGACGTTGTCTGAGCAAAAACCTTCTGTCTAGCATAGCAACAAAAATAAATATTTCCCTCAAAAACCCTTAAAACTGTAAGTGAAGCTACTTTTATTACTTATACAGTATGGACTTTATCTTCTGGGTGGCCAAGTATTCACAAAACAAAAGAAAATGAAGAAGTTTTGTAAAAAAAGAAACTTTCTCAGAACTTTGTGTAGGACTACATGGAATATTAAGTCTTTCCTGAATTCTGAGTAATATTTCAAAATTTTGTAAAACACTGCATACAAACTGGCACAACACACAGCTGAGAGGGTTTGTGACATGTCAAACTCTGGCATTTCAAAATAGTTAAAAAGCAACCTACTGACATATGACAAATTTCCACAGACAGCAGCAGCTGCATGGCCTGGTGGTTTTGCCACGATTAGCCTCAGTTACAATTTGATGACTGAATTAAGTTATCTGCCAGCACTTCCAGCTGGCACGATACATTACTTTGTGGAGTCATGCTGTTTATCCACGGCCAGTGTTGTGACATGCTGAGCTCCATGTTTATCCTCTTTTAAATCCTGGAACTTCATGCGAAGTACTGATTTCTTTAAGTCATAGCCAATCCAGGCCTTATCAATTCTAGTTTTACATAAATTTCATCTAAATAAACTTACAAGCAAATTAAATTTTCTCATCTCTCCACACTGTGGTGCTGTACATGACAAGACTTGGGAACAAGATGGTCCAAGGATGCAGCTTAATGGTACCTTGGGGGCAAATGCAGTTTCATGTCCTTATATTTCCTGGTTTTCAGATTGCAGCAAGAACTGAAATAGTCCCTGGAAGATCAGTAGAAACTCAGGGTAGCCTCCTGAGAGTAATTTTTGGATGCCACCTAATTATAATTCCACGAAGACACACTATCCTGTCCCACGTCCAGCCTCCCTGTGTCCTGGATTCTAAGTGTTACTCCGTGATGCATTTGCAGGATACCAAAAAGAATATAATTTGATCAGAGGCAAGCATATATATAAAGTAACAAAGGCTGTTACTTTGCCAATGCTCACCCTTTTAAAGCCAAGGTGCCCAACTTACCTCCCACGAGCAACCCATCCCTGGTGTCCTGACTGCTGAGGTGGGTCCCTGCAGATGGGTCAGGCTGCAGATCTCCTCATCCCATAGTCACAATAACAAAACTGGCCTGCTTCCTCCCATTATCTTTTCATAGATACCTGCTGTACCAGAAATGGGAGACCTGCAAACCCAGTGTGTTCATAAGCTGTATTGCTCCTGGTATTGTATTTTCTCCTAAAACACTAAGTTTGAAACTGTATACAGCTGACCCTCAAATTTCAGAATCTGATTTTAAAAATAGTGATAAAGGAGCAATTCCATTGTCAAGGCTCATTTTAAGACACTGGGAATAATTCATAGTGGTTCTTTGACAAACAACTTACTTGTGAAACAACCATTTCTTGTCCTCTCTGGTGTTAAAAGAAAGCTGAAGTGGTTTTGTTTATATTCCATTATATTATATATCCATCTTCACAAACATTACTAGGTTTATTACTCTGAAGCCTTATTTAGCACAAAAAAACCCCACAAACTAGAACTTCCTCCATTTCAAAGCATTAATTTCTCTATTCAGTTTCCTTTTCTTAAAAGCAGAAACATATTTTAAGGTGAATAACTTCTCCAAATGTAAACAAGGAAGCAAGGACAACCTTCCTGAGAAAGAAAATTAATAAAAAGGATGGGATTTTACACAGTCCTAGGGTTGTTGATCACAGTCACTACATACATCTGAAAACAAGGATAACCCCTTCATCAATATTATCCTAAATTCGCAACTAAGCCACATTTCACAGGTTTTGAGATTTTCCTGCAAGATAAGCATTTTACTCATGCACCATTTTTAATGGCATTGACCTTTATTATTTCCAATAGTGCATCAAAACTAGGTGGCTGCTACACGGGGTCCCACATGGAGTGAACAGGCAGGATCCTCATCTGCCAGGCCACTGAGTTCCAAGGATGAGACCTGACCAGCTCCTTTTGTCTGCTCTGAGACTGGCCACACTTTCCCCCCTGCCCTAACTACAGCAGCAATTCTGATGGAACATTATAACATTACTGACCAGCTCCACCCCAACACAGCACCTGAGCACTTCCAAAAGGTTTCCCTCTTTGCAGTTATAATAATTCTGTTCCCCAGCCCATATTAAAAACCTCTGTAAATAATCAAGGAAAAAAAATTCATCCTTACATGCTTTTCTGAGATCAAAATGAGTCTGCAACAGAGTTTTGGTTTTGTTATGTGGGTTTTGTGGGGGAGGAAGAGGGTGATGGTCTTTCAATTAATGTGAATGTGAGTCTTTCCGGAGCAAGCAAAATGTGTAAGGAATGCAGAACGGAGCCCTTGAGGTATTTGGGGGATGGTGAGGGAGCAAAATTAAAAGTGACTGAGGTGCCTCTGTTAAAACCATCTACTTTGTACGCACATGAACATTTCCTCATTAAAGATTCATAAGAACTTTATAGTTTTAATGCCCATGTGGCCGGTGTTACAGTTCAATAGCCAGAACTCTTAAAAAGGAAACAAAAAAAAAAAAAAACAAGCCAAAAAAACAAAACAAAAAAAAAGAAGATATTTTACTTTTTTTTTAACTGACTTTCTTTTCAAGGGAGATAGAAACTTCCTTTTTTAAACACCAAAGCACAGTTGCTGCAAAAGCCTGCCATTCTAAGAAAGGTCTGAACAAATGAAAACCAAATCAGTATTTCTGTTGCAATTCATATTCACAACCACTGCCCCTTTCCTGCTTCTAAATTTCTGCATTTTCTTGCCCCAAAAAAGGATGAAATCATGTCCCCCAGTCACAAGCCTTTTTCACAATTAGCAAGCTGTTGATGAGGAGCACCTTGAATGGCTCCTTAGCTGCAAAGGATAATAAGGCAAAAAATTGAGAAAAGGATTAGGGAAGGGAAAGAAGAGACCTCTCTGTACTAAGTTGAAGGCTTGAACATGGAAGACTCAGCTCTGGACTTCTGTAGGTCAGCCCAGGATCTCACAACTTTAGCAGGATCTACTCACTGTTTGCAAATGCAGTGATTTTTTCCTTTATGATCAGTTTTTCTAGTGCAGGTTATACTCCAGATCTGCTACAGACTGTTGTATTTCAAAGGTGGAGACATCTCTTTAAGAGCAGGCATAATGGGGATGTCTCAGAAGCTGCGTAATGTTGGCATCTCCCATTCTATTACTTTATTTTCACTGGAAAGGTGAAGGGCTCTTTGCTGCTCTTTTCATTTTCTTCTGTGGTCAAAAAGACACATTTGACTTTCCAGGGGTTCCTATATTTTTCCCTTTGCCTGGAAAAAATCACAGACTTTAGACAGAAGACAGGCAGCCATCAGCAAACCCTCAGCAAACGATCCAAGCTGGTATCAGACTGAGGGAGGACTGAGTTACATGTATTAGACCTCAGGCATAGTTGTGCAAAAGAAATGTTTTTGCAATGAAGCAGCAAATTGTGTAAGGATTGTCCTGCAGAGGAATTACAGTTTTTAGCTTGATTTTTTGCTCCCAAGACACTCCTAAATAATTTTTTCCGATGCAACACAGACCATTCACTCATTGCCAGTTTCCCCCTACAGTGCCCTGCAATGTGTATCTGAAGCATGTTACTTTTAAGCAATGTGAATTCCTTCTTTCTCCTCGCTGTGAGGAGCACGTGACTCCCTCTGCAGTATCCACCAGCCATTCCAGAGATAAGGAATACAAAATATACACCTAAACACAGGTCTCCATCAGTGTCCTTGGTAGGACCAGCCAGCCCTGCTCAAGTAACACCATATGCCTGATGGTTTGAGCAGGTCAGAACAATAAATTTTCCTCCTTTTTCAGCACCTTTTTGGTATTCTCCATTCTCCCTGTGTGAGCGTCACCATTCCAGTACCTGGCCACAGGTAATCTGTATTTGCATCCTCCCAAGTCATGTGCACTGCTGTACCAACATAAATTTTCCAACCCTGCTTTCTCTATCTGGATTTTTATTTGATCTCATACTCCATTTCTCCTTCTCCTCTATTTATCTTCTTTTTTACCTTTTCCATTAATCTTTTTAAAAGCAGGAACCTTAGTCAGAGAGCTCTAAGTGTTAATATTGCCATCTACAAAGATCACCTTCATCTCCAGTTCGGCTGAGCACGCACGGTTCCCTCATATTGGTTAATGTGCTGCTTGGCTCAGCGCTGTGACACTTCAGTGCAGCTGAGAAGCTCAAAAGGTATTGCTCTGCAAACCCTGATAAAATAGGCAGTCTTCCTATACATTCATGCCTAACTCTGTCAAGCTTATTATAATAAATCCAAAGCTAGTGTCCCTTTATTAAATATAGTAAAATATTTAGTGTTCTCTGTTTGACTTTCATTCCTCAGAATTATTTGGCAAGAAAGTTCTTTATATCCTCAGATAATTATCTCACTATTGGCAGCAGGAAGACAGAATATTTCTTTAGCAAATGACCACATGTGTGCCATGTCAGGCTTAGTTAGAGATTAATAATGAGTACTGTTAATCTGCCTACAAATTTTCATGCTCACAGTGTTTTACAGCTACACTGAGATTGACAGATTAGACCATACACAATAAATATCAGTCTCACAAGCGTGCAACTGAGCAGCAACAGGGAAGAGAGGCAAGATGCAAATTGGACCAATTTAAGTTTGTTCAATAATACACCTTAAACTCTGACTCAGTATAAGCTTAATTTGCTTCATATTCTGTTCTATTATTAAGTATTCCATATACAAAATTTATTGACGTGCTCATGCCGACATCTAACATGGGCAAAGACAGTGAAGTTGACATCTATACTGAAGCATACTGGAAACAGTAAGAATGATTCCCATTATGACATCTGGATTTCTGAGAAAAAGAAGGGAGGATACTTGATATTTGTCGGTATCAGGTATTTGATACATCACCATAAAGAAAATGTCTGGATTCTTAATGGTGGCATTCTATAGCCCACAGCCCTTAAAACATGATTTCTTAACAATCTGTTAACAAGTAAAATCAACATGAAAAGGCAGATAATTCTATAGTCCAATTATCAATTTTTTTTCTATCATCTTATGCTTTGTATTTTTTAATTCATCTGCTAAAATCACCTAATCTGACTTGCTTGTAGTAAAATAATTATTTTAGCAATTAATGCTTGTATTGCTAAGCTCTAATAGGTCATTCAGGACTGAACAGAAACTTTTGTCATTCCACAAGACCAAAATCTGATATATGACATTCTTTTATTTTTCTTTTTTTCCTGTTTTTTTTTTTTCCCTCATTTTTATAAATTTTAAAAATTATTTTTGGACTGATTGGCTAGATTCAAAGTTTTTCTACATTTGCAAAATTACCCCTTTTTAAAGTTATGCTAAGATATTAGCATTTCAGGTGAAACTTTTTTATTATTTTCTATTTAGTCCATTGTACAGCTTTTAGATACTCGCTTTTAGGCATATTAAGCCACTGATATTGTAACTCCATCATCATGTACACAGACCTGGTAATCAGAATTCTCATACTCAGTTCCCAATGAATGCAGTTAAAATTCTTCCATCCATTATTTCATTCACGGGGACTGTGTTAATTATAGTCCTGAGCCCTATAAATATCTTTGAACTCTTTTCTCTTACTTTCTTCATGCACACAAATCCAGCAAGATACTGCGATAAAGACTTTTACTGGGAATTCTCACAGTTTATATATGATACACATACAAATAATGTACCAAATGCACTTTGTTAGATCACTGATCGCACTGTTTAATATAACCTTTGCACAAATGTGATGTATATTGTTTAAAATCTTGCATCTCAGCCAAGTGGAAACAGATTACTGGACTGTGCAAGACCCCATCTGAAACACAGGGACAAATTTCTGCCAGATTTCAAGTCTGAATATTTCAAATCTTAACGTAAGTGTTGAGGGAGGAGGGGGGAATGGATACAAATCCCAATTTTGCAGGATTTCTTTAAATCTTGGCCAAAGCACACTTGCCCTCAGAAAGAACCCATTGCTTTATTATGAAACTCTAAGAAGTTAACCCCTGGCTTAACCTAAAATGAACCAAACAACAACCAAAAGATCTGATGAAATTATTCACACCAGAGATTAAAAACACAGAATTAGAACAAATCTGTACTAAGCTCTAAGAAGAGACTTCTGCTTATGGAAAGAAAAAAAAATCTCAAAATTAAACTTTTAACCTTTTAAGTGTTTCATTGGAGAAATAAGTCCACATTTTAGAAGACTTTAAAGAAAAATGTTGTACAAATAATCTATATAATGCTACATTTGCCTGAAAGATGGCAGCACTATTTTAATTACAGTATCTATTCCATTCTAGGAAAATACGATATACAATTCTATCAAACAGCCATAAAAATAGGGCACAAAACATATTTCGAAAGCGTTCTATGATGCAGTAAATTAAATCTCTTTTTCTCAAAAAAGAAATTTACAACCTGTACTCATCTTTCAACAAAGCAAACCAAGAATGGGTACTCAAATTTATAATGGTTCAAATTATCAAGAAAAAGAAAAAGAAAAAGAAAAAGAAAAAGAAAAAGAAAAAGAAAAAGAAAAAGAAAAAGAAAAAGAAAAAGAAAAAGAAAAAGAAAAAGAAAAAGAAAAAGAAAAAGAAAAAGAAAAAGAAAAAGAAAAAGAAAAAGAAAAAGAAAAAGAAAAAGGAAAAAGAAAAAAGAAAAAGAAAAAAGGAAAAGTAATCCAGAAGTATGGGAGCTGTGTAGAAACTCAAGTGCTGAGCATTATTCTAAGCAAAAATGAAGCAGATCAAATCATTCCTGATGTACTTGTTGCTTATGAAAATCGTGTTATATCAAGAATAGACTGGACTCCAGAGAAGTTTCTTTAGGATAAAATAAATTATAATTCTTTGGGTCTGGTAATAGTTAATCAATTTTATGACAACAATCACTAATTAAAGATTACTTGCAAATAACATAGAAAGGAACCTGGAAACAGGCAGCCCAAATCATCAGGAGGTGGTGTAAGTATGGATAGGGATATTTTCCTTAGCGGAATTGTAACCTTCCCATGCAAGGCATGGAAAGCTCAAATCACTCCTCTGTCTCTAAGAGAAGAGACGAGAACAAAGAGGGGACAGAGGACAAAGACCTGCAGCAGTGCCTCATATTCTGTTTCTATCAGTTCTTTCTTACACTGTTCCCTGAAGTCTTTTCTGTGATGTGGTTATGATGAAAAAAAATAAGAAGCAAGGCAGTCACATTCAATTTAATTGCATAAAGTCTTCTATAAAGTCAGGAAGGATAAAACTAAATGGGTACAGTTAAGTATAATAGTAATAATATCTAGAAATTCTTTGTTTTCAGCAACATAATAAAATTAAATAAATATATGATAAATATATTAGGAAGATACAAGCAAATAAGCCAGAAAACAAAGCTTATGCAATCCCAAATTTAACATACAAAAAATGCACAAAATAGCTGACATGCAAAAGAGAAATGTCAGTAAAGAACAAAACCAAATTGCTTTGCCTTTTAGCACTGGGGGATGTAGACAGCTTGCTGGGTAATTGGCTGGTTGACTGTTCTGCTAACTTTCTGGGTGAGTGGTGGAGCAGAGAAGCTGCCTTCCTTCAGGCTCACTGCTGGCATATTGGCACTGATATTATACATACATGCACATGCATTCCCTTTTTTAATTTCTTGGAACCCCTACTCTTTCTGTCTCACACAGGAGCTTGAAAATTCAATGGGAAATGAAAGGTAATTGCACATAGAACAAATATTGCCAAACTGCCAGTACTGTTCTGATCTATCAGTTCATACTTATCTCACGTGGATTTATCCTAGCAGCTGATATAAACAGTGCACTCGTGTATCTCTAAGTTAGAAATCTACTACAATCTCAATGTTGAAACAAGAGAAGTACCATTTCTAGTTTTATTTCAGCCTGATTGAAGCAGTAAAGTCAGCAGCAGCTGCTCTCACAGTTTACTTTTTTTACATCATTCCATTATTAAGGTTTGACAGTGAAACCTCTAACTATAAAAGGTTCTTTCAGTCATTCTGCAAGACCAGTAATACCATGCATGCTCCCATCTGCTTTTTGCAAGCTCACCACACTTCATTAGGGTTTGTTTTTCACATATCATCTTTTAAATGTTGAACTATGCAATGACTTAATAGGTCATTGGAAAAGCTTCGGTTTCAGAAATTGTTCATTTCATGGAAATCTGACTGAGGATCACAAAATAGTGTAAATGCTGTTTACCCTTCCCAGCAATTTTGTCAATAGTAAGTTTTCCTTAAACCCAGTTAATGAAAACAGTATCCATATCTGCTTTTAGATGCAACTAGCATACCAAGAAAATGGGGCAATCACTGGGACTTCACAGTGTACCACCAGTGACTTAAACAGCGCACTACAGCAACATATAAAAAAGTCTAAAACATGCAAGCATTTAAAGAAATAAATAGAAATCACACAGCTAATGCTTTACAGTTCATTAAAAATGCTACAGTTTTAGTCAATTGAACCTCAACCTCACTATGACGCATCAAGTATTTAAAGGAATGAATTCCCCAGGTTCATTTAGCAAAAGAAAGGCTAGTGCACCCCGAGTTACATGACTTGAAGCAAAGCAGCAACAATGACGTACCTATACCAGCTTTTGTGTAAGTTGGCATGAGCCCAGAGCCCCGAAGAGTTCACGCTCGTTGCTGGCATATGCTCAGTTCCACGTGTCCGGCACACAGCCTTCATAAATTATGGCTCTACGTTCTTTGTAGGTATCAGGCAGAGTTTCATTTCCCAGCCTGCACCTACTTTTTCCCTAAAATGCCTGCTGATGAAATAGCTGCTCAGTGGCATGCTATGTTTTCTCATGAAACATTGGCTGTTCCTGTGAAAAAGAGTTGAGCATTGGGGAACCGCAACTCTTTAATAACATGGAGACACAGAAAAGCCACAAGTGCTACTGAGAGACATTAGGTGGGCTGAAGAAATGAAACTTGGCTTAGCTCACCTTTGTGAGCATTAAACCCTGATTCTTTTATTGAGGAACTGTCATACGAAAAAGTTTTACAGATTTGTGGGGAAAATGGGCCAAAAGTAAATAAGAATATAGGACTTCATGCACACTTATGGAACTGTTTAAATAATTATTCAAGTATAGAATACTGGATGTTAAAAAAAAAAGTACCTGTGTTATGGTATTTCAACACAGTAAGAATAAGCAGACGATGTAAGAACATTCATGCAATGACAAGGGGTAGAAATATATTTTTTTATGATGCAAGTCATGTAAAAACAGAACTTTTGGTACTTTTCCAAGGGAAGAGATCTAAAATGAGAAAACAAGACTTTAGCACGTGCACCCATTAGTGCAGCAACTCAACTCAGAGGTGTGAAGACCAGAAAGTTCCTTATGTAAGGATAAACAATAGAAGTTCTGCATAAAGACCATTTCCATCCAACGTGTGCTGCTGCTGACCCCTTACAAATACTTGGTCCTCCACCTCTGTGCTAATACTTACTATTTTATAATACCATTTTTCTACTTTTGTTCTGTGTTTTTCCTTTCATTGTCACTGCTTATCACAGATTTGAACAAGGTAAGTAGAAAAGTAGGAAATTAATGAATGAAGGAGAAGTTATGTCAGAGCTGTCAGCTAAGATGAATTTTCTCATCTTACAGTAATACAGAATCTGAATACATGAGTAGACAGCTCTATGAAACCAGGGAGCAGCTGTTGTGCAATAACATAATCAATAGGGAAAAATGAGTGAAATGTCTAATTTCTGTTCTGAGAGAAAGACATGTAATTTGACTTACACAAATAAACTATAAAGCAATCATCACAGACCGATACTCAAACACCTGCATGCACGGAAATCAGAAGAGAAGACCTGTAACAAAAGGTCTGTACAGATGACTGAGCTTAAAATAAAAGAAAAAAAAAGTTCACTTTACTGAATTCTCAGTTCTCGAGAGGGTAAAAAGAAAAGCATCACCCCCACCCACCCAGCAATGTCAGCACTCAACCTGAAAGTAGGGACAACAAAAGTAAAAAACAGGATGGAAAGTAGGAATCGATTCAACGTCCTCAGCAATAAGCTTTAAATTTTCACTGAGCTTCTTTAAGTAACCATTTGGTCAGCACTGGCTTGTTACACAAGAGCAGAGAAAGCTGCTTTGTACAGACTTCCTAAGCCTTGAAGTTACAGCAAATTTCCCAGGGATATTTATTTACTGCATGTAGATGGTCCAGAGAGGTCTTTTCTATATTCAAGTGTATCAGTTTTACAACATGAACATCACTTCTGAATGTTAAACTAAGATGAAATTGTACTTATCTGAGTATTCAATTAACTGGATTAAAATTAATTTTTTAGACTATAAAGAGAGTACATTTTCATTATGTATAAAATAAATCTTTGCAGATAATAATCTTACTTTTAGATACATTTCAGGCTTTGTGCCCATAATTTTTTTTTTAAGGATATGTACAATTCATGGTTATTTTCATGATGTCACTAAGAGATTATCATATTTTTGGCTTGCTTAGATGAGAAAAGTGAGTATTATGTCACTGTTTATAAATGGTGAACCCTACAATGAGAAAAGGATTAGTTTAAGTTACAGCATAACAGTACTATAAAATCATATGGATAAAAATAGGCTATGAGTACATTTAGATCATAGATAAGAAAAAGTAGAAATAAAGATTTGGAGCAGCCTTCAAATTATTTGTTCCGTTTGATACTGTTTATGCATGAACAGGGCTTACTTGAGTTAGAAATTGCAGCTTGTGACATGAATTTTTGCATATCCAGAGCTGAATCCTCTCCAGGCATCTTCAAGGACCAGCAACATTTATTTATTTCTTGGTTGATGCAGAACTTGGCTTCAGGAGTTTCCCCTGCTCCTCCTGTTTCGCTAAAAAAGGCTAAGAGAGGGACTATTGGATAGTTTACACTGGTAACCTGCTCTAGTCCAGTACTGAAAAATCAGTGCCTGTGTTGGTGTACCTTGCTGGCACAGTCATGGCTAAAGAAAGAAACTGTCAGATTGGCTGAGAAGGATTTACTGGTTACAGTGGCAAAGACACGTAAAAAGAAAAATTAAAAAACCCAACCTGTGGCACGTTACAATTTCTTCTCCTGTGACACATAATTTTTAGAGCCATTATGTTGAACTGAAGTTCCAGTGTTCCTAATGGAGTGCTGGAAAGCTGTTAATGGAGTGGCTCGTTTATGGTGTATATGATGAGAGGGAGAGCTAAACAAATTTTCTTTTTATCCCTGGAAATTCGGGCTTGGCTGCAACCCATTCTGGTCTTATATTCCTAAATATTTTTGTAAGTTCACATAACTCTGTACAGTAGGAAAGCTTAATACAGTATTTAAACTTCATTCAAATGGGAGAATTGTCCCTTGTGAGGCACTTGCACTTCTCAGAAATACCTAAAAGCAATTAATGGTACAAAGGGGAAAAAAGCAGCAAATTCTCAATTTAGCTGCTGACATAGTACATAAAACACTGTTTTGTTCTGAACACAATGTACTTTAAACTGCCTTTTCAGCTGAAAAGCATGTCTTTAAGGTCTTTAAAAAAGTATTAACTTAGTTTGCATGAACAAACAAATGGGAATATTGAATGTAAAAAAAATGGTAAAACACACTTGGTGAAAGTAATAAGTGTACCATGTGTCTGAGTACATATCTAAGCTGTAAAACTTTCTTTCAACGGCCATTAATTATAGCATCATAGCAGAAGTGTTACAGTGATGGCTGAGAAGGCATGCTTTTTAATAAATTTGGCTTTTACAGGCACCTACAGCTAAAATATTTTTTCCTGATTTAGCATCTTTCATACTTTTTCATAGACAGAGATTAATTGACTTTAAGAGATTCAAGTTGCCCCTTTGGCAGTTTCCTGGGTTATAAAGGCATGATAAAAACATTTTACTTATGCTTCAACGAGTTTCTTGCATTATGCTAACTCAAGTGGCTTATTTTTAACTTAAACTGCTTATTTTTATCAGATGAATCTCACTACCATTTCATATACCAATTTTATTTCATTCTTTCAAGTTAACAAGCAAATAAAAATATGCATTTTATTCCAGCACAATGTTTCTCTCTGTATTCTCCTCAGCAAAACACTTTCTAAAGCAGCACATAGTGGAATTTTGTAATTCTTTTTTTTCCACAGAATATGTGCATAGCTCAGACTATACAAACATCCTCTATAGCTCTCCCAGTCACTTTCCATTTCAAGAACGAGGCAATTTGTGTTAACACAAGACAGCTTATCATGTGCTAAGTCTGCATGCAATTTTCTCGTTAGAACAACCATTTTGTACCTACTTGACACACGCAGCACTATACTACACCCAACTAATCAATTCTGTCTATATTAAGAAGTGGGGAGAAAAACTGCCCACAGCTGTTATATTACATCAGCTTTCCTAACTACTTCAGACAACTCATTTTGGGGATTTTTTTTCCTTTAAACTAAACTGGCATAAACCACAGCCCTTCTTTCCATTTCTTTTCAATTCTATTCTATTTTTTTTTTTTTTTATTTTGCCTTCTCAGAGATTATTTGCAACGCACAAGCAGCAGAGAACAAGCCATGCTTTCTGCAGGCATCCCCAGAAGTTTTGAGGGCAGCAAGCTCCCAGGGTCATTGGTATCCTTGGAGCATTTGCAGACTAGCATGATATGAATGAGTAATAGCATGTTTTCATCTGAGACCTCACAGCCTAGTCTACAGACATGCACTTTTGGCAGACAATAACTTATATACATAGGGGGTTTTGTCCTTATAAGTAAGCAATTGAGAAATGTCTGTCAATTGATATCAAGTCAGAGATGGAGACACAAAAAGAAAAGTTGTCAGTAGGGCCCAGAAAACTCTCCGTGAGGGAAGGATTGAGTTTGGAGCTTCTCTTTGCATACTCACTTTTACCCAACACCACCATGATGCTGAGACGTTCCTAGTCAGAACTTGAGGTCTCTCACAATTTATGTATGGATACTACCAAGCAAGGCAACTTTTTGGTCTTCTTGATAGTAAACATTTTAAAGTCTACTTGTCACTGAATACAGCTAATATCTAGTACTTCTGGAGTTTGAGAGAGTTATTCCACAATAGCCTACAGCTAAGAAATCAAAACCACATACTGAATAAAAGGACTCGGCTACCAATTCACCTCACAGTTCCTTTCACAAGATTAGTTCAGTTGCTGATGAACTAAGACTAATTTTTATCAGCTTGGCTTCCCAGCATGCTTCTCTCTGACTTCATACAAACTGCCCTAAAACCACATTTCTGTTTTTCCTACTGTTTCAACAAGTCTGACTTTCTTTATAGAAACACAGTTTGCATCTGTCCTAAGTGGTATAGTTCAGCTTTATCAATCAAAAAAGATTCTATATTGTGGGACTATAAAGCAGTTGAAATGAAACACTGGTATCTATGACAAAGATATCCCTGTGAAACTGCTGTGTCCCCCACTGAATATTTTTATTTTGCCATGCTCACATTTCCAACAGAAATCTGTTTTGCCGGGGAAAAAATGCAAATAGTTACACTCAAAAGTCCATCAATGCAGCCTGGCAAACCACTGACATCTAAATACCGGTGCTATACCACATCCATGCCAGCAGTTGGAAATTTTGTGCCCAAGCTGAAACCACAGTTTCATGCAGAACTGGAGGAATGTAATCTCAGCTGCCCATTCAGAATGACGTAAACGCCAGTCAGGCCCACGAGCAGGGCCTGCAAGGGAAGGCAGCACTGAGCAGGTCTGAGATCCCACTATAAACCATGGAACTAAGAGCAAAGACGTGGCATGGGAGCCCGTGTTGTTTCTATCAGAGGGAGACAAGTACACCACAGAACCAGAGAAATGGATGTGGCAGTTTAGGAGGCAAACGAAAAACAGGCTTAAGGTGTTAAGAAAAGATAGGAAACACACTTGGTTCTGGACCCTTGCACTAGAACAATGGGATTGATTTACTAACCTATTTTTCACAGTTAATTACTGCTATTTTTAAACAGTACTGTAATATCCCAAAGGAAAAATTCTCCCTAGAATTACTGCTTTTTTTGCACATTACAGCACAGCAGCTCTAGAGCAATAGACATACCGGGTATTTTCCTGTTGTCTCATCTTCTAAAATATAATGTATGTGATGTCTAATAGTCTGTATTGTGACTTTGTACTGGTAAATAACAAATTAATAGAGGAAAAGAATGCATTACCTTTCTGTCACACTGCATTACAAGTGCTTTGATAGATACTTCATGGTTGTAAGACTTACAGTACGTACAGCCTGTTAGAAAGAAGGTAACGTAATTTTACTTTTAATTTCTAACTCCTCTGTTTTTGACAGTTATACCAAGAACAGCAAAAAGTTTTACAGTTCCTGATAGAATGCTAAATCTCTCTTTGATACTGCACAGTAGAACATAATGGGTTCTGGCATTTAGAGAGTTTGGGGAGGTTATTTTTTGGTTGGGTTTTTTTTCACTTCTTTTTAGGGAGGGCAGTGTCAAAAAATGGACATACTCAGCTTTCGCACTACTAAATGAGTAACCTATTGTTAGTCATAGGACGGAATAAAGAGATCCATAAAGGACCACAGAATTAAAATGAAAAGGCAATTTTTAGTTAAGTTTTCTCAGTTTGACTTGTGACATTGATCCTGCCTCTGTTTCTCCTTCTCTGGTTTCTCAAAATTTCTATTCAATGATAGCAAATTGGATACCCTCCTTCTGTGCAATTCATTAAAACACTGCCTGCAGCAAAATGATACTTTGAAAAGCAATTCGCCCAGTATTCCTTTACCAACAATGAGGAACAACAGTGGCTTTTCCATGTCCAGATGCAAGGACTTGGTATTTTCCAAGGTTCCTTAGGTCTGCTGTTGCTTCTTGCTACTTATGTAACCAGGCAGATATTTTCAACAAGCATCAGTGTCCTCTGTCTGCACTTGTGTATTTGTGGCCATTAAGGTTTCTTCCCAGTCAGGGCAGGAATGTACATAAATGACTCCATATAAGGTAGAAATGTAAAATAATTGGCATTACACAACCATCAATATACTTTCTCTTGTTTTCTCTCTCCTGATAAGCTGAGATCTCCCCGTATTACTAGATTTGGAGACATTAAGCAAACAATACAGATAAAAAACACAGAGAGGTAGAGAGAGATCAAGTGATGAGACAAAAATTGAATGAAAATTTAAAAAAAACTCTAAACTAAGACAGTCCTTGATTTCCAATCATTTCTCTCAAATAAAAGCCTCTTCTTTCACAGATTTTCTTCTTTCAAAAGACTCTCTTGTTTAATATCAACATATAAATATTGTATTACCTAACCATTATGCATTTGCTACAGCATGCATAAAATTCCCTATTTATACAAAGTCCTTTATGATTAAGAAGGATTGTTTTCAAGTAAAAGATATAGAAGCTAAAAAGCTAAAATTGAATGCAATGCCTAAAATATAACATCTTCCAGAATCAGATAATGACAAAAGAACTCTGCCAATAAATAAATATAGTCAGGTAAAAACTTTGTTCAACTTAAATAGTCAGTTAGAAATAGTAAGATAATTCTAGCTAATTAACTGATGGGGGAAACTTCTCATTGTAAAATTAAATTTTACTTGCAATTACTAAATTTATGGTTTTGCATGATTTACAGGATGTAATTCAAATGTTGTAAATGTTCATGAGGAACTGTTATTTGATGCTAAAAAAACCCTTAGCAGTGAGGAACTGAAGGTATTCTGGTGCTACGAGATTCATTTTCATATCTCCTTTCAGCCTCATATCAGGCTCATACCAATCTCACCAATCCATGCCATTAAAATTTTAAAATACTAAAGTGATTTCATAGAAATTGTATTTTTTAGAACTAAATTGATTTTATGGAAAAGAATACTCTTTTTTTGACATGCATTTAATTATTTTTCAGTAATTCAATTATATGTTACGATCGTTATATGTTACAATATGTTAGATATTTAAAGAGCACATTCATTTAAGTGAACATCTCTATCGTCTGTACCAGACAGAACATATCTGACATTGGCATTATTGAGTAACATGACCAAAGTTACCACAATGACAGAGAACCAAGCACCAAAGAGAGGCAAAATCCTTCGGCTCCAGGCACCACAATGACAGACTGGCCTCAGGAGATGCAGAAGGAGCCCCAGGATGGGTAAGGAATCTGGTTCTAACCCAGGGATATGATAAAAGCCCCAGAACAAAATCTTCCAGCATGTGACTGTGGCATTTACTACTAGTGAAAAAAAAGAGATGGCTAAGGAGCTGTGTGTATTAAGCTCTGAAAAATACAGTCCAATTTACTAGCTTAACATTCATTTTCTTGGTAGAAATTGCTTTTCTTCATGCTCCAGGATGAGCCTTAAAAACCATTCATTCCATAAAAAGCTATTTTAATTTTAGGTGATAAATGATTATTATATGCATAACTATTTTCTTTCCTCTTTCTGATCTGTCCATTGCCTACATTCACTGGGTTTGTTTTCCCTTCCAGTATTTGTAAAGCTCTTTATCTCCTGAGTGTCTCCAGCCCTCCAAACCAATTATCTGCAATAGATGTGTGTCTGAATGAACAGGTACCTTAACTTCAGTAATGCGTGAATTTTCAGAACTTTGTTTTTTAAGCTCAGTATTTACAAGTGCCTTTGTACAGACTATATTGCAGGCAAACATACCTATCAATTAATATCAACCTGCCAGCTCCATTAGCTGCATTTAGGACTGACAAAGGAAACTCTCCCACCTCGTGCAAACACTGGCATCATCGTAATTAAAAACATAATCTCTTCATCTGACACTGAAACCAAAAGGGCAACTCAAAGTTCAATGACTGCCAAGAGGAACATGAATTGTCTTCAGTCTAGTTTAGAGTACAGGCACAAAGCACAGTCCTGCTCCTGGAGAAAAATCCTTCCCC
This sequence comes from Gymnorhina tibicen, assembly GCA_013399875.1. Taxonomy (NCBI): domain Eukaryota; kingdom Metazoa; phylum Chordata; class Aves; order Passeriformes; family Artamidae; genus Gymnorhina; species Gymnorhina tibicen. Next base: position 523,985 of record VXAZ01005262.1, on the reverse strand, counting down.
ATGACTTTTCCCATCCTTCTGAATCTACCAGAGTATGATCAATCACTTCAAACAGTAATGCAGCATAATGAGCTTTTGTAAACAATTACAAGCCAACACAGTAAGAAATTTTACATGGAAATCTGCTTAGATTTCCTCAGGTGTCCTAGACATATTACTAAAAAAGAGAAAATAATGGTTGCAGGACCTGTACTTTTGTTGTTTGAGAATAAAGAAATAACTTTGCTATCATTATCAACTAGACCTAGAGATCCTACTAAATCCATGCAGAATTTGAAATGCAAGAAGTAGCAAGAAAACTTCAGATGCGTGAAAGGAGTTTGCATAGAGTTTTCTTTCTCCATATTTCTCCAAATACAAAAACTAGATAAAAAAGAATAGTTTTATTCATACTATGACTATTTACACAATAAACAGCCCTAAGAAACAGACTTTTAAATTGCCCTTTCCTTGAGTACCATCACAGCATTTCTCTAAACATACAGCTCGGTGGCATTTGAGGTCTCCAAGATTATTAATTTATTTTCTGTTAAAAGTGTCTGCACAAAGTTAGGGCCACACTCCTCAGCTGCAAGATCATCTAGGAAAAAAAAAAAGCCAAAAACATTTCACAGCTGGATCCTGGCTGTCAGTCTGAAATATTATTAGTTCATAATAACCAGTATTTTTCTGTTTTTAAAATAATCCAAAAAAAGAACACATATTTCTAAATTTATTCTATGAAGTTTCTAACTTTAAAGATGTCATACGCAATGTGTTGAAAGTAAAATTGTTCAGCAATTTCTTTGGGCATATTCCCAATCCTTCACAGTACCTAGGAAGAATATCTGTTTATTTGTGTGTGTGTGCATATGCATATTTCAAATGTATGGGCAGGGAAAAACTGAAGAGGACAGTAATTTAGAAAATGTAAATTGCATGTTAAAAAATGTCAAACCTTTATATTTTATGCTTCCATCACTTGAATTTTGCTAAGGAACCTCTAAATATCATATTTTTGTAACAACTGCATAACAACATGTTTCTTCTATGGCCTGATTTGTTATGCTTGTCTTTCTTGCCCTTTTCATCCCTCAACTTAGTGTTTTATTATTTCAACTGCACACCACAACATATAGTTGCAGAATGTCCCACTGAAATCTATTGGAAGTAGCTTTTAGGCAATCTTGTCCGATAGTAACTGAGGACAACATGTGGCTGTGCAGCACTGACACGTGATTGGTAACTAAGCAGCAGTTAATGAAGCTATACACAATCTAAGTGAGGCCTGGTTGAGTAAGACTCATCTATAGTGCTAAAAAAAAAAAACAAAAAATAAATTCAATGCTAAATTCTTAAAGATACTGAAGTACTATTTTTCTTTGTCTAGAAAATGTAACAAAGCAAGTTTCTGTTAAACAGTTACTGCTGCTTATTAGTGCCTGGCATGCTTTTCTTCTGGCTCAACCGTGAAAAATATGTGTAATCTTGCTTAGTGATCTTTCATCCTGATTTCCCAAGGAAACTGCTTATGCAACCATGGACTGTTTGTGTATGTTTCTTTATTTTTATTTGCTGGTTCTCTCCCAATAGCTTCTGAACCCATCAGAATTTCAGTCATTGGGACAAAGGAGCAACAGTCTCAGAGGTATAACGCTCCTATAAACCTAATGAAAAAGTACATTTGGTAATGAAACAGAGAGCAACTTCATACACCCACTTCTGAAAATACTAAGCACACAACCAATCCCACAGCAGCAGGAGCCCACAGCAGGGAAGCCAGGACAGGTTGCCCCAGTGAGAGGTAACACAGGGAGGCAGCTCAGGGCAGGGGCTGTCCAGGCAACTGTGGTGCAGTGGCTGCTGTGCAAAGTAAGAAAATTAGCAGTGTGGATAATAGCTGAAGTACACATTGTTTTGTGCCACCTGGCACCAGAATGAGGGCAAAAGATTTATTTCCCTAGTCTGGACCTTGGCTTTAGGTCCAGCACAGCTGGAGCACCTGGCCCAACCACATCAGTCTCTGCCCCCAGAAGCATCCTATGGACTGTGGCTGGCCAAATATTCTCAGGCATAAAAAGCCTTGCCACAGCTGGCACTAATACTATTACTTTGCTGCACACTGGAGGGGGATGGGAATGTCTTTGGAGCAGCATCAATACCACATACTGCCATGATAAGGCATCTGCAAGTAACTTGGTAACCTGCACTAGCCTATGATTCTTTGGGTAGTAGCATGCTTAACCCCATGCCCAGAAGATAAAAATAAATAAATAAAACCAATTCTTAAAGAAGCAAACTATCACAGATTTTTCTATTTAATATATTTTTCTGATTTATGGAATAACTACACCAGCAAATTACATAGACAATGCAGTCGTTCCGATCCCTCCAAATATTTTACTAAATGAGAGCTTTCAGATTGCTGAGACTTACTTGGAAGGGCTACCTCACTCTTTCATGGCTTTGAAAGCCCAACTTGCCTTTCTTTTATGGAACCCAGAGCATAGGAAAAACTTATTTAAATTTCTGTGCTAACTCCTGCTGTTCTGTGAAGGCAGGACACTGGCTGCAGACAGGGAAGGCACTGGAACTGAAATCATTGCAAGCTGTCAAGTCTTTGCCCTGAGCTTCAGATCCAAACTGAATTCTCAGCCTCCTGAATGTGAAGCCAGCCATCTCCACAGGGTGTACCACAGAAATGGGTTCAAGGTGTGCATTCTCATATATACAATTTATGGCCTGTAGATCTCTTCTGGTTAAATTCCACAGCTCTTCATATTTTAACAAACAGTTCCTTTACCACACTTGCTTCAAAAAAATCTTATTTATATTCTTACCTACACTTCTGATTTTACTCCAACTCAAGGACCATATAACTGGGCAGTATATAATATCTAAGTTTACAGACAGTTTTTACTCTCTCATGGTACTTAAGTCATGATCTTCACTTCTTAATGCCACCTGTTAGTACTGCAGTGTAAGCCCAGTGGCACAGAGGCACATCATGATCCAGATGCCATGTCACCTTTGTGAGCCAGCCCTTCCAAACCAGCACATGGCAGCAATTCTTTATTTCAGAAAACCGTAAGTGTGAAGAGTGATTGCCAGCTCTACAGATCACTCATGAGTCACTGGTCATACACATACATAAAACAGAAAGTGTACCTTTTGTGAGACAGTGTTTTTCAAAGCATTTTTACAAAATGCCCAGTAAAAATATTAATATTTCATACATGTATTTTGATCACTATTATATGGTTTTTACTAGACATTATTACATTTCCTGTTGTAACATGCATTGAAAAACAAAATAATAGGGGGAAAGTTTTCACTTATTGGAGTAGGGCTTCAAACCATTCTTTACCTGAAAATAGGGTTTAAGCACTCCAGAACAGGGAAGAGCCAGAATATACAAGTCATTCAATTCCACCTGAAATTTTACGTCTCTAAAGTTTTCCATTTTGACACTGAATGATTTCATTTTCCATGTAAGCTAACATTCTTCTAGCTCATGATCTCATGGTAACTGTAAAAAAAATTACTGGCTTACATGATTCCTTCATCTATGGCATTCACATTACTTTTTGTTCTGAACAGGACCACAAGGAGTGCAAAGCCAAATTAAATGAGTAATTCTTAACTCCAGCACGCCCGTGTTCCTAAGCACCTAATCTTGTAAACTTAACATTATTTTAAAGGAAGCTGGATTTTCCTGCTACAGTACTTCCTTTCAGGCAAGGAATGAAAGTTCTTGTCCATTTTGATAAGCCACTAGTAACAACAACAGCAGTTGCTGCCATAGTTCTCCATTCTGAGCACCTGAAGTACTGCTCTGAACTAGGTTCTGTGGAAAAGGCAAAGCTGGGGAAACCTTTGTCCAAGAGCTGGGAGCACTCATCCAGCTGTAATTCATTCACACTCACCTCCTAGTAGACTATTCCAGCTGTTCTCACCCCTCCAGCTGAAACTAGGATTTCACAGATATTGATAAGAAGCATATGGGGCCAAAGTGGCCCCAAATGAAACAGAAACAGAGCGGCTGAATCATGAGAATGTCATCACTTGAATTCCTGTCTTCAATTCATGGACCACTCATGGATTTTATATTAACACCATAGCCAAACAGAATTATCAACAGAGGAGATAATACTCACTTTATCTGTACTGTTGTGAAAAATCAGTACAGGAAAATGAAAATGGTTTAGATTGAGATGGTACTTGAGGCTACACACCTAAGGCACTTTTTCTGTTTTCTCACTGTTCTACGTTTTGCTTGTAATGTCTTTTCAGGTTGAAGTATTTCTCTCACTAGTTAACTAATGAAGTTCTTAAAAGTACATGCTCAGTATAATTCCCCAATGTAAATTAAACCTTAAAAAAAACTCAGAGGAAATGTTTTTCTTTAGTTCCAAACACTACATTACTTACATTACATAAGAACTTAATTTACAAATTTCCCTTCCTGCAATAAATTTGTAATCCTATCCTGCGTTCTAAATTTTCTTGTCTAAAATATTTGTAGACTTCTTTACAAACCTCATATCACTGTTAATTCTAATATTAAACCAGATAGTAAATAATACACCACCCTCCATTCCATACTATTTAATATTCCATATAATTTAATATATTAATACTTAACATTAAAGAAAGTATTTGATACAGCTATAACTATATGCAGAGGAAATCTAATATTACTTGGCATAAATGTTCTGACAGTCACTTTATCCAAACCCTTCAAGGTACTTAAGGAATTGCTTGAGACCTTGAAATAAGTTGTTTATTTTTAGATCACAGTTAGGATATTCAAATATCTCAGTATGGTATACTTACCCACTTTATTCCACAACCATAAACAGCATGCATATCACCCATATCTACAGTAAAAATATTAGCTACGGTTTATTTTAATATGTAATTTCTTTGCATATGGAAATATTCATACCACACAGAATACATTCATGCATTCATGAATGTAAGAACTATTTTATATCAACAGTTCTAAATAATAAAGCTATTCTTACAAAGCAGTATAAAAGTAATTTAGCTTAAGCTGCAGGAGATTTTGTAAGATAGGCATGACATAATTACTCATTTTAGATGTACTGACACCATAAGTTGCCTATAGATATAAAAAACCCAGTCATTTAGGCTTGTTCCTGATTATTCTCAAATGACTGACCTATATATACAGAAAGTAGTGTTGTTATACTATAGCTGTTACTGCTTAGTTATTTCCATTGAAACTTCCAATTGTTTTCTTCCTAACTCATTAGCTGCTCCTGAGTTCCTCTTCCCCCCTCCAAATACTGGCTAGAAATACATGGCCATGGAGCTTTATCAATATCATTGTTTGGTGTTGTGATAAATGCTGTCCAATTTGTTGATATTATAATTAAAACATGGGAAAAATTAAAATTAGTATAGAACTAAAATGAAAGAATTGGAGACCAACGAGTTAAATAACCCAAACTACATGTCAGGTATATTAGTGTTACCATTACACATAGCAGTCTTCGCTGTGATAGTGTACATAGTGTGGTACAAGCCTTTGACTGGATGTTTATTTTAGTTCCAAATTGATGGCAGTGCATTCCTGTATTTTCCATGTCCATCCCCATGCACTCATTTTTATGCTGTTTCTTAACCTGAAACAGCAGAAACTCTACTGTGCAATACAGTTCAGAACATCTCAACTTCATTATCTGATGTTTGTTTCTATATTTGAAGTACAAAGACTTTTTAATTGAAGGTGGAGCAAGGCTAATGAGTTACTCACAGTCTCTCCAGGGATCTCAGCCCAAAGAAAGAACCATTCTTCAACCACAAGATCTTGTTGTTACTCAGAATCCTACAAGAAGTCAGGAAATAATCTGGTTAATAGAACATGGTAATTCCACTGATCTAAGACATATAATTATAGTGACTGCTCTGTAAAATACTAATCACAAAATTCACTGCTTCATTTGCATTTTCCCATCATAGCCGTAAATAAAGATTACCATTTCCTGAAGTGCATAGTTTCTCCTTTATTAAAAAAAAGCACAGTCAAGAAATATGTCAAGAAATGAATTTTGACTCCAGCTTGAAAATTCTAACACTGCTAAATGCCCACACTTTACTAGTAGATTCTAAGTTACCACTAAGGTACTTGGGCTTCCCAGTCTGCAAAAAGGCTGGTAAAGCAAAAGACACGTAAAAACTGTTCCAATAGATTAGAGGACAATAAAATCACTTTGCAGTGGCTGCTGTAGCAGGGAAGTACCAGCAATCATACCATGGATAGCTCATATAGACAAAGTATTTAATTTTCTATAGGAGAGACAAACAAAAACAGACGAGTCCAAAAATGTTCTGTTACAACCTTTGCATAGTAGAAATTCAGAAATTAAGCTATGCCTGACCTATCAAGCACCACCACCATCACATACACTGGCAGACTGGCCCTGCATGCAGGCCATTGAAAAAGTTGTTTATTCTTCCTTATTTATGTTAAGCTACTGTGCATTTCACAAGTGGTTCCTTCTAGTTTAGTGACTTTCCATCACCATATGCTCCCAGCTATTTCAGAAGCAATGCAATATGAACATGTCCTTGTTCTGAAGATGTTACCTCTCAAAAACCGTCCAATACGCAAAAGAAATGCAGTTTGGTTTAGAAGCTTGAGAAATTGGGGTTTTAATCTAATGATTATGCAATGTGCATAAGAAACATTTGTCTCTGAAAAAATCTAATTCCAACTGCCTGAGAAATGAGTCCTTTAAAGAAACATTTACAATAAATTATACTTCTCTAGTGCACAAAAGTACATTTCAAAATAAGACATGCAGCTTGCAATAAAACAGAAAGTAGGCAAAAAAATTTTCAAAATAAATGTTATGCTTTTAATGAGTAAACTCAAGATTTTTGATCAAATTTGTATTTTTGTAAAGTTTTTAAACAATCTTGTTACACAAGCCTATCTTAACTTGCCTTGCTCTTAGCATTTCCCATTGTATATGGACTGTAAGTGCTCTGCCCCAGCACACACCTAGCACATAAAATCTCAAGTCTAGGTGCGAATGTAGCAACACTGACTTCACAGGAATACAGAAAATAATTATTGATGTAGCAAAGTTAAAATACTGCAATGTTAGTAAGATCTGGAGATTTCTGCAAATCTAAAATTCATATATATATATGTATTTTGATGTGACTTGATGGCCCACTGTGGGTAAATACATGAAATGCTCTATTGTTTTATTCTCAATGTTCTATTACTTTATTCTTTTATTCAACTTGTCTTCTGAGGCTGCACAGAACTTGAGTCAGTCAAGAAAAAATGAAGACCCAAAATTAAAATTGGCTGGGCTTGGAAAGACTAACATCATAAATTCCACTTCATATTGGGTCATTTTATTTTAATATGCTGTTTTACAGAGAGACCATCTTTGAGGTCTGTTACAATGACATTAGATAAAATATTATATTTGGACCACTCTTCATAGTCTGATTTGCAAAGATACGTGCACTTCAAAACTCACAGCTGGCTTAGATACGAGTACTTCTGTCTTTAAAAAATTTTCATGGTGCCAATTTGTTTTTCCAGCCTTCTATTCATTCTGCCCAGAAAAAGAGGGCAGTCTGAACTTCACTGGCACTCCATGAAAATGCAGCACAAGTCAGCTGGCCTCCTACTCTTCCTCCATGTCCCCTTCTGCACAGCCCTACACATGTAGGTTGAACCAGAATCATTAGCCCACATAAAACAAACTCCTATTTAATTAAAGAGAACTATCAAACTAGTAATAAATCACAAGATTAAGCAGATCATTTAGTTCATAAATGGAATACTCAGTAAACATAGCTCATGATTCTGCTATCTCATTTACTTTTGTGAAAGATAAACTGAGTCTTGAAAAATGTGACACCACAAAATTAAAAAAAAAAACCCAACAAAACTTAGCTATGTAGGTTTGAGTTTCTAAATGAAACCTTTCAAATCTTTATACCAGAGTTTCACAGAGACTTTCACACAGAGATCAGGTTTCAAAAATTAAGTTTCCTTCAGGGTTTCCTCTTTTCTACAGTGCCAACTTAAATTCAGGTTTTATAAACAAAGTAATATGGGTATCATAGTTAAAATATGATTCTTTTTCTGTTCAGAAATGCAGCTTTAGAGAACCCTAGCACTCCAGTAAAGTCCCTAGGGAAAAAAACATCCTCTGTAACAATTCACACAAGTTATCTACACTTCATTCAGCTGGGTGGTACTGCTACATGGGAAAAATCCACCTGTTTTTAATCAGTTTTATTGATATGCAAGAACTTGCAACAGGCTGTTATCAAGAAGGATTTGGTTTGCACTGAAGATCAATTCTGTGAATAAAACGAACAACGTCAGTGGCAAACATTAATCACTTACTAAACTTTTGATGCAACTCATAATATTCTTCTTTTCTGAGGACATTTGCAGCGGGAATGAGGATGGAAGGGAGGAAAGTTTTGGTTACAGTGTTCAATATCCTAACACAGAAACGAGGCTTAACTACAGACAATGAAAAACCCTTCCGAATATTCGGTGCCAGGACAAATTGTGGCTTTTACTCTTGATGCTGAAATTACAATGAAAATTTTTGTACATTATTTCTTTAGACAAGTAACAGAACGGACATGAAATGTATGAAGTACGGCCAAAATAGGTAGATTTCTCTCTTCCCTCGAACACAGTCACCTGCTTACAGGGAAATGTCTCTACTTAAAGACCTGCAGAAATTTTGCAGTGATGAGCATCCTTTTCTTGTACTTACAGATGCAATGGTTTGGTGAATAAGCACATGAAAAAAAATGTGTTATTATTATACGATTATATTAATATAATATTCATTATATTATAAAATATAAGCTTTTATTTTGGAAAGCTTATAACCAAATTATAGCTGTCAGATGTAACAGAAACTGACTCACTTATTTTAATCAAACTTCAAATAGAGGTTGCATTTTTAAAAAATCAACCACTACCATGCACCAACTGTGAGTACTTTTCACATTTTATCTAGCCATAGCATTTTCACTTGGTTACTTCTGGGTTTTTTTTTTTCTGATATGCTAGTGAATCAAGAGTGATGAATCTCACTATACACTGCAACTAGGCAGCTGGTTTAAATAATTATCAGTTTCCAGCCATGTGCTAAGAATCTGACATTTTAAATATTTTATTCCAGCAGAAGAAACACTATGAAAATGAGCACACTTTATTTCAATGAAGCTATTTTCCAAAACCAAAATCCACTTAAAGTAGTTTTTTTGTTTTGGTTTGGGTTTTGGATTCGTTGATTGGTTGGTTTGGGGTTTGGGTTTTTTGTTGGTGGCAGTGGGTTTTTTTCTTTGTTTGGTTGGTTTTTTGGTTTTGTTAAGGAAGAAGTTTCCCAGAGAAGCCTTCTGATAAGTATTTCTTTTTAAGTTCAGTGTGCAAACTGTCTTTGCACAATATATTGATTCAAGCCCGAGAAACTGAAAATTCAAATCAAGGCCCAGCCCTCACAGGATACAACTAAAACAGTGCTGGGGAGCAGTTCACCTGTCAGAACCACTCTGCTGATCAAACACATTATGAACCATTCTGTTACTGCAGCTGACCCTCTGAAATCTTACATCTCTGCTCCTCCTTCTCCCAAGACACTTTGGGGGACAGTTTACCCCAGGGAGGCTGTTTGGAAGATATTAACTCAACACCAGGTTTGTCCTTTCCTGGCCCTGTGGAGCCCTCCAGCACTACTCCTGCTCTGAAGGGGTATCATTCAAACACCCTCTCTTGACTTGCACTGACATCCTAAAGCATTTAATCCCTGCATGTAGTTTCACAGCACAAATGTACTTCCCTGGTGGGCTGCAGCACAGGCTTAATAAGATTTCATTCACCCTGCACTGGAAACAAATCAACCAACCAAGCAAACTCACTTGGGGGGAATGATGTCTTAGGTTTTAACTTTTATATTTTTCAAATCCTGCACTGCCTGGTATGTAACTCTGAAATTTCATATGGCCTGTTAGCTACTGTTCTCTCATGCTGGTTAGACATAACAACCCCTCTCTAGGTTTGCACTTCAAGGACACTTTGTTGTCCCAGGCCCTAAAACATGTAAACTAAAGCCTTTGAGAGGAGGGGCAAGCTTGGGGTAATTACATCATTAAATAAAATTATAATGGGAGAATTAACCCTGATACACAAATGGACCAAACTTATAAAAGCGTGAAGAACCCGTGACCCAGGGTCCATCTTGGGTGGAGGCTTTTGACTCCCAAGGTGTACCTCTGAAGGCCCTTCAAATAAATACCTACTTTTATTCTCTTAATCTTCTGTAGCCTCTGTTTTCAGGTAGCCACTTCAAGGCATCAATACACCAGGACCAAAATCATGCCAAGGAAATGCTAACAATGGAGAAGCATGGAGTCAATGAGTGAGCCATTGTTTCCTGCACTCTCCTTTCTCTCCTGGACTCCCTTTCTTTACAGTACAGACATAACTAAAAGAATAAATTGTTCTAATGGAGAAAAGTAATTTCTCTGATTTTCTTGCCAATTCTTCCATTTGAATTAAACAAGCCACAAATCACATTTTGCTTAAAATGATGCTGTGATTTTTGGTTTTGTGAAATCATTGAAAGTACCTTGTGTACATTTGTTGTACCCTGTGCAACAAAGTCTCACACAAGTATAAAACATGCCCAGCATAAGAGAATTTACTGCCGTATTTAAAAAGTATCAAATAAAGAGCTCTCAATCATAATGCAAATAAACTTCAACTTCCTATAACCCCTCAGAGAGAAGGAATCTTTTTACCAAGCCTCCAGAGTCAATGGACTTGGGTTCACTTGACATTACTGAGTAAACAAGTTCCGCAGCTGAGTTTTCTTCAGTGGGATGGTGCTGCATCCCACCCAGTAAAGCCTAAAGCCTGTGTGCTCACACAGCAGTGCATCCGCAGAGAAAGCACAGCTCAGATAACCAAATCCAAGAAAGACAAGGCATTTAGATGATTTAGATGCTATTCCCAAATGCATAGTAAACATAGAAGGAAGTGTGATCCATTAATGAAAATATATATTTCCTCTGATAATACTCACAGAGGAAAGTACATGAAAACCAAAAGCAAAACCTCCCACCCAAACTTCATGAAAAATCAGTAAAATGTCAACTTTCACCTGATTTTCTGCTGAACAGCCCAAGAGCTGGTACAGATCAGACCTGACCTAGACCTGTGTCTAGGCTGATAGACCATGTCTAGAAAATCGAAATCTCCAGAATTCTTCCTTTGAGCCCCACTCACTGAGCCCAGCTGAAGGGACACTCAAGTGCTTCAGGAAACACCAACCAGACCCCCAACCACACCTGCCCCTGCAGTGCACTTCCTCTCAATCCCTATTCAGTTTTCCACTTCTCAAGTAGAAAGGTGTGTTAGGTGGACATCCATGAGAATTTGAAAAAAAAGACAGAAAGCCTGGTCCGCTAAGATTGTACATCTGGGATGACTGTGTTGGGGTTCTGTTCAGAAACTGTGTTTCGAGTTCTGCCGTTTCTCCTACATGCTATCTTAACATCAAGCAACTTGAAGTATCTTTTATTTCAAAATAACAATTTAAGTACAAATAGTAGTTAATCATTTTTCATGGAAGCCTGATAACAGCTGACACATTGCAGTTTAAGATGTTTGTTCTCTTTTCACGTGGTATGCGGTTAGATACAAAGGGAGTGTGATCCCTTGAGACACTGGTAGGGCAAAATGTATTTAACTTCTTTCTGGTATCAGAATAAGACTAGAATCATTTATATATTGAAATCCTACTGTGTAAAATGAAAAACTAAGTTTTTCTAAACTTTTTTTAAGGTTTTAAAATCCTTCTTGGTAAACCAGAATATTGTTTATTTCCTGCAACATCCATAATTCATTGAGAGCTGCACCACAGAAACAAATTAAGGAGGAGTTTGCACGACAAACATATCAGAAATAGAAAAATAAATTTAAAAAAAGGATACCTGCTTTTTGTGCCACACACTGAGAGACACATGGAGCTATCATAAAATACAGGTACTAACTGCACTTTTTTCTTCTCCTCTCCAAACTGAAAACCACAGCTGAGCTACTACCTAGGAGTTCAACAGATAATATTAGAACTATACAGACAGACTGAGAGGGAAGTCACAGAACAATAACAAAACTGATTGAACAAGTGAAAAGAGAAAAAGGACTGAAAACACTACTGACAGCTCACGAGATGAATGGGGTGTGGTGGACATCTGCATAGTCTGATACCCAAACACAAGGGAGGAAAATTTGTAATGATATGGGGAGTATTTATTAATTTATTATATATCAGTATCTGTGTACAGTAATTCATAGTGCCTGCTTCTCTTTCTGATTTTGAGAACATCAAAACTTAAAAGAGCAAAACATAAATTATCAGAAGAGTAAAGATGCATATAATGGCCTAAAGTGACACTTCTCTTCCTGAAGGGGACTGTGGCCTGTTGTATTGTCTTTTCACACTAAACAAAGCATGTGGTCAGCATTCTTAAAAGGAATCATACAAAAATCCTGTAGAAAGCAATAAAACCTAGTCTCAGCACCTCTAATTCCAGCTGGTTTTATCATTATCTTTCACGTATACCAGCTTTTGTTAAACCCATTCACTTGCAGCAATACCAAGCACTAGTGAAAATAGAAAAACACTCAAAAACTGCCTTCCATTGTACATAGCATGTTCATGTGGCAAAAAACACCCCCCAAACAGCTATAGCCAAAGAGGCAGTAACAGTGTGCTAATTATCATTCTAATTTGTACAGTACCAGCAGAATAGCAGTTTCCAGATCTTGATGCTATTTGATGATAGCAAAAGAAAGCATAAGCATCAAGAAATTTCCTTTTAGGTAATTAGTTACTTAAATGAAAGTCTTTCCAAAAGTGCAAATTAACTCTAATAGTCTGTCATACATTTAATGGAATGTGGGAGAAACTGTAGTATGGAAACAGAATATTGCTTTTGTGGAAAACCACTGCTCAATAACTCCACTTTCAGTAATTTAAAGTATAAGGCAAAACTCTTATTTTTTTGTCCTTGGTGTTCATACTGGTGGCTTTTCATCAATAGTCCTCTTGGGTGATAGAAGGACTGCTAGGTCATATTCAAGACACCAAAGCCACAGAGTTCTCATATTAATTACCACACCAACTGATTTAATTAGGTAAAATCATATTCAAGAGCCTTTTTGTGTAAGCAACACCACAATTCAAACAGTAAAACAAAATATTATCATCGCTAGCAGGACACACAACTCATTCTCTCCCTAATACTGGTTTAGTGGTATTCATGTATTAACAAAAGGAAGCAGCAAGGTCACTCTCAAATAGAAGTTTTAATATGATTTCCTAACAGTGGGGGAGTTAAAGAGTTTTCAGCTTTTGAACAAGCCCACTCCACTGCAGGATGATATTAATTAACTGAACAGGAGAAGAAGCAGTAAGAATCAAAGCATTACTAATAGGACTATAAGTACTTCAGAAAAGAAATGTGCTTGTCTATTTTATGACTTTTGTCAAGCACTAGAGAATTTCTGAACCAGATGATCCTATTAAGTAAAACTTCTTTTTCCCACAAGAACTTAAGGTCTAAAGGTTATTTCTAAAGATCAGTGAACACCTGAAGTGTCATACAGGATTCTGTGCTCAAAGTTTAATCAATTGTATTCAAGAAGGTCAGCACCTGGAAAACTTACGTCATGAGTGGATGATTGTAGAAAAAGGTTTGACAATATATAAAGCACTGGAATAGTAAACTGGAATTATGTAGTGATACTTCCTGAGATCACATAATATTGAACTGAACATAGAATATGAGGATATAAAAATGTGATGAATCATTACTATTTTACTACAACATGGACATGTAACACCATTCAGCTGTCTAGATAAACCTTGCTTTTACAGGTTTTGAACTTGAGTGCATGCAATTTTTTTCAAATGTTAGTTTAAAAAACCCACATGATCTTTTGGTAAGAAAGCATTTTCATTACATCTTTTGAAGACAGAACTTTGTCTAAGTGAACTTTTGGACTATATCACTATACCTAACACATGCATGGTCTTTACTTGAGAGATAGTTATGCGTGTTTAACTTCTGTGATGGGTCTTACTGAGTCTAGCAGAATTCTTTACATGAATTAAATTTGTCATGTGCATTAGTTTTTGAAGATCAAAGATCCTATTGTCAACATTTTTTTTTGGAGAAAGAGGGGAATTGTTCAAAGCTCTCTCTACAATGAAAAGGAAATCCTTATGTCTGAACTTGCAATAAAACCCTATTTCTAAAAGCTTATGTAGGCAACTGGTGACAGCATGGGTCTGCATGCCCTGGTGTTCTTGGTTTTGCCTTTGACTCACTGCACCTCCTTCAATCAATATGTATTTAAAATCCATTTTTAGTGGGAAAAATGAGATTCATACGGAATATTAAAAAAATCCAAAGCTCTCCATTGAGTAAGCCTGTGCAATATGCAAATGGATTTAATGAAGTGATTGTTTACAGGAGAATTAGCTTTTGACATGCTTTTCATTCAACTCAGTTGACACTGTGGGAAGATTACATTCTTATGTTTGTTTCTCATTTACACTTTTATACATTCACCAACAGCAATGGTGCAAACACCACCAGGAGTTGCAGAGCAGCTGAGAGAACAATGTACTGGAACAAGGTACAGATTTAGGCCTTTCAGTGTGCTCAGCACCAGTGAGACACAAGAGCTGAGAAACATCTTTATCCTACAGGACATGAATTTTTACACTTATTTCAGTAGGAATAAGAAGTTCATTTAGGTTCCCCACTTCAAAATGGTTTCTGCAAGTGATTTACCATGGTGATTCACGGCAAGGTCAGCATAACCATTCTTCTCTCTGGGCTTACATTCCACTGCTCAGCCAAATAACCACCAGCACCCCAAACTGCCTTGGAGCTCCACAGGTGGGCCAAACCTGTTTTTTACACTACATACAATACAGTCAGGAGGCTTTATTCTACAAATAAATTGTGAATTCTTAAGTTCAAGGGTTTTAACAAGACTACCAAATAAATTATTAACATTTAATTAAAAATCTTGTAAGAAAGAATTCACCTTTCCTGATTCAGATTTTACTACAGCTTACTTCTAAGTCACTTTGGAAAAAGTGCAAAATTTCCTGAGTCACCATTCCTTTCTTATTACAGTTCTTATATTACTTTTTGCTTCCTTTGTAAGATCTTTTCAGCACTTCTCTTATTCAGCCCAGTGCTCTTCTTTTAAACCCTGAAACACTCCTTTCGCTTTCCCGTTTCGCTAATCTTTTATGTATTTCTAAAAGAGCATTATAAAGTTTCCATATTATTTCTGAAAACTATGCTCAGAATTATCTTCAAAACGCTCATGTCTCTCAGTTACTGAAACAGTTAAGCAGTAACAGTTGCTGAATATAAATCCAGAAAAATACTGAAAATTTTTCATTGTAGTAATTTATTTTGATTTTCCCACAAATTGGTTTTTTGTTTTTATAATGTTTATAGCTTAACTTACAAGTTCTGCTGGGACTGTGATTGTGTTCTGTGAAAGAGCTATCTGCAGTAGTATTTTTTTTTAATGACAATGTATACCTTCTGGTAATTCAATGAAATACAGAACTCATTGTGCATCCTTCCGGTAATACATATGAAAACTGAAAGCCTGAAAAAAACCTGGTCTGGCATCATTAAATAATTCCTAGCTGAATTTGAAAAGAAAATCTGTTTTCATAAGGATATATTTAAAGAGCTAGGGTAGGAAATCTAAATTGTTCTATTTTGCCTCAACCAGTAAGACTGAATGTCAGAATGCTCCTCTTAGCCTTCCACTTGGTGTCAAAGACAGAGGAACAGGTTTTAGCTGCTAATAATGAGTCACAAAGAAGTTTTTCCTAAAGCACTTCAGACAGCTACTGATACTCACTCTAGCAGTGACAGCCCAATGTTTTAAACTGTTAGTAATTATTCTTATTTAATTCAGAGGGCAAGTGAACCCCACACAATGCATACAGTCCATCATACAAGTTTATAGTTCTTTTTGGAAGTGCTTCATGTCTGCAAAATGTTTTAAAAAACAGATTTGGGTTAGTGTCCATTTGAGGGAGAAAACGTAGGCTGACAGATAATTTGACTGTCCCAATCATCCAGATTGGAAGGGATCTCTAGAGGTCATCCAGTCCCATCTCCTGCCTAAAGCAGACCCAGGTAGATCAGAGCACTGCTCAGCGTGGTGAAATGATGACACTTTTGCGTAACTGAGAGATTAGCTGTTGTGGATTATTTTGGCCTTGAGCACTATTCTCAAGTGGACTACAGCAGATTGAACAATACCTAAAAATTTGAAATTCAGACAGCACAGAGGTAATCTGCTCTAAACTTACTGCAGAGATCAGACACTTATGCAAGAGAATTGCAAAGAGAGTGCAACAGAATGCAAGCGTCAGACTGAGGAACCCTAAACATGACGATGCAGACCGTCAGCTTTTCCAGAATCTCCTTCTGCTTTACCCAATATGGGTCCCTACCAACCAAGAATATTTGGGGTTATACATCAAAATCACCAATTTGTAGCCTACAGGCTGAATGTGTTTTATATCTGCCACACCACCTGCCTTTAAAATATTTTCTTTCAGGACCCACATGTCACAAGTGAGACTATGAAAGCAACCCCTGTCACATCAAATTCCAGTTCTATATTGCCCACCTAAGTGAAACTGGAAAATTATTGGAATGCAACATTTATTGTAAATAATCTGTATCGATTGTTTCCAACTCTAATATTATTAGATTATATGCTTCAAAAATTCCCTATGTTAATATAACTTTCCTGAATACATATACAAAAAAGAATAAACATTTATTGATTTCTTCTAAAAGTAATTAAACTTTCAGCCAGCTTTTTATTTCCAATTTGAAAATATAGTAAGGTGTGCAAAATCAGTACACAGAATTAATAATTAATTATTGTAAGTAGAAGACTCCACTTACTTGGTTAAAAGTACTATTTTAAGCCTAAGCAACATCCTCATGTCTTATCTCTCAAGAGATTTTGCACTGGTGAAGGGAAATGTGGTTACCTTAAGAAAATGAGCTTTAAGAAAATTCTCCTAGGACATTTGGGAAGGCAGTTTTCAGCCCATGTGATGAATGTAATACAGCAATTATCTCCGAGTCCATCTACTTCCCAGCTTCCAAACTAAAGTGGTCAATGACAGTCTCAGTTGTGATTTGTCTTTTTTTAATCTCAGTCTCAAATGCTATCTCTATCAGCTCAGGTACTTAAAATTATCTTCCTAAGGCTGTGTTGTTCAATATTTGATGTTCTTTCCATTTTAGCTATAGCCGCAATCTCTGAAATAAAGCTTTCAGCACAACTGTTCAAAACACTGGCATAAATAATACAAAGACATCTACCATTTGATTCAATTTCCATTACACAACTAACTTCTTCCTACCTTGTTTTGTATCTGTTTCTTTCACTTCAGTCAATGTTCAGCTCACTCAACCACCTTTTGTTTGATACTCGATTTCAAATATTCAGTTTTACCTCACAGTGTGCATTTCTGCCAAATGGCTCTAAAACATTTAGTTGTGCAATAACTGCAGCTGAATGCATTGCTTTTAAAATAATAAACTCTGTTGTTTATTATGTAGCAATATGCACAAGGAATTCTAAAGCCCTTGCGGGGAATCATGTCCTGAAGAGATCACAGCTATGTTAAATTAAGCTTGGTTATTCCTAATGGTTTCCCAATTCATTTCTTTCAGCGGTTTTAAAAGTTTTCCTAAACTAATGATGACAGAATAGTTTATTCTTTTTTCAGAAGTGTCTTCAGATCCTTGAATAAATATCAAGAGTGATAGCACCTTTCAGGGATGTCTGAAATCACATGAAAGGATCAGTAAGACCAGTTGCACTTACTTATTTTTTAAAAACAGAGACTGTCTTCAGAAAGAACTGAAGAAATAAAAGGCACAAAAGAAATAAAAGCAGGGTCAGGGAAGAGAGTATATCTATGAGCACTAAATGAAGAAAAGTAAAGAAAAGATAAAGATTGTCTTTTCTGGTACACATGTAATTAGTGAGCTACTTACTGAACTGGTCTACAAGTAATACGCAACTTTTGTTCTTTAGGCAATCACCACAACCTGCCTGAAGAAGAATGGCAAAAAAATATTCTGTTCTTACATAATTCCTAAAATAAATATCTTAGGCATTCATTCTTTGGGCAAGCCCCTGTTAGAGTAATGGGCAGCTGGGTGTACCAATGTGGAAGATGCATCATCCATCAAAGACAAGAAGGCACAAGAAAAGTACAGGGCACAACAGACAGTTCTCGTAACAGCCAAAATCAGCGGGGGCACCCATCCGTCTCTTTTCCATTGAAATGCCTTTTCTAACTGCACTACATGCAACACACGTAGTTGTTATTTCTTTGCTGCTCATACACTTACTACTTTGTGCTCACTGACTTGGCATAGGAGATGGTTAATGTACAGAATTTAAAGCAGCAAGCTGCTAGTACAAATACTTGGCACCATTACTGAATTTTGACTGAAGCCATGTAACGTATCTTATAGGCTGCCAAGCACCAGCCAGAGGATAACAAAAAAAACCTTAATCTGTATTAGAAAAAAATATACTGTAACATACACTCTCTGGATTATCAAATAAGATTTCTAACATTAAACCTGAATATTTCAATGATGTTCCAATCAGTTTCCCCCTCACAAAGAGTAAATATAATTTTCCTTCAAACTTCCTTTAAATACCTATTTTTGCTGTGTTTCTGATATTGACTGATGTTAACTTTGCTATTCCTTGCTTGTTAGGCCCCTTTCTCTAAAATTTGTTTACTTACCCTCCACCAGATTCCAAGTTCTTACAGAATATCAGCAAGGCACTTATAGAAATAAAGAAACTGATACCACAAATTAGCCCCAGTAAATGCCACAGAATAGTTAGAAGATACCAGAAGTCCTTCTTTACCAAGCTCTCTGAAAGCTTTGTATATTAAACATTAGGTAAAAGCAGAAATTTTGTTTCCAAAAATAAACTATTTCAAGACTGTAAAACAAACCCCAATACATACTTTAAATATATCTCTTAATCTTTGTATAGGCACTTTTAGACTAAACAGAAACATTTTCATTCCAAGTCCTTCACATAAGCCAAGCAATCTGAACTGATTGCTCCCGAACAAAATCAATTATATTCAGCACAGAGGGAAAATATTAATAAGAATGGCTCGATGTCTTTATTATGTATGATTCTGGCCTAACCAATTTGAATATTTATGCAGAATAATAGAATATTACCTTAAAGCATTTCATGGCAAGACAAGCACACACTCCCATAAGAACAATATACCTGAAGCAAAGCTTAACACATCCACATCAGTTGTCTACCTACAGCAATATTATCTCATGTGTCATGTTCTGATTTGTTTTCTATTCATGTCAAAAATGTTTCTGTACTTATAAAATGCATCTTATTACAAGATGACAACTCTGGAATTCGTTTTTGAGGGATTTGGCACTTTTAAAAATCTCCATCTCTGAGAAGTCTGGTTGTCAACTTTCTTTAAAACGAGATGTTTCCAGATACTGTGGACACAAAACCAACAGCAAATGAAGAAAAAAACCTGACCCAAGTGTACCATCTTGGTACTTGGTACACCAGAAGAATCCTTAAAAAATCAGGCCTCTTTTCTCCTCCCCAAAAAAACCAGCCCTGAGTCATTACTTCTGCAATACTTCCTTCCTACCCTTCAAAGTCTGACATTCTAAGCCCTCTGCTGTAGCAGACCCTGGAGTCCCAAAACACGGTGATTTGCCTGGCAGAGCAGAAGCCTCATACTCCCCTGCCACAGCACTTACCCCTGCAGGACACTCCATTTGCCCCCTCTGAAGCCCACAGCAAACCTCTGGGATTGCCATCTATTTTGAGAAAGGGAAGAGGTCAGGGTTCCCCAAGCAGCACAGCAGGACTCAGCACAGCCCCATGCATACAGGACTGGGGAAAGGCTGCTGCTGACTGAGCCCCCATGCACAGGACATTCAAGCTCACCCAGAGCTTTCTCCTGTCGGAAGGAGAGTAAGCATTTGGGAATCTCACCAAGCAGCTTCATTTTGAGTGTCCATGGCTCCCTGAGGGCTCTTTTCACAGCAAAATATTCAGAGTGCCAGCCCTGAAGCACTTCTTAACTATAAGCTATGCAGTTGCTGCTGAATAATCTGATACTCAGCTCAAGCAAGCTTTAAGATTCCTATATTAAATAAACAGGAAAATCTGTTTTCTAGATGTTATTTTCACATTTCTATCTAAAAAGACTCTACTCATAAATTTACTTCATTTCAGAGTTATAGATGCTGGAGATATACCACTCAGACATCTTCCCTTCATCAGACTAACCACTCCTAGAGAGGGGGTGTGTTAGCTTTCAGACACTATTGTGCAGATACTCAAGACATTACCTTAGGATTCAGCAGAGCCAAGATAAGTGGAATTTTAAATTGCTTTTGATGTTTCTTACATCTACAGTAATGAATGACACAACAGCTATCTATTGTGATACATGTGCATCTGAAGATCATTATCATGCTGTGTGTACTGAAAAATTTTTTTGAAATGTTAAAGTACTACACTAAACCAGTTTCATATAGCCAAGACCAAAAGGGAACTGCAGAAAAGCAAAAGGCAGTATCTTCTGTGTCCTTTTTTATTACTCCAATACACGTACCAGAGGATATATAAATATATTGTTTCTTACTCTGAAAGGTATTTTCCTTGGCCAACAGAATTTTCTTAACCTTTTTTAAGGGAACAGATTTTCAGATATTTGAAATGGCAAACTGTTTTATGAATTATGCTAAGTTTCAAAGGTTATTTTTCACTGCAAAGCTTTCTCTCACTGGTTGTAGCAGAACAGAACTATGTTTATTTTGCAATAACCTTTCTCGATTATAGCACAGGACATGAATAAACAGAATTTCAAGCTCCCTTTGCTTCCAGTGCAAAATAAAATAGGTATCAAGAACAATTAGATCAGAAGCAAAGGAATAATGGAAACAAAAATATTTAAACTTTCACACAGGCTTTATGATCGAAGACAAAATCCAAAGTGATCTACTAGAAGCAAAAATGAGATGGACTTCATTAGGTCCCTACCACTGGAAGCTCTAATGTTCTTTGTTTTATAAAACACACCTGAATATTCTCTACCCTTAAAATTATACCCATTTCTCTAAGTATTATTATTCCACAGAAAGTGAATCAAAGTACCAGAAAGAGAATTATTCATGTGGCTTTGGACTTCTGGGTGAGTTGGCAACAAAATCAAATTTCCAGCGTTTCAGGCTGCAACTCTGAGCAAGCAACTCTCCCTCTCACTTCACTGATTTCAGCCTGAGCACTGGGATGAATAAGAATTGCATTGCTGAGAAATACCAGGAGAACAAAAACTGTGAGCAAGAACTAGCTGAGATGCATGAGTCAACTTCAGACAGCTTAAGACAGCTCCAGCTGCATTGTTTAGGGAAAGCTAATTTCACCCCTACGACTGAGCTTCTTACTAAATCACTAAGTATGAAAACCAACACACAAACATATATTTATTTTACAGATTCCATTAAATCAGTTGGGTTTCACTAAAGCACAACTACCTCACCTCTCTGGGAAAGCTGTCCTGGTGCTTTTCCTGTTAATGTGAAACAGGTGAAACATTAAGCTCAGCTATGAAACCCATCTGAGCAGAAGGGCAGTGCAAGCAATGGTTCCTCCCAGGGACAGACAGGAAGGGGATCTTCTGAGCCGAGACAGAAAACCTCCAAGCAAATTCTGAGATCATTTTTACTGCGTACCACCACTGAACATGAAAAATAACTACCCATCTTTGTAAGAGATATACTTAGGAATTTTCTCAGAGGATACACCTCAGAGATTAACTGTCAATGCCACAGAACAAGGGTTTTGCAGGTCTCTTTGGAAAACCAGTATCTTCTTTGTGTTGCCAAATCCTAAGGAATATTCAATTAAGCCTTTAAGGGGCATCCCTAGTTGTAACCAGTATGATTTGATAGAAATTCAGGGACAACATGGCATGATTTGATCACACAAGATTGAAAGAATGAGAATATGGCACACAGAGGATTGACTTTGCAAAGTCAAGCTGTAAAGCCTGAAATCACTTCCACTTAGCAGATGCAATGTACCAAGACTTTAAATCCAGTACAAGAAAGTCTGGCTACTGATCTACAGAGTTCACCATAAACTTAAAGGCATCAGCAAACAACTCAGAACACATCTCCAGAACTCCATCAAGATGTCAGATGTCTGCTGTATTCTCAGCTCTCTCTACAGTGTAGAGAATAAATCAAAAAGATTGCTGGACTCCTTGGCACCTTTACAGAGTGCTGTAAGTACCTGGGTTTGAAAGAAAGATTTTGACTGTCAAAATTTCTTTACATATAATCTCCATATTCATTTGAAGGGCACAAGTTTTGAAAATTTACAGCCATTCTTGCAGATTAAGATGACAACTGAACCCAGCCATTCCATTTAACAAGTGTCACAGCTCATGGCCGTGGCTGCATTTGAAACTGGTGAAGGAAGGGTTAAATCTGTTGTCACTTGATGAAATTATGACATTGATTTTTATGTAGATACTTGGCTACCAAGAGCAATGAAAAACTGTGGTGGCATTCATCGGCTTTTCCTCCACACCTAGTGCTGCCTGACAGAAAGACTTGACTTAGTCTGTCAATTATAAATTGCCACTCTGCACTCGCTCTGATCAACTAAATCATCTGAGATATCAAAAACAAAACCTCCCCCATACCTGCCTTGGCAATAAGTCTCATGAAAACATTCATTGTTGGGTAAGTTTCTGAGCTTGCACCAATCTTCTACAGCTGTGATAAATCACTGTTACTACAGTTGGTATGACTGCAAATTTATCTTAAAGTAGATGAAATCACATTTGCAGTTATGGCTTGTACTACAAATAAGATGGTTACTTTTGTAAACCTTTTAAAGGCTATTTCTAGAGCTGATTTCAGAATTTTAGGAACCTACTGCTAGCCCTAGTGCCTGAAATCAGATATCTGCACAGCGACAGCATCTGTTTAAGTTCAACTATCAAGAAAGAAGGGATGAGGAGAATAGTATTAATAAAATAGCAAAGTTAATGCATAACAACTTCCTGAAATAACTTGGAGTTGAACTGAGAGAGTCAACTACCAACCTCTTTTGGAGAATGTCAACAGAATATGAAAACCTTTGAGGATGCAGTTAACACCACCTGAGCCAGCAAAACAAGTATCTTCAACATTTTATAGATTTCACCACAAAAATGGATGCCTTCTATAACAAATTAGTGCTTTCCAGAATGCCAAACCTGGAGTTATTTTTAGTTCAATTTATCTCTATTTTATAGGTTTACAAAGCTTCTGACATTATTAAAGAAAGTCACAACATTCTCTTGCATGTGAGTATAGAGCAACAATCATAGAGCTGCTCTGTACATTGTAGTTTGCTTTTTTTGTTAAGACACCTCTTTTATCTTAGGTATTATTTATGTTTTTATACATTTACTGACTGAAAAGAGTATTTTTAAAAGAGGTTTAAAAACTACTACAAGAATGTCTTCATACCTGAGCCTGACACTTTCAATCATGTTAAATTATACTGATTTAATACTTGAGTCTCACTGAAATCTAGATCAGTTTAGAAATCTCTTTACACATTTCCAGGCAATTGCTCACCACAATAAACTCTTTGCTCAGAGCTAAGATATTCTCAGAGTACCCATTTTACCAGTGCAGAATATCTACATATAAGCTTTGGAAACCATCATCAGGATAAGCTCAGCTTAGCACCTGAGGGAAATCTCTCACCATCCACAGTGAAATGTGGAAGTGAGGTCCAGGACTACAGGCAACAGCCAGAAGAGGGCAAGGGAAGAAGATCCAGGACAGAGGCACTGAGGCAAATAACAGGATTAGAACGAAATTATAAAAGTGAATTCAGTTTTAATCACTTTCTCACTTTTTAGATTTCAGTATTGTCTGCAGAGATGCCCAAGGGACAGATGTTTTAATGAATGCCCCAGCAAGTTTCACCACACTCACCACAGTCAAGAACAGATTTAGTAACCTAACAAGAGGTACCTCACTTTAACTACTTGATCACCCTTCTTCTAAAGCCACCCTGGTTGCAATTTTAACCAAATGATATACCAGAACTATAAAAAGCTCCTTGGCCTGCAATCTGGATCATCTCACTCCCATCTGTAAATCATCAGCTAACCACTGACTAGTCAGCAGTTACATGCTTTAGGTAGCAATTTATTACATAATTTAAAAAAAAATATATATACAAAATTATTGTGGGCTTTAAGAGGCATGCAAGAATAAGATTAACAGATTTCTTCTGTAGCTTGAATATAACTTAAATTACATTTTCTGTATCAACAAGCTTGCACAGTACATGTGACACTAGTTTATTTATATTTCTTCAAGCTTGCCACCAGATTTTATAAGCTGTATTAGCCCAAGGCATGTAACATTCATAAGAAAAGTAAAATTTCTAGCCACATAGTTTATATTCCATAATTTTTCAGCTGCATAGTTCAGAAAGAATGAGTAGCAAAAATAACTGCAAACCACCACTAGCCTCATTCATTCCCAAATGAATTATCACTTAAAGAAGTGAAAATTCCAGTATCTTACTTTCTAACACACAGTATAACTTAAAAAAAAAACAAAAAAAAAAAAACCACCCCACTATGTTTGCGTTCCAACTGGACTCAGTTCTTTTCAACATTCACTCTGTTCCCAGAGAAGGCTATCAAGCTCCTAATAGTTCCATAAGCTCAAAATAAAGGTGGAGCTCTTGGCCATATTGCTTTGGAATGTTAAGTCTGTAAACTAGGCAAAGTACTTTATATACTTACAGGTGGTTTTGATTCTATAATAAAAGGAATTTAAATTCCTAAATCCTACAGTGTTATTATGAACCTTCAAGACAGTTTGCTAAACTTCAACAATGTGCCTTTATCTTTAAATTCTTTCAGCTTTCCTACTATGTTTAAAGAGAAAGAACTTTCATAAGGCTGATTAAAATTTTCCTAAGCTATATAGTTTCATAAATATGTTTTCATGAAGAAAGAAGAGCTCTTGAACTTGAGATGGGCAGCTTTTGAATCCAGAAATTCAATTTCCTTAGAGAATATCCAAAAGCCACATTACAGGAAGCTATGGTTCCTGACTTAAGGGAAGTGGAGGGAAGGAAAAAGTAAAATAACAAAATGTGCAGCTGACCTGAACCTGCCAAAAAAATCAAAATAAATATTACCCTGCATATATTGTCCTGAGCACATGTTGCATTATAAACAGCAGCTGGCATGCACCAATAAATAAAAAGGGTATTAACTTTGTTTAATATGTTTACATTTAGCAAATTATCAAAACAAAACCAGCAGCATAAGCTAACTGCTTCTATCAGCATTCATGAGGGTTCTCTTGCATTTTCCTTGCATTTCAAATACATTTCTGATTGCTTTTGCTAGAAAACAATACACAAATATAGGAATGATCTTAATGATAATACTGTACATCGAAAAATCTGTTTCTACCATGTGAAGTACTGCAGACTTTAAGGACATTAAAAAAGCCCCACAGCACTTAAAGACTGTCCTCAGTAAGCTTATTACTCCAAAGCATCAATTAATGTATCTGCAGCCTTTTTAATCTACTCCAGTGTAAACACATTTTCCCATTGCACATTTCTTTTTCCAAATTTCCTTTTAAAGCATTACATTATCTGCTCTGACAGTGTCACTCCCTGCATTCATATATAGTTTATACAAGTATAGCAACTTGTCTTTCATATCAACTAAACTTACTGCTTTGTCTAGGTATTTCCATTTCAATCAAAAAACTTTGTCTCAGCGCATTTAACTTCGTTTTATTTATTATACTGCAGTGGTAAACATTTTTGAAAATAGTACTTTTCATAAGTTATACTTGTGCCATACCTAAATTTCTCTTTCTTTATTTCAACTCCTTTCCAATTTCACTAAAAGCTCCCTCTTAAGGCTCATTATGTCCTGTCAGTGCATTTGTTTGCTCTTTATGTCAACACATCCACGTTATTCCCTCTTTCCTTATGTCTATACTCAGTCACCAATGTTCAGGGTATTGACTTTTTCCAGGTTCATTTGTGTCAAATAAAGGTATGAAGGGCTATAAGTAGTCATTACACAGACCAAGTGTAAGAAATTAACAGATTAGGTTTTTTTGTTCAAACTCAAATATTATTGCAGCACAGAAAAGGAAAAACAGAAGCTTGGTCTCTCTTAATTAACTGATATAGTAAAATTATTTAAATGGTGACTTTTTTTTTTTTTTTTAAAGAGAAACATTGCTACATTACAAGATGTGTGTATTAAAAGAAATTAAAGTAAAAATTGTGGATTTTAATCCAGGAGTGCCCAACAGGCAAATAGTGATTTTTCATCATCACTCAGTAGATACGAGTGCAAAATGCAAACAGTTTGAACATACCAAGTGTGGACTAAATCTTGACAATCTTTATGCCTGCCAAGGGTAACATTTGGCCCTACCTCTTCTCTCCAAAGAAATAAAATAAAAAATTTACTTTTTCTGAGTTAAATGCATAAGTATCTAATAAAAGTATCAAAAATAATGATTTATGGTAATGACTTGTGTGTAAAAAAACCACTCTGCCACTAAATATTTTAAAATATGTTCTTCATTTAATTCTCTTCTCTCCTAACATACACAGTTAAAACTATGTTCTTACAACTACGTAAAAATAAAATTCAAGATAATTTTGATATATCAGCATTGAAGAGGTTTCTTATTTCTTTACACTTGGAATCCTTTTTTGAAGGTTAATTCATTGGAACTGCTGGTTTCCTTATGGGAATCATTTCTTCAGGTCTCCAGACTTTCAAAATATTATTACTGTAATTAACATGTATTTGAAGACTTGATATTACTGCACAGCTTTCAAAGTCTCCTGAATACCTTGTACCAATCAACTTATTCATGGAATAAAATGACAGAGGCAAACTCAGAACCATGTTGAATACAGCAGCTACCATATAAATCCCCCTTAAAAAGTTATGATTTTAATTCTTCTGTAAGAACTGCAGAACTGAAGCAGTACTTAAAAATCCTTGATAATTTTAGCATCTTTGGCCTCCCCATCTACTTCTCAGGTTATTTACAAAACCCAGCACATCATCATGGTACTTTATAAATAAACAATAATGACAACTTTTCATGCAGAAACAGTTGAATCACCAGAGCATATTTGTTCACATCCATCACATTCTTATCCTTAACTGACACTGAGGACTGCACCTGTAATTTTTAATTCATAACTCACCATCTGAGGACATCACTGTCACTCCCCCTTAGGCTTATTTTCCTCATCAGAACCTCTGTCTCCACATTAACATTTCCATGCAGAGAAGGAAGCTACTTTTTCCTGCTTGGATTCAGGAATGGACAACAAAGCTGACCAAGAAAGTCCCAAAACCTTACTAAAATGGGATGTGATCCCAGCTTCTTCAGACGATGAGAACGACTAGCCAGCAAGCACATGAACTGGATTAGAACTTCACAAAAGCAAAGCAGAGCACAAGTCTTTTTCTTAAGTGCGTTACACATATTCTAACGCACAATTACTGAGCACTCCTGTGGCTGCCTGGTTTACCCTTAGGCTTACCTTGTTGTAGGTAGTAGGCCAGTCTCACTGCAGCTGGTGCCAGCTACAGCTAGAAATCCATCCAGAAGAGTTAAGACAGGTTACAACGAAAACCACTCCAACAGAAAAGGAAAAAGCATCGAAAAAATTCCTTTCCTACCATCTTCCATGAAATATAATTCTTCTAGAAACAAATACGTCAGCTCTTCTTCCAAGCTAAGGAAACTTCGCAAGGAAAGCAGCTTTGACAATGTAAAAATTAACGTATTTATTTAAAGTTTATCCATTCCGAGCATTTAACTCTGAAGGTAAAGGGCCTACTTCAAAGGGGCGGCCTCACAGGGCTGGCTGAAAGGCAAGAGTTCACTTTTGAAACTTAAGTCTGAGACCCATGTCCCTATGGCTTAAGCAAACCGGCACAAACCTAATCCCCAGAATTCTGACCTGGAACAGTACAAGACTTGGATTGTCTGATGACATAATGTTGCTTACAATTATTTCTTCTTTTCAACAGAAGGATTTTTAACCTGTATTTTTCAGTTCAAGTGCTCCATGTATCCTGTATCTGACATAACATGGTGCTAAAATTCACTGTAGTAAATCAATATAATGTGAATGAATCTGCCCTAAGAATCAAAGTCAGAAGTTTTCGAAGGTCTTAAGTAACAGCTGTGATGAAGCTGTTTCTTGTTTTGCTGTTCCTTTTTACCCACACAGCTTTTTAATTTATGTCCTGGTCATCAGCTGAAGTAATAGGAAATAATAATATTGCAAGATACAATGTAAAGCAATTTGAAAATAGAACTTGTTCCTCCCTTTTCAAATACCTTAATGACTTCAAAATGCACTATCCATAATGTTGGCAAACAAAAATTACTTAGCTGAATTTTTTTAACACTTCTAAATGCCTCTCACTGCCACTATTTCATATTACATTCAATAAAACTTCCAGTGATGAATTTTTCATTTCAAGGGTGATCCCAGTAATTACACAAAAACATTCCATCCTGGCACTACAAGATGTATAATTAGTTCACCTTCATGAGCTCAGTCGTGCCATACATGGACAAAAATGCTACACACACAGACACAGGGCTACCATGATGTTGTGTGTTGACCTCACATGGACACCAGCTGCTCACCAAGCTGCTCGATCCCTCCCCTTTCCAGCTGGACAGGGGAGAGAAAATATAAGATGGAAAATGACATGTAGGTTGAGATAAGGCACTTTAGTAAAGCAAAAGTGAAAGTTTGTGCATGCAGAAGCAAAGAGAGAAAAAAAAGGTTTATTCCCTACTTCCCACCAGCAAGCAATGTTCAGCCACTTCCAGGGAAGCAGGGCTTCAGCACAAGGCAGCTGTTGGCTCCAGAAGGCAAACACTGCAAATAAGGAATGCTCCCCCGCTTTCTCCTTCTTTCCTTAGATTTCATATCTGAGCTGATGTCACAAGGTATAGAATATCCCTTTGGTTAATTTGGGTCACCTGTCCCAGTTGTGTCTTGTCCCAGGATCCTGCCTACCCCCAGCCTCCTGATGGG
This sequence comes from Gymnorhina tibicen, assembly GCA_013399875.1. Taxonomy (NCBI): domain Eukaryota; kingdom Metazoa; phylum Chordata; class Aves; order Passeriformes; family Artamidae; genus Gymnorhina; species Gymnorhina tibicen. Next base: position 494,662 of record VXAZ01005262.1, on the reverse strand, counting down.
GGAAATGTTGGAGAGACAGCGCTGATGCTGTGCCAGCGCTGCTCAGCAGTAACCAAAAACTGGGGTGTTCTCAACACCTTTCTAGATACCAATGCAAAGCACAGCACTGGGAGGGCTGCCATGGGAAAATTAACTCCTCCTCAGCCAGACCCAATACACAAGAACACTGAGGAATGTTGTATACAGAGATAACACAGAATCCCTCTGAATTTCTGAACTAATACATAAAACTATGTCAAGTAATTTTCAAGTACGTGTAACAGGGCTGTGAGTTGGCCAGAGCTCTGAAGATCTGCCTAGTCCCTTTGCTCCCAGACAGAACTCAAAGGTCTTTCCAGTATGGAAGACAAACGAGGCATAAGAAGGGGTTAATCCAGACCTCCCCTTGTCATTGCTTCCATACAGTTCAACAGACAATTTGGTGGAGGTATTTTTTGCTGTTTGTTTAAGAGTTGGTTTTTGAAAATTCATTGTGTTTGATTCGCATCAAAATCTCCACCACCACTTCTGGACTTTTGGCAACCACTACAGTGTCCCCGTGCTGGTATCTCACTGAGTTCAGAACATGAGCGTGCTTTGAACAGAATCCTGCTCATTCCCACTTCTGTGCTTTGGTCTGTGGCACAACGCTGCCTCCAAGCATGCTGGTGGGATTTCTTGTGGGTGAAATCGAGTTCAAGCTCTGCTCCAGGAATGCATCTAATGCCCTTCAGAAGGAGAGGAGCACTCAGTCTGCAAGACCAGACTAGAGCTACTCTGAAATTAAATACAAACACACATTCCCCCTCATCCCCAAAAGGATTATTTAAAGTATTTAAAAAGGAGTATTTAAAGGAGAGTATTTAAAAAGGAGTTCTACAGCAGCATTTAATACTCCAGAAACCTCTCTGGGATGGACACCCAGTCCTCATCACCATCTCCTTTGCCCCACAGTGCTGGCTGTGTTGCAGCCCTGAATAAATGTCCTGGTCAGCCAGGCACCTGCTCACCATCTGCCTTCCTGCTGGCTGACAGGTACCTGGAAATCACAGGTGAACAGCCAGCTTTACTCCAGGCAAAATTTCCAGGCAGATTAAGGCACTGTACCTTCATGCCCTCAAGCATCATCACAGCAGCTTCTGTATTTTACATCGTGATGAGGAAAAGGAAATACCTCCTTCTTATCTCCATCACCCCCATCCCAGGGGATGTCAGATGAAAATACAGGCAATAAGCACAGGAGATGCTCAATTAATTTACTTACAGATTACTGAGCTTCCATACTTGGCTGGAATGTCTTGGAAACACTGAAAACCCATGACAAGCGACTTCCCCCAAACCCCTCCCTCTCACACCTCTGCCACAAGCCCCACAGACCCGTCATTCAGTCAGGCCTGGAAAAGCAATGCAGGGATGCTTTCGTTTATCATCAGGAGCTATTGCCATTTTGTCACATTATCTCTGACCTCTTAAGCATAAAAAGAATAAATTCTTTGGTCATTTCCCTTACAGCATGGGCAAGAAACTCAGCACAATCATTCTTCTACGTATTACTGTAATGGGAGAAAATGGCAATAACATGATAGGCAGATGTGAAAATGCAGTAAGACTGAAAGGAAGTGCAGGTTAAACATTAAGCCCTACCTCTGACACCTAGAGGTATCCAGTATTTACCTGAAGGATGGTGTTTCACTATATTGACAATGGTTGTCTGAATATTAATAGTTCACTGCTTTCTTACAGAAGCTATGCATCACCACTACTCCCTCAAATTTTTCTTTCTTTCCTATCATCTCAAAAATAATAATCCTGCAACCTAAAGTCATATTTTTCAAATGACAGAATTCAGAAACATATCTGTCTAGAGGACCAACAGTCTGACTCCCTAAGGTGCTTTGTTTTGTAAGGACTTTTAACTGTTCCTAAATATTGAATGTCATTTATGAACACCATCAACCTGTGTCTTACCAGAACCAAAAATGACAGAGTACAACATGACCTTTGATTCACAAACCATTTGTATCATAAATAAAACAAAATCTTCACTTGTTTTCAACTACACTCTCTGAACAACAAATACTACAGATAAAAGTATAAATTTAGCTTTAGACAAGACTACAGATTTTGGTAAATGCTAAAATTAAGTCAACGTGCACATTGTCTAGGGTACCCACACCAGAAAGCAAATACTGTAATATCACATTTCTGTCACAGACTACACACTTCTTACGGTTAACCTAAAAATTGTATTTTAAGTATCTTTAAAAATAGCAAAGCAATGAACATTATTTTATAAAAATGGATCTTGACTTTGAATGCTGGACCAATTACAAAGAGATGATTTCTCACTATAGAAAATGGGAATTTATCTCTCTCACAAACATGATTAAAATGAATCAAGTACCATAGTATCATCTTGCACAAAAGAACCTATTGATGTATTTCTGTCAGACTGGTAAGAGCAAGTTTCCCCATTCTGTATTCATTAAAGTAAGATCTTAGTAACCTTGAAAGAACACAGAACATGTTCTGCACTCTCTGTTCTTGACAAAAATCCCAAAAACTGCAACTATCACTCTCACCAGGCTCATAATGTAAGTGCTTAAATATACAATTGATGTGTCCTGGGAAGAATTAAATTCAGAAAAAGCTTGTTTTAAGTCATTCAATATACTTCTATTTTATTAGAAATCCCCAAAGTAACTTTCGCTACTCATGTGCCAGCTCCTATTGTCAGTTGGTATTTTCTCAGCTTGGCTATTGTCGAGATTTATTGACAATAACATTTGGACACATACTCCATCAAAATGCTGTATAAATACATACTGTATTAAGTAAGTCTTGCAATCTTTGATCATACATGCTGTACCATCAGCCCTTCCCATACAGACCTCATTAATGGTGCCATTAAACTGATGTGACTTAAGAAAGTTTTTCCTGTGAAAACGGTACCTGTTTGCAGAAGTGGGCGGCAGCAATAATTTTTACCAACACCAGAGTATCAGGATAGCATCTGGAGAGACTACACACGAAGTGAAGAGCTCTGAACAGTGGAAGGGAACAGCAGCTTCCTTTAATGCCTGCAGCATGGATGCCATAAAAACATTTCAAGATCCTGCTACTGAATTCTGGCAAAGGACTTTGTTCTTGAATACTTTTATAATGGTTTGCACATTGTCTTAGAAAGCCAGTTTTAAGTTACAGAGGAGAAAAAAGCTTGCTGGCTTCAAGTGTTTTAAATGTTTTGTGGGGGTTTTATTTTTTCATTTTTAAACATAACCTTTCCCCCAGCATATGCATCATATCTCAATTTAATTCCAAATTATTAGTGGCTGTTTTACACAGCAGACAGCTGAAATCTAGCTGTATTGTGAAATCCCCTCCCTATTTTTTTTACTTTACAGATTGAAGCAGCAGTAATTTAATTGTCTAGAAAGCATTTGCGATTAAAGAACTGTCAGCATTAAGATTTCTTCTTTCCTCTAATACCTTGGATTACTCCTGTGGCATTAGAATTTTGGTATAATATAATGTATATACTCATACCTGTTACACAAGAGATCATCCATCAATAATATGAAAATAATCCTAGATTACTTAAGAATTTACCAGTGAATCCTCAGGGTTATTTATATGTTCTTTTAAACAGTTGTCATTTCAGTAAGTAAAACACACTAATTTTGTATGCACAAGATGTAACTGTAGGTTCTCCAACTAGCTGTAAGCTCTACTGAAAGTGATATGAAAAAAACAGACATCTAACTTGTTCAGCCTGTGTTTATAAATTATAATACACTACTTTCATTGTTGCATAAATTATTTTTAAAAGCACTAAGAAAGTCTAAGAGGAAATCTTTTAAATATGGCTAAAAGGTCGCATTTCCTAGTACAGGAAAGAAACAGTGCCAAATTACAGAAATATCTTTTTTTTTTTTAATTTGAAATACAAGGTACAGAAGAAGACCTTCAAAACAGTAGCTACTGAAACATTAAACTTAATGAGTAACTTAAAGATCAAAGGATGGTAACATTCAAATCACAAAGCTCTTCATGACTTTCATCTCTGCAATAAAGCTACTATACACTGACTTAAAGCTATATTGGGTTTTAGTAGCATCCCCTTTACCAACACCCACCACCCAATAAAAAAAACTACTGGCAGCAACAGACAGGGAAAGCAGAAATACAGTTCATTATAGAAGAACGTAGACATAATGATTATTTTGAAACTGCAACTTCTTATGCCAATATCTTTTTTGTTGACAGTATTTTTTAGGTAAAGTGGCAAGGATTAAATTTGATGGAGAAACTGAATTAGTTGTGTACCATCAAATAAGAAACAAACAGCATTAAAATCACTGGGTTTGACATCTCAAGAGTTAAATTAGAGTCAGAGTATTTGGCAGAATTCAAAGCAGAACTATTCACAGATGAAGTACACCTGGTGAACACGTTTGCCAGTGTCAAGCCAAAAGACACTTGGATATTATCCAGTGTTGAGTACATCCAAATACACAGTGTACTACTGTACAGTCAACAACACTATTTTGATACTAGCAGGATTCTACGTCTGTATTAAAAACAATGAGTCACATGTTTACAAGTACTACACTAGATTGGCAGCTTCTACCCTACAGAAAGAAACATTGCATAGATTGTCTTGGTATTACTATGTCTGTACCCAAAACCACTGAAATCATGGGTTTGGTAGTATTCATATAAGCACATGTGTATACATACTAGAAATAGATTTTCACCAGATCATTTATTTTAATGCCCAGAAGAGACCAGTGTGATCATAAAGCTAAGAATCTCTCCCAGTAATAAACATGTCAAGCCACTAATTTGGTGAAGTTTTGCAATATTCAATCATAATTTAAGAAGGTAAAAAGTTTCCATTACAGTTCCTATGTCTTCCAAAGCTTAATTACTCTCACTTAGATTTTCACTGGCATTCTTATTCTGAATGCATTAGTTCTGAATTCTCAATGACTGTATGTCTTTATTTTCCAAATTAAAATATCTTGGACATCAGACATCTTTTCTTCTGGGACATGATCAAATAACCTCCTAACCTCAAATATGTACAACAGATTGATGAGAACACATTCAAGGATACAGCACAGATTTTATAGTTCTTAAATCATGCTTGAAACTAAAATATAACACCTTTTTCTGGTCATCTCTTTCTCAGTAGTAGCAAACAAAAGTAACACTCCTTAATTCTGTTTTTTATTCCTTACTTTTGGATCCAAGATCATATTATCACTGCACTTTTAGTAATATCACACCAGGAACAGATGTTTAACTGATTATGCACCATTATAATTAACTGCTTTTCAGTGACACAGTTTTGGAACTGTTTCCTGGAACATGCAAGTGCAAACTATTTTCTTTATTCTGGATATATGACAACGTTCTTGGCCATGTTAAAATGAATGCTGATCTATCAAGTCCAGTTCGCCAAGTGATCCGTGTTATTCGGCAGAGCTGCCCCAGGCTGTAATCATTTCACCTGGCTCTGTCTTCCGAGAATTTGGTGTGTTCCATCTGGATCATTAATAAATATACTGAATAGCAACAAGCCATGAGGAGCAGGTCAGACAGGAATCCTTTTAACTCACTGTCCTGTCGCTGACAGTGGTCAAGAGAAGATATGTGAATACAAAAACCACAGGAAGAATCTCTGCAGCTAACCTACTTTTAATTTCTTATGAAACTCCAATAATTTGTTGCCTCCTCAGTCCTCTAATATGGAAAACAGTGAATAATGTTCTCTATTTACTTTTAACACACTTTAGAGGTTTTCAGGATAAAAGCACCTCAGCTATTCATCGTTCCTCACACACAAGCTTTCCCACAACTCTGCCTATTTCCATACCTTTCCTTGTCCTGTTACGCCCGTTTCTACATGGAAGAATCTGAGCTGTGTCAGAATCAGTGTCCAAGATGCAAGTGCATCACTGTGGGCTTACACAGCAGGAATGAGATGTTTCATTCTGTCATGCATGTTGACTACTGCTGAGTTTTCCTTTTCACAGGGCATATCCTTCCTCCAGGGCATCACTCCTGCAGATAACAAGTGCCTTGTTCACAGTCAATTAATGTGTAAGCAAAGGTAAAACATTCCACACACCCCTTTTCACTTAGCATTGACCAATGCTGAATTAAATGTGGATTTTATAGGAATCTTCTTCCTGATCACTTAAACTTACAGAAAATTAGAGAAAAGCAGAGGAAAAGACTTGGACAGCTAATGATGTATCCATAAGTTCAAGACATCAACTAATATTCTCACCCCCATTCTTTTAAACACTGGCAAACTAACCTTAATAAAATATTACTTGTTCAGTGATCTATATGTCTTTTTCTGCAGAGTAACTACTACTAAATACAACACAAAAATAGACAAAAAATATACTATTTTAACACAACACTTGCAAGCTCAAAGTGAGCACACAACCCCCTGTAACCATATCCTCGCTCAGGGCTGGGGAACCCATCAGGACCCCACAGCATCCTCCACTGCTGCAGGACAGCCTTCAACTCTGACTCACTGTCCACAACAGGCACGTTTCTCCAGACCCGTGGAAAGACCTTGGCAGAAGAGATCTGTCTGATGACCGGGCAGGATGTCCTCTGTGCAGTCTGTAAATCTTCAAACCATGCATGCAGACTGATATAGGGAGGAAATTATCTAAATTTTAAGCATTTTGCCCTGCTGTAAAAAGCATCCAGTTGATGGGGTGTAAGCGTGCGTTAAGTCTGTCCCTAAGCATCTCTTTCAGGGTTAATCTGGCAGATAGCAGCCACCCTGCATGGTCAAAACTGGCAAAGGCTTTCCTGCTGAAGGCTCAAGGAGAGGACTCTCCTACTCCTCAGTTACTGGGAGGTGGCTCCCATAATTTACAAGTCAAAAAACAAAACCGAAACACCCTCCCCTGCAAAAAGCACACTGGAAAGAAAAAGCCAGCAGTATGGCACAAAATCAGCAAAATGGTGCAGAACAAAGTAAAAAATAAAAGGTAAAAATCCCAGACAGGGATTAATCTCAGGTTTTGTGGCCAGATGTTCAGAGGATCAGCCTCCCACAGAAATAATGGAAGAGACTGTACCAAGGAAGGAGCATTAGAGAGACTTCTAGACTGGCTAAGAAGTACAACCCTGTACATTGTCAATGCTTTTACCTTTGTTTCCCCCCAGTCAAAAAATTCAGGCTAAAAATCAGAATTTTTCCACTTCTAGTTTCATTCATTTTCTTCCAGTCTCAGATTAATAGAGTGGTGACCCATATCCAGTAAGTACCAAAATCTATTCAACTTCTTTCAGCATATTATAACTATGGAATAGAGCGAAAGACAGAAGTGAAGTGTAACTCAAAGTGTTATCAATCAGCAGAGTCATGCTGCAGTCTTTCTGAACAAATATACTGCCAGCCTCAATAACCAATGAAAATTATTTTTAACAGCTGAAAAATGAAATTAAAAAAGACCAATGACCAGCACTCTTATGCCTTCTGAAGTCATTTACCTCCTCCAAAACCTTTTCACTGGCATGCTGCTATTGCAATTTAGCAGGTTTTTTGTCTTGGTCAGACCATCTCCCTCTCTGCTTTCTGCAGTGCCAACAACTAAACAAAGCACAAAATTCTGGCCTCAACACACAAGGAAAACTGAAGATGCTCTTATTGTTCAGGAATACAGAGGGAAACAGGAAAATCTATCAATCTGACACAAGAAAACTAGGCCAACCAATGAGAAAGTTGACTTTGAACTTTCATTCATTTTTCATTAATCCAAAATGTTAAAAGCAGGAATAGAGCTTCTTTTATTTTTCCTAGAAGACCAAAGCATTTTCCCATGGATTGAGTTAAATATAATGATTTTTGTTATAAAAAGAAGTTTTATCACTGTTGTCTTTTCACAGTGTTGAAAACAGAAGAAAGCACGCTATTAGTAGAATAAATTAACTTTAATTCCTGACATTTCATCACCCCCTTACCTTTCCGCTTACTGAGAGTGACTAACAGATAATAAAACAAAAGCAGAGAGCTACAGATTTCCCTGTTGAAGACCAAACCTGGTCCATTCTCCCAAGTTTGAGAACCACTAAGCTCTGACTTAAACAAACTGGAACTCAGAAATAAACAAAAGCAGGAGGGTTCCTTGCCAGGAGGCAGCTGAGCTGTGGTACTTCTTGCCATGGGATGCTCCAAATGCAGGGAACTGGCAAGGGATCTGCAGGGGGCTGGATCAGGCTGTGAAAAATCAACCCATTTTGGTAAATTAAATGCACAGGAACTACAACTCTGAGCTGCGATGGAGACTAGAAGATCCTTGTGGAAAATATCACAGCATTACTTTACTGTAGGCACCTGCTTGAAAAATTTTTAGTCTGGAGACAAGATACTGGGATATTCCATGGCTCTTCAGCCTGGTCCAGGACAGCCACATGTATTTTTATTAATGGTCCAGACTGCAGAAAATGAAAAGCTGTGTAACCATAAACATTTCTAAAGTACATTTATCATATCTTCACTTATTCCAGAACAGTATTATTAACTGACAATTCACACAAAACAGCAAAGCAGCAAGTAAAAACAGCCAGGAAACCCAGCTGCCACAGTTCTTCAGACTAAAGCTTCTCCCAAAGTTTTATTACCTATTCCCATTTCAAAAAGGAAACACCAGCCAACCAAAAAGGCTAATAGACTAACCAATCATATGGAACAACTGGCTCAGCATGTAATTCAGTACCACCATTTTGACAGAAACTTTCAGAGAATAAAACCAAACCAACCTGACTTAAGTGCTATTTAATAAATGATTACTTGAGGGACTTTATTTGTTTAAAACAATCAGTCTGCTTCAGCTAAAGAAGTACTTCGGAAAGCTGGCATTAAAAAATTATTTGCTCTAATCTTTTCCAAACTGAGGCTTGGCATCTAATCCTTCTTCATTACCAAATAGCTTAGTAACCAAGTATTCCATTTGTAAAGTAGTCACAATAACAACACCAAAATAGTTGACCTGAGTTCTACAAAGGTAACTACAGAAAACAAAAACTCAAACAGCATTTAATTACACAGAGAGTCAAGCAACGCACCCCCTTAGTCTTATTAAAAATATATGAAAATATATGGAGGGTATTTTCATTTGAAGTAATTTTGTCCAATTAGCAATACTGCTGTATTACTTATTTAAAAAAGAGATGTTGTCCTAGTCAGCAACTTACTGTTCAACTGTGTAAAATTGTTATGAAGATCATTTCATAGACCAATTCACTAACTGACTCGTCATTAAATATAGACACAAATAAATTAATTAGAATTGCTTTAAAATAATAGTTTATTAGAAACAAATTTATAATGATAATCAATAATCATGAAGTACTTTGCAGCAGTAACTTCACTTGCTCTAAATGCAGAAGATTATAATTTATTACATTTATTTAGCTCAGGGTTATTTTTTACTTCATCAATCTATATTGCTGACTCTTTATATTGTTATTTATAACTTTTAATTGTGCAGAAAGGGGAGAGAATTATGAATAGTACAACAATAAATGACCATTAGTATGCTTTTTTCCCCCACATTTTAAGTCTTAGGAATTTTCTTGTTCATTCTTTTATTATAGAAGGGAAAGACAAAGAAAAGTGTTAGGAAATTTCCTTTCTCCTTTTCTGCAAATCTCGTTAGTTTAAACAGAAAAAGAAACAAAGACATCAGAACTAGAATATCTGCTACAGCTCCATAAGGACTAGCAAGTATATAAAGACACCAGGTAACTCTTAATTTAACAAGAACAGCTGGCATTCATTTTGTACACTAAGTCATAAAAATAAATACCAAACAGCTATGATTGACATCAAGTCACTTTTTGATGTTTGTCTCTCAAATGTGTTCTCCTCTGCTCTTCCTCGGGTATACCTGGGGTCCACAAAAAACAAGTCTTCAAACCGTAAAACCTTAATGTGACCCTACCAGCACTGGTGCTGAAGAAAGGAAAGGAAAGCAAAGGAAAGCATGAATCACAAAAAAAGAACCCATAGAACTACAACTGATGTCTTACTGCTCCCTCTGGATGGACTTAATATTCTTACCAGTCTCCCAACATTAGAGGAAGAAAGTATTGAACTCCCCTCCATAAGACCCTTACATGATATAGTCCAGGCAAAGAGCAGATTGATTTTCCAAGAGCCTATTGTTTTCCAAACATGGAGTGATAAAGAAATAAACCACAGATATTATTCTCACATGCACCAGCAGTTTAACAGCTACCTGAATATCTGGTCTCATAACTCCCACAGCTTGACTCTGTTTTCTAAGCACCACGTAATCCAAATTCCTTTAAAAGTTACAATATCATACTTTGAAGAGTCACTTGAAGCATAATGTGACAAAATTTTGCTATTCTCCCTCTATTACCTTGCTATAGGCGAGATGCTGTGTGACTCCATCAGGGACTCCAGTAAAACAAAACTCTCATGATGAAAATGTTGGTAGAACAGAATTCACGATTGCCTTCCCAATACAAAAGCCTTATAATGACGACATCAATTACTGAGAGATTAAAACATTGTTTTCTTCCAATGGAAAGAAGGTTCCATTTATGCATTTTGACTGTGCTTCCTTTCCTACATCCTGTGCGTAGTATGGATAGAAAATTGTGTCTTTTACAAAATTTGCACAGATTTGTCAACTGTTACCTCAGCTGACAAATAGCCATAGCTGAGAACAGTTCATTAACCAGATCTAATTTAAGATAAAGATTTATCATAATTATGTGAATAATACTAGCTGTGTCACAGAAGAAATGGATACAGTCCCTTAAGCTTAGATTTGCTTATGTAAACTTTAGCTTTATGGCTCAAGAACTGCATGGAGAGTGACAGCACACATTAAGATTTCATCTTCATCACTGTAATTATTTGCATTACACACATTTCAGAGTTTTTCGAGGACAGCTGCAATACTGTTTGAATGTTACCACAAAGGTGTAGAGAAAACTGGAAATTAAACTACTCCTCTTCCCTTCTAAACAACACACAATGCTGGGGATGGAAAACAACTCTGATCATTGTGGCTGCTCCCTCTGATCATCAGCAGCATGTCTGGTGGGTCAATATAAAATCATTGCTTGACACAACCACACTGACACCTCCCTACTCCACTAGCTGCAGTTTTAATGATAAGTTCTAAGGAGGCAGAACTAGAGATTCAAAAGATTTTTCTTGTTTCTGAGTTGTGTAATAGGATCAACTCCATCTGCCTGGCCCCAATTCCAGGCACGGCTGAACTCCAGGACTTAATTCAAATCTCTCTAAGGACCCATGTCCTCGCTTATTTCAGTTCCACTCAGCAAGTTCAGAAGAGAAGGATAAAATGAGTCAAGGATCAAAGGTGATGAAGGAAGATGTAATAGAGGGTTTTAGAAAAGCAGAAGAAACTGGTAAGTCATGCAAGACTAAAGAAGTGGTGGTGACCGTGAGCTGAAAGCAGAGCCTGCAGCACACGGCAGTGAAAGTGCAGAGGCTGGATCAGAGGTGGAGCACAGCAGAGGACCAAAAGCAGAGCTGACTGGGAGGGAGACAGGGTTATTACTTTTTTAGAAATGCACTGGCAGTCTGCAATTCATATGATCAGTGAACAAAAACAAGATGCAGATGAGAAGAAAACACACACAGAAGTATCAATAATAATAGGGGGAAAAAAGGAAAATGTAGAATTGAAAGATTCTGGGAGTGGGACAAAGCGGACAAAATAAAGAGGATGGCCCATGGAAGACAAAGAACTAAGCATTTTTCTTTGTAGTGCGAAGTTCCCCAGATAAGACACACGTTAATGTATAAAGATTTAGGAGTTCAGAGGAGTTAGGTGTGCTGGAAAATTTTATTTCTCAGAATTGGTAATAGCTTTCGGTTTTCTTTTCCCTCTCTCTTAAATGCTTGTAGGTTTCTTCTTGTGCCAGATTGTTAGCACATTCCGTTAGAGAAACCTTTCCTAACATTTCAGTATACTTCCTCTGAAAATTCTGCAAAACCTAATCTGGTAATAAAGTTGCTCACAAACAGATTATGATCTTCCACCCCTCCTCTCTCAAAGAAACTGGTACCATGCACATTAATTTCTAATGCAAATATCAAAATAAATGTTGCCAAGGAGCTACTAATATACAATAATGTTATGTTCTGTTCTTCCATTGTGTTTTTCTTCACATTTTTCAGGCTTGATTTTGTTACTACTACTTTTAACCTTATTTTCCATTCTATGATGCAGTTTTTTCTTTTCTCAAATCACACTACGCATAAAACCTCTACCCTCCCAATTAATACTTTTGTTTATAAAACATGAGCTCTGTGGGACAGGCAATTCTCATAACATAAACAGAGAGGTTTTATGAAGAGACATCATCTTGACTGCTATTAATTCTTCAATAAACAAGGGGAATCATAAATGTTCATAATTTAGAGACCTTGACTTATGAGGTTACTTGAAAGCCACAGTGATACCTTAGTAACATAGAAAATCCCTTAAACCTCACTGAGTGTTGTACGAAGCCTAAAGTACAAATGCTGAAAACACAGGCCAGTATCCTTCCATCCTCATCAGTTTTGATGAGCAGCCACTCAGCAAAGGCAAGCTTAAAATACAAGTTTAAAAGAATTTGCTTACTTATGTACAGCTATCAGCAAATCCAGATTGTGCATGATCTAGGAATAAATCTCAGGTTTTTGTAAAGGCTTACAGGTCTGTGAGCATAACACCCATAAACCGCTGTGTTATTGGCAGAACTGTTTATGCATTTGACAAACTGCTGTTCAGATAAGATGATATCCAACTAAGTACAGAAAAGAAACTGTCAACAGCTCTGCAAGACTGTAACAGAAATTGCACAAGCAGCGCTTTCATGGCTAACCATACCTTCAGAATACCCTCAAATCAGTCCCAGGCATGAAAACACAGTTGGAACTGATTTTAAGAGGAGGGTGAAGAATGGCATGTTGCCACAAGAATAAGAACAAAGCCGAAACTGTGTTCCCTGGATTACATAATTGCTAAAGTAGATGAAAAAAATGTTAATATTATAGATAATACAGAGGTTTTAGCCAAATTATATTTGAGAAGTCTAGAACCAGACAGCAAACTTGTGACTGATCAAAAATAATCACAGTTGACTGGATAAGTACATACCCAGCCTTTTCATGGTTTGTATGCTTTTATTGCTGTAAGGGTTTGGATATTCCATTAGAAATATGGAAAGGGCGGAAGTTTAGAATCAATAGGCTATTTTTCCTCTAAAATCTAAGTCAAATGGCATAAATAGCAATTCTTGAAAACATGCATCAATATTACTGAGTAGTGAAGACCAAGCTGGCAAAAGCTCTGGCTCTCAGATGTGCATGAACAAAGGGTGTAAGGTGCATATATACAAATGTATGTTTCCTGCTGGCTGCTAGAGCAGAAGTTCTGCCTTGGTAAAGGTACTCTGCCCTTTAACTTTCAGATTTGTGCCAGCTCTGTATTATAAAACCAAGGCAAAATACATCAGTGAGGGAAGGATGGATAGGTAAGCTGGAACGTGGTTGAATCCAACAGCTGCAAAATTTGTGGTGAGAGACAGTCTCAAATAGGGAGAAACTTTGCACAAAACCATCATTTTTCTTTGGCTATTTCTGCCCAGAAAGTTCCTTGGTCTGTGTTAATAGCAAAGTAATAAATGGGCTTCTAGCGTCACAGGGGTTAATATGATTCTGTTGTTGTAAAGCATATAACATTTAAGTATTTGTGAAAATATTGATGTAGAAAAATGATAACATATATAAAATTTTAAACCTTTGGAGTTTCATTTTAATAACATTGTCTGGACCCCTTCTTTCTGGACCTTCCCCATTCACCTCTCTCCTAACCACTCCACCACTCCGTACTCTTCACCTCACCTGGTGTTTTATTATGCTGTCAGGATATTTAGAAGGGGACAAGGAAAGAAAAATATACTTTGAGAAATGTTCTGGAATGCCTTAAAAAAAAAAAGAAAAGCATCACATTTTCAAGTTTTTTAAGAACAATCTATTTTAAGGGATGACAGTACTTTGGTCCCAAGGGCCATCAACTCATGCAACTTCATATAAAGGCAAATTCCATATACATAAATCACCTTCTCCCTGGCACAAACTCATTGCAAGACATGACAATACATACACTTCAGAAAATAATTTCTGTTGCACATTTCTTTAGATAGATAAAATTAAATCGATTTTATTAATATTAGGCCAACATACCAAAAAAAAGAAAGGTAAGAGAGCCAACAAGATATAAACCAAATCTCTTCCTGTTTAAGGCAAACAAGGTCAGGAGCTAGACAACTGACAAATTACACCATATCATACAACCCCAGCTTCATTCAGGACTTTTCAATAGGTATCACATTATATAGACTTATATGATAAAACTCCCTTCCCACATGCATTACTCTCCCCCTGGCTAGCCTCACCAGTTTATGTTTACCTCTGGAATGAAACTAAGTGTAAGATCACAATACTGCAAATTTCCTAGTATGCAACAATAATAGGACTTGATTTCTACATTAAACTACCAAATTAATGAACTGTTCAATACTGTGAAATAATTTTATCTGTTTCCAGATATTCTTATCCCGTTCTCTCACACAAACTGCTTTCCTCAAATAAAGCTACACTGAGGACGTAAAAGCACCAGGAGGATATACGGCACTCTTTTAACTCATGATGTTTACAGTTTAAAAATAATAGAGAAAGAAACTTCAAGATGACTCATATACCTTAAAAAAGTTATGGTATATGGTAACTAGTAAAGTAGCATTTAATGTATTTTGGACATTATTTGCTATGAGAGTTCTATTTTCGTTAACAGATTTTTTTTCACACTTTTACTAAATTAGAATTTACCTACAATTTCCAATTATGCTAATGCATCAGTTTCATCCAAAAAAGTCATCATTTGGAAGTGGTCATACTACTAGAACTTTCTGCTATTCCCAAGCAGAGAAGAGAATTCAGGTGCATGTTTCTTCTTCAGATGCATATTTCCTTGTCATAAATAACAATAAAATATGTTTTGGCCACTCTAGATGAATATAAAACATGTAGTATCAAGGAAGATTAGACTAATATTTGAGTAATGTTTGAAGACTTTTCACCTCTAGAACCTTTCTCTTCTCTATACTTTGCTCTCCCCAACCATCTGTCCCAGACCTTCCAAGTCTTTGGCGTATTTTATGTAGGCTTCCCTATTAGGAGTTTCTTTCACAAACTGTTTTTTCTTTTTCTTTATTTAAGAGTTTCAGAGAAAGCGTGTATAAATATGTATATACACATAAATAATGGAGCAGGAAACCTGTTTCTTACTCTTTTTTTCCTGCCACTTTGAGTGAACACAGTAAGCTAACCAAGGTGAAAATGTTTGGAAAAACCTTTATAACAAGAATCAACCTACCTTCTTTAATAATGCTGTTACTTACAAATTAGCAATGCTATGTTCAATCTCAAATCAGTAAAGAAGAATATGTGATTTTTAAGCTGTGGAAATAAAACTACTGAATAATATTTTTTGTTCAGTCTTTCTTCAACCCTTTGTTTGCTTTGGCTAGCTTAAGCACTGAACTCCTTGGGACATAAAGAACATTTTTGTGATCTATTTTTAAAACAAGAGGCTTATATCAAATAAACCATATTGATATACCCTAAAATGAATATAGGAGTGTAAAAGACCAGACTGGACATGAAAAAAACACAGTAATATAATAACTCTGAACAAATTCCCGTAGACATGATATAAATGAATGTGACATAAAAGTGATTTTGGGACAGAGAGAAGTGGGGCAATGCTGCTTTCAGAAGACTATTTAATGTTTGTGAAGTGCTTTGAAGATGAACACTCCTTCGTAGGTATTATGGCTATGGATTACCACTGGAGCCATGTAGCCCTGCTCTGAAATTGAGAATCTGAGAAATTTGAGACAACCTGCAATTCAAAGTCAGAAGAAAGGCATAGATATAAAAAGTATTAAGATTCCTATATGATAAAGAATTGCTATAAGCCATACACTACCATAAATTTTCTTCATCTCTATTACAACAGTTTAAAATTACACCTTTCCATAGGTGTATTTGTGGGTAAAATTTGTAAGAATATCAATCTTCAGTATACATGTTGGACTTTCTTCTGAATTGAGGGAGGGAAAAAAAAATAAGTGATGCTACTATTAGAAACTGATAGCATTTATAACTTCAAAGTATATTCTGCCTGGTGATACCAAGACACGTATTGAACTGAGAACTTTCAAGATTAAAAGGATAAAGTTTTTAACACCACTTGACAGGAAAGAAGAAAGTGTATAATTAACCTACCAATATACTGTCCAGTAGAGAATCTAATCTGCTAACTCCTGAAATTTCAAACTGTAGAAGTTTCACATTGAAAAAAGCAGCAAAACAATTTCTCCACATAACCCAAATTTCAGCAACTCAGTCAAAAAGTTTAACAACTAATTTTTCCATCAACATAGAAGAGAAAGAAGACTGCAAATAGTCTTATTCCCTAGAGTTACACATTAACAACCCAATCACACTGATGAAAAAAGAAGTAAAATATTGGTTTGATACAAGAATTCCCAAGTATTCAACCATAGAGTCTAAAATGAGAAAACTACATTGTCCTGAAATGATATGACTCCTCCTTGTTGGGTCTACACTTCAGTGCCTACTGAGAGTGAACTGGTAAGAGCAGATCCCATAAATTAGTGATTCAACAGCTGTATTCTTCCTGAAAAAAAGAAAAAAAAAAAGTAATTCCCTTTCTCCACCCCATCCCAAAATACAAAGCACAGAGATGCATATTGCAAATCCATAAGGACTAGAAGCCCTTTTAACAAGATACGTGCAAATACTTCGTGAAGCTACAGTTAAGTTTTTCTTTTGATCCACATCAAGCACACGAATCCTGTTTCCAAAGCAGTAAAATACTAAATAAAGACAGTGAAACAGAGTCCAGAACAAGGGGGCTTTTTGTTTGTTTTGGGTTTTAATATAAAATAAAATAAAGAGGAGAGAATAGTTGCTTTATCAGCTTATATTTTGATTTTATTTCTCGTGTGATTGTTTATCATTGGGAGCATTCAGACAGTCCTGAATAGCTCTAGTGTTCATATGATTTCAAAGAAACTCTGCAGACTTCCCCACCTCATAAGCCGGAAATAATTCGTCCAAACCTGTCAAGAATAAGCATTTCTTCAGTGACTTCACACTAGTTTGTAGTCACTGTGTGTGATGGTGTCAAAGGTATTTCTAGTAGCAATAGTTCAGTACATATAGACCATAAAGAGCCTAAATTGTCAAACTCAGACAAGGTCTGTGGTCACTTAAGTGAAAGAACATTAAGCTACCAAATCATAACTTCTAAATTTGCTGATAAGTAACATTACTGAGCATGTAAATGAAATGTTACACATCTACAGCTTCATCTCTTAATGGCTTAAGAGACAGAGCAGAGGTAATTCTCTTTCATCTCTGCAGAGCAGTTACCAGAGTTTGGCTTCGATCTTGCCTTCCAAAAGATCATAGCACTAGGGAACCAGCAACCCTATATAATGAATAATCTGCCCCAGCCCCGCCAAAATGTTTATTACATTGATTCATTACAGTGTTACTGCATCTGAACATGTATTATTTTATTCACCTCTATATTTCTTAATTGTTAAAGTAATCCGAAAGGTTATGTTCTGTATATTACAGTTCTCTTTCTCTCTGTGGGCCCATAAAACTGCACGGAAGCAGGCAGCATCTACCAGAATATTCTCTTTCGCCTGCATCTCCTATGCAGCTACAAAAACAAATGTAAGAGCACTAATACTTGAGCTCATTATCATTACTTTCTACAGCTGGCCAAATCCCACAAGTGTAACTTTTTTCATAAAAACCAGTTTCTCTTGGAAAATCTTAGACATATTCAATCAAATTTATCACCTGTATGTTCCAGCTACCGAACACTACTAACACAGATTTTAATTTTTTTTTCCTTTTTACCTTCAATATTTAGCCTTAAATTTACTTCTTGGAAAGAAAAAAAACTAAAAAAAACCCACAAAATGAGAAGACAGACTATTAGAGGAAAGGGATAAGTTTAGATGATACATGGTACTATACTTGTCCACGTGAAATACAAAAGAAAAATAAAAACCATATCTTCTATATCAACTAAGGCCAGCTATTTGCTGGGTCAACAGCTATTTGCAATTAAGTTTAAAAAAACCAACACACTACCTTTCTAATGAGTTTTGATCAAGTGTTACCTGAAATGAATGGGTTTAGGGTGATAGGATCAAGTTTGCTACTGGTGCCTTAAATCATATGTGTAAGTGAGCAAATCCTCCCACCTACCACTTCAAACACACCACCTCCCCTGTTCATCTTTTCTCACTTCTGTTTCCAATTCAATTTCTTTTCACTGCAGTGAATACATACTTCTGTTGATCTCATGGTCGGCTGGATTCATCGACTGGTACTTACCTCAGCAAAAGTTTCTTAAAAACCTAAATATGACTCTGTGAATCAATGTTTAAGAGGAAAAACCTTTGCAGACATGCTGAGTGTGAGAGTTTCTATAGATCTTTACCCCAATAGGAAAAAAATAGTTCCTGCCTGCCCAAGATGTCGACATTTTATAATTCTGGTGAGTACCACCTCTAACTACATAGCCAGTTCTAGAAACTAGAGAAGTAGCAGTGAATTTATCACTGAGGTTAAAACTTATTTTGGTAAATAATGTAATACTCTAAACCAGCCTACTGAAATTTAGCAGGAAGTGCAATTATTGTATCTTGTGTAGAAGCAAAAGTTTCCTAAGTAAATAATCAGGATACAGATAATCAGCATCAAGTCACTTAACAGTTATAGCTAAAACTGAACTGGAGTATACACAGCACATCTGTACATTTACAAGCACAAGCTCCCCAGATGTTATAAATTACTATCTTTACCAGTTGCCTCCTGAAAGTGTTGACTTAAAGAAAATGCGCTGAACAGTGGAGATGTTCACAGCAGGAATTGTCAACAGAACTAAATTCAACAGTAAAAGATCTGTTGATATATGTATGATCTAAAGGGTAAATGTCACAGAGCTATTACTGCTTGGGCACATTATAGGGACATTACTTTCAGCTGTACTTGAGGATACAGTCACAGAAAGTTCTACTACTCTACTTACAACATACATTTATTCACATTTAGCTATGTGCAACAGGCAACAAAATATCATAACCTAATTCCTAGTTAAAAAAAAAAAAAACAACAACCCAAAAACCCGAACACCATGCCCTGAGTCATTTTAAATTACCAGACAACTCTGGACGATATTGGAGATTTGGGAGTTTCATATGGTTGTACAGGAACTCATGTTTAAAAAGGAGACATCATATTCCAAACTTTATTTAGAGGAGACGAGAGGGAAAGGGAAAACTAGTTAATGACACAGCACTCCAGAAGGCAGTTCAGCATTACCGATACCATTCATTTGTTGCCCGGACAGTGTGAGCCCGTCCCGTTGCTGGCTGAAAGGTACACCAGAGAGCTCCATCAGTTCTGCTACCACTGACATTTCCCAGACCGCCGCCCGCAGCAGCGTGCAATTTACACCACGGAAAGCCCAGCTCCCTCACTTCGACCCAACGCCAGCCGGAGTTTCCCATCAGAGCACGGAAAAAAAAAAAAAAAGAAAAAAAAAAAAAAAAAAAAAAAAAAAGGAAAAAGGAAAAAACAACCCCAAACTCTCACAGACTTTCACAGACTTTTTAAAAGCAGGGTCAGGGTTGCAGCGTGCACGGAGCGGCTCTGCCGGCTCCGGAGCGCCCGGCGCGGGGTCCCCTCGAGCCCCGCGTCTCCCCCGCGCCCCTGTGCCCCGGGGTACCCCCTGCCCGCGCCAGGTGCGCGCTGCCCCGCGGGCCGTACTCACAGGGACACGGTGCGGTTGGGCAGCACGGCGGGCTGCAAAGTTTCCACCAAGTCTCCGCCGGTGCAGACCACTTTGATGCGGAGGGCCGGGCGGCCGGGCCCCTTGGCGCGCTCGGCGGCGCAGAGGCAGCGGTCCACGATGAGGTCGGGGCAGTTCCTGCTGCCCCCGCACAGCCCCAGCGCGGCGGCCAGCAGGCAGAGGCGGGGGCACAGCCCGCGCATGCTGAGCCAGCGAGCGGGAGCCGCCGGCTGCCGCGCCGCGCATGGCACGCGTCCGTCCGC